>OX246737.1:120380740-120403240 GCA_945910005.1 Isoperla grammatica
CAGACAGTCGGACTTTTAGTAGAATCGAGTCCTCTGTACGTTGCGGTTTATAAGGATGGAAACCCCAAACAATGTCGACCCAAACACTAATTCTTCTAATTAGTCACCTCTTCCAATTACTGTGTTCATTAGCCTATTCCATTGTGGCTGGTTAAAAGAACTCATTAACGAACAGCGAGATGGCAACAAATGAACGTCGGAAGAGGTGATTAAAATCTAATAATGGAAGTGGCCAATGTGGATTGTCAAGGTACATTGTCAGTGTTCGGATTTGCCGATGCCCGGACTCAACAGGGTAAAATCGGTGCTCGGCGGGACACATTTATACAAGGGAATATCTTTTTGTAGGGGAAGTATTTGGAACTTTCATTCGTGAGGTAACTTTATAGATCCCGATATAGACCATTTTATTTTCGTGGTCTGTATTCATTGTGTTATATAAACGTGTATTTTAAGATATTATGTCTGTACCAGGCCACATTGAAACATTTTAAACAAACACTTATCTTTAAGTTTTAAGCCTGTTCCAGGCAATGCATTCTATACACTTTTGTCTATTATTAAGTTATTACGTCTGTGCCAGGCAACATTGTGTACACTGTACTAAAAGTTTTTCCTATCGTTAGATTCAGCAATTCATATCATCAATGCTCCAAGTACGGTAGTTCTAAACTATGGTGATTTTCGACCTACTTTACCGCTCTTCGCACATCTCGCAAGAGATTATACATTATTACGTTACCGTTATATAAACGTAATATATATCGAAGAAAAAAAACTTACTTACTTCTTAAGACACACAATCGGAAATATATACATATCTCGATGTTTTATTTTATGTATTGGAAGTTATAAATCAGGACTGACGCTCAAGAAACATAAGTTCACGATTAACACAGTAACACTACTAATAACGAGATAGTTTGTGAGTGGAATGCAAGACCTGCATAGTTAATATAACCTTACCCTTGATTGTATCTTGTAAGAGGGTACAATTCTCGCTTCACTGGTCACGTGATCTAGCGTCGGGGAACTTCCACAACTTTCAGGTGGAAGTACGGACAGCAAAGTGATATACGTGGCTGGGTTATGCAGTGTGGGAATGCGAATCTCATATATTATATCATTTTGAACCAACATTTGGATATTAAGATTGCTAAGATGAGATTATACATCCAAGTATGTATTTTACCGATGTCGTATCCGAAAATTGTATGAATAACTTGAACTGTTTTATTTTTACCGGTTTTTAGTTGAAGGTCTCAATGCAACATTTAAATATACACTATTCGGGTTATAGTTTTGAATGTAGGTTGTGTTGTGAGGTCCCCAAGCTAGTTTTGTCACGAATAGTTAACAACGTAATGGCAGCTGTGAAGTAATTCATACAATTATTCTATTTGAAACATAAGTTACCTCTTCCGAATTCTGTAATAGATCTATGTTAAATTTTAGCAAAGGTAAAATCAAAATATAATTTCATTTTGACTGTGCTGAATTAAAGCAAGTGATATAGTCAATAGGTAATTTATAATATGCAATGTAGTATGTATATCACACCAGAGCGAACAGCGCGGTCTGGTAATTGGAATAGGGCTACTGTGTTCTATAGACAAGAGTAACATGCAAACGAAAAAGTGTGACTTTGAGTGTTGGTCCACATACAATTTCATAAAGTAGATCAAAAAATATAATGCAAATTCATTTAATTGTTGTAATTGTCTATCCACCCAGTTACAAGAACTGACTTCCAGTGGGGGACATTATACCATTTATTGTGCTTTTTTGTAGTGAGGGCTCCGAACTCACCCTTCACATACGCAACGCAAAGTGGGTTATCTGCTACACTGCAGTGGAGGAATGTTATAATTGTAGCGTGTGTGCACGGAATGAGGGACAGCGGAAGATGGTTCTTTATTTTTCATTGCCGTCGAAATTGTTTGTTGGTATTTTAATTTGGTTGACCAGCGACTAATAATTATATGTAATCATTACCTATGTAGTCACAATCTGCTAATGTTGACCAATTTTTTAAACGTTTCTTGAAGATAGAAAATATAGGGTTGTGAGCTTTAAACTTTAAGGAGAACTACTGTTCTCATACATCCAAATACAACTTACTTAAATCACAAAAACATATTTATTTCCTACAAAAATATAAAAATTGCAATGTACATGTATAAGGTTGAATTGAGGCGATACAACTCAAACTCATAGCCATCGTAATTATCGTGTCAACTTTGAAACGTTCATATTCAAATAGATCTCCTTGAAAGTGACAAAGAATCGTGTCAACTTTGAAACGTTCATATTCAAATAGATCTCCTTGAAAGTGACAAAGAAGTTGTTAGTCAATATAAGGTCTTCTGATGATACAGCTTTGAGATACATGTTATAAAGTTCGGATTTTAGTAAAGCACCCTTATTTCATCGTATTAAGTATAATTTCATCTTAATTTGTCACATTGTGGGAAAAGGTTTGATACATCATCTTAGATAACAAAGTTGAAAAAATATAAAAAATCTGCTTGGCTAGTGAACTATTCAAGTGCGTTTCAAGCTGGCGTTTTCACACGAGAATCTTCCACCATTTTATCAGTGCGCTTCTTTTCTGTGACGTCACTGCTTGCGCACAGCATTCCGTGCAGGGAATATTCAACCTCAGTTTACTTCGGCGCCAGATGGCCGATCAAACTGAATCGAAGACAGATTCACAGGCCACTAAAGTATTCTGGATACGATTTGCGGCACGACCAAGATTTGGTAGAAGATCACAATGATCAATGCCAATTAATTTGTTTGGTTCTGTTTGCCACAGTCCCAAGATTCCACTAGTTTAATGTTCAATCAATGGCCTGATTGATAACTTATACGAAGAAGGGTGAAGGAGAAAGCTGGTAATGGCACGTATCCTTCCCCAACGGAACCCCAACGTATTTACGTCCCATCCAAAAAGACGCTGTAAATTTCCCCAATCACGTAGATTCCTCCACTACCTGGGACTGCCGAGCAGTTGACAAGAAGAGCGAAGCTATTGCTACCCTCCAATCAGCTGGTGCTAGGTGTGAGCAAATGAGGGAAGGATATTTAGATGGAAGAGCCGGCAGGCAGACGGGCGGGAGGGACTCCTGAGGACCACGTTCCCTAGTGACGTCACACGCGTCCCTCACTCGTCACATGAATATTTCATGGCGGGAACCACAGTAAGAAGAAACAAAAGAAACCAAGTAGAAAAGTGGCCAACCATCTACTCAGTTCTCTTTCCACACGGGAACAGGGAGGTCGTCTAGAACTAACCGAGAAAAAAAAAAATACAGAAGCATGCATGCATACCTTTTGAGTACTTCTCTGAATACAGAAAACTTTAGCTAAAAAAATTCTCTCCTCGTTTTCAATTTTAAACCCTACCTTATTATTCAGATTCGGTGGGTTTTAATTTGTTCCACAATCTACACACACCTAAAAAAAAAAAATTCACATTTTCTCTCGAGTTTTTTTTAATGGAAATTCCAAGAGGAAAATTAACATAGAAAACCCTGTGAATAATTCACTTTAGGTTTGAGAAGTGTTGGCTTGATTAATCCTTTATACAGGCTTTGAAGTGGGTGGGTGATTGTGTGACCTACGGTGTGGAATTTAATGCACTCTAGGGGTTGCAATGTTAATAAGCTATTGTTACGTGATTTTTTAATTTACCCTGTGTTGGCTTGCACGGTCGTGGTCCCGTTTCCATTGTAGTTTAGAGGGCTCTCACAACTTGGTTGAATGGTGATTGGGATGCAATGAACGAATGTTTTACATTACTAGTGGCTTATTGGATTCACTGTTTGTATTTTTTTTCTCGTTATCCGTGTCTGCTTTGTAAAAGGAATCAATACTAGGTTTTTGCTTCCTACGTTTGTTTACATCCTTTCATTCCCGCTTTTAATTTGAATTGTGATGTGTTCTACAGTCTACTTATATTGCAATTGCTATATGTTTTATGGTTTTGTTTCGTTGATTTTTGGAAAATCATTCTTACTTGATACAAATCTGTTTTACTACACTCGTGCAACTGTGGTTTGATAAAACTCAAAACCTCACTATGTGTTAAATGGAGTATTGACACAAATTAACATAAATTTATCCTTTAAGAAATAATTATAATGTTAGCACGTGCTTGTGAAACGCACTTTAAACACAAAGTTAAATCTGTGATTTATAAAAATTAAAAATTATTATTGAAATTAGGAAACATCCTTAGGTATTAAATTTTCTTGTGAAAGTCATTCCTCACAATTGAGTTTCTAAAGCTAATTATAAAGCAGTATAGAACAATTTTATGCGCTAGAAATCACAAAGACTAGAAATAAGTTATAACTTAATTTAAATAACGTAGTTGACAGTAGATAGAGATAGTTTGCTAGAAATGTTAGGTTATATGGCTCCTTCAAAAACCTCCATTGCTCAAAACTGTGATCAAACAGATACGTACGTTTAGAATTCATGTCATGACATCTCATTTTACTGATAACAAAGTAAAATTACCTCTCGCGCTATGCATTTTAACCGCACAATATTTAAAGTTATATTTCTTTTAATGAGGATAACACGAAACATATTACCGTAATTATAATTTTAATTTAAAATGATTTAAATTCGTATATGAAATATCCCGGAATGCTTTTTTACACTTTTAATTTAATTTGAATTTAAATTCGAAAGCGGAACTCACCCCTCATAGCCATCCTTTTATACCCAATCGTTCTCTGATGAAAACGGATTGAACCGTTAGAACGGATAAATTACCAAAACATTTCTCAATTAAACGTTAAAATACCCAATCGCAATTTGTAATGATTTCGCTATGATCATATAACTAGTATACGAGATAAGATTCACCTGATAAACGTTGGGCTATTAACATTTCTTCGTTTTATTGCAAACACCGATACAGAGAGTAGAAAAGCTAAGAGCAACGATACAATTTCACCAGTCGATTGTTAAAATCGGTCAATATATTATGATAGAAATCGCCAATCGGTAAAGCGTTTACAAAACTTAAAAGTATCCGCTGCAGAGTGATCGATCAAAGGCATGTGTAGGTTTTGCGTCGTGTGTGTTAGGTTACGACCCCCCCTCCCCCCACCCCCCACTCAACGAGGGTTGAGTGGCTGTGGGCCTCCCCCAAATATATATTACCAGTAACGTCTTTCATATTGGCCGCATCAACATAGTAGCAAGAAAATGACTAAAGAACGGCGGCGGTCGATTCGATATATTCGGTCATAAGAACTCGAAGTCAACGATATCGTTGCGTGGTCATCATAAGTTGCGGCATATCAAGATACCAGGATATCAGAATATATGGGGAGTGTGTTCAGCCCTCGCAGATGGATCTTAAAGTAAGAGACCTTACAGGAAATGACAGGCAACCGGAAATGGAAACACCAGGGTCCTAACCAATCACTGCATTCGCCTTCAGTCCTGTATCAAACTTTATACTTTCCGGGCACGGCTGAAGGCTATATCATAACGAAAGAAATATGACGCGTAGCGGTTCCCAGGGCCAAGTCCATAAATCGTGGCACCCACCCCGACGGCCTCCCGGTCCTGTAGGATAGGCTCGGGAGATTGCGATGAGATGTAGTAAATGAAACCTGCGATACGAGCGAACAATTTCGTAGGTGTCAATTACAGGGGTGTTGAGACGCCTTGTCCGCTCTTATCGACGCCAACGGAATTACAGTGAGTTCTTATCAAGGTCACCGGTAAATGATCGATGTCATCGATCAAACGGGAAACGTTCAAACGTTCTATACGTGCTATGTAAAGTCACAATCGTGCCAGATCCCTAACTATATGCATTTGTCTCCGGTCTACATTATACAATACATCATTCCGTAATTAATTATACGCTCATATTTAATGTGAATAGCTAGTTTTAGTTCTAGCTGTCTGTATACATTGGTTTAGTAATTTCATGCAATTTGCATACCTTATCATAGTTAGATAAATGTGTATGTTTGATTATGCCACGAATTCGCTCTATTTAGTTTAGCGCTGGTCCAATCAAATCGCGTGTAACTGCATCCAGTTAAAAGTTGGAACTACATAAATACAAATGTTACGTGCATTTAAACGTTTTACTTGTTAGTTTGAATGGATTTGCTAGTCTGGTTCTACATATCCAGGATGACGAAACTTGGACGGTGAAGACACATCCATATGCAATTCGACCACTCCAAAATCACACTCCAAGAGCGACTGAGTGAGTGAGTGAAGGAGGGAGAGAGCGAGAACGAGAGAGAGAGAGAGAGAGAGAGAGAGAGAGAGAGAGAGAGAGAGAGAGAGGAGAGAGAGAGAGAGAGAGAGAGAGAGAGAGAGAGAGAGAGAGAGAGAGAGAGAGAGAGAGAGAGAGAGGAGAGAGAGAGAGAGAGAGAGAGAGAGAGAGAGAGAGAGAGAGAGATTTGATTTAATCTCTCTCGTGCATCTGCAACAGTGTAATGAAGATTGCCGGACGGCTTCTACGATGAGGTAAACTGCTTAATTGACAACCGTTTGTGCAATCAAAGTCCTTTCATTGACGGGAATCGCCGACCAGCCCGACTTAATCGCATTACATGCAACCATATCCACTATAGAACATCAGTAATTACTAATTAATTAAACTATGTTTATAATGTTGACTCTATACGGGTGACCCAGACATAATTGTATGTCTCGCTGACTCCTGGACACTAGTCTCTATTGTAGTATCTGGACACTACAATTCTATGTAAACAAATAAAAATACATTTATGTATTTTTATGCGGTATAAGCCATGGTGGTAGTTTGTAATGTGTAACTGTGTCGTACGGATTAATTAGCACCCTACATTCTGCATTGTGCTTAGAATGTAATATTAATATAATATACATGCAGGGTGGAAACCAATCAGGTAGTTTTGGCCTCAGGGCGTGTTTGAAGTGAGTAATGAACGTTTCTCATGACTTGGTAGCCACTATTGTAACAAGGTGCATGACACAGAAATGACGTCACAGCAAACCATATTATGCAGTGGTAGATTTTAGTGGGCAGTTCACGAGACATGTACTCAATTCGATGTGTGAAGCAAGAGAAAACTCCCGTGGATATGAATTCATTTTGTTTGTTGCTTTTTACATATAACACATGGGAAAAATTGTAAATTAATAACTTACAAACAATACATTTCCCAAAAAAAATACCAAGTCATTCTAACTAGAATCCAAGGTCTACTGGATTTACTCCTAGCGGAGTAATTGCAAAGCGCAAAGCGCGCGCTACAAGCGATCTAGTGGACCTTAACTAGAATCTATCAGTAAAGACATTTTTTAATTGGAGTTTTCCTCTACTTTACAACTTGTGTGGAAACATTGTATATAAAAACGTTATATAGTTGTGCCTTGTGCCGAGTTATAAATAGAATAGTTTTGCATATTCAAATTTCACTATAATAACTGAAAAGTATACTTAATTTAGATATGATAGAAAATTTTGACTGGTCACTTTAATTAACTATAGAGATTAGTTAACCAATTTACATTCACGATAACAGAGTTGTTATCGAAACCAAAACGAAATCTACTCACGCGCCTAACCACTAAATAGCGTGCTGAAGGTGTGGACGTCTGTTACGTATTGCGTTGTAACTAGCTGATTGTACACAACAGTATTTCCGGCGTTGAAAGTTGGAAACGCTGAGTGGGATGAAAACTAATCGACAGTGATGCCACCTTGCTTCACAAAAAATAAACAGGCTGATTTACTTTACTTGCCGAAATTCAAAATGTGTTATTTACACAATCTTGATTAAAATTAAATATACATTACTTGTTTATATTTAAAGAGAGCGAAATGTTGTGTATGTTAACCATGCAAGTCAGTTTTATATTGACAAGAGTCTAGCACTAAAGCCAGCTCTAGAATGATTTCTATTAAAATATTAAATATTTTGTGTTGCACAATAATTTCCCACTGCGATATTCGCGTTGACATTATTTAAAGATCAAAGATTTAACGTGAACAGCCGTTAACATCGTTTGATTAAATTTGATCTTTATCAAGATAAAATAACAGTATAATATTATTAATAATAATAATTATAATGCTGGAACCTTGAAGTTTCAGATTCATGATGTGTTAGAAAAAGATAGCGATTGGTACAATCAAAACAGTCACAAAATATTTCGATCTGGCGTAGAACAAGTATTTGAAATCGGTGTCCAAAGCGATGTTTGTGCCATATGTACACATTAGCACCGTAATCTTGAAAAATAATCAACGCATTTCCATCGCATTGCGCAATATTTTCCACAAAGTACTGAAAGTATAAGTTCAGCTGGTTTATGTTAGCTGTTATCTGCACTATGTGGCGTATGATTATAAGCTTGGAAATAAAAGAGACATTTTTCACGGAGATTTTCATTAGATTCTTAACCCTACTCCCCACCCCTATCCCCCTACTCCCCCTTAAACCCCAGATCTAGGTCTCACCGCGATACTTACAGATTCTCACTCTTTGGTTTGTTCGTTTTTTCTCCCTTTCTTTCTAGCCGTCTACTTATTCTTCTTATTCTTCATCTCCGAAGTAAGAAAATTTAATTAAATCCTCTTCACCATATCCATCAGCGGGGTAATTTCCTGGGGCTAACACGACGAGAAAATGAAAAAAACTGTAAAGTAAGGATTAAAAACTGCGAACACCAGTTATAAGAGATGCAAACAATAGAGTTAAAAATAATCAAGAACAAAAGTTGTATGTAACTTAATAATAAGAGTTACAGGAACGGTTGGACTAATGAGGTCACAGAGCGGTCTAGAAGGCTGTGCTTTAAGATGGGGAATCCCCCACTTTGGGCTACAGCAGCGCGCTCACGTGTCAGTTACCAATTAACGTCTACTTTAACAGGTCTATCGAGTTGTATATCCTATCACGGGCTTCTGGAACATTGCCAGACAGTTGACTGTATAATATTTAACGTTAAAAAGATTTTAATATCTTCTAGACGGTATAATATTCGCGTTATGTCGCTCGGGGGTTGTGAAAAAGAGCTTTATTGCAATGAAACTGCTCGTAAATGATTGTTTTTGTAAGATTTGTTCGACTCTGACTCAAACCAACCAGTTAAGTCTGATATAATAAGCGTTGTTAAAGCAAATCCCCTATAGTTGAACCGACTGAATAATATCCGAGCGAATCGTGTTGGTGATATGAAATGCTGACAAATAACTCAATGCATTAATATATTATCGCTTTATCGGTATCCTTTGAAAGTTTATTTGCTAGATTTTATTCTTTTGTAGTTATACTGTTAGAAATACAATCGTATTCATTACAGTGGTTTGAGCTATGCACACGTGACAAGTTTGCACGCGGATAACTAACAAGTGTACAATCATGTCCACAACACAATGAAATAGTTATACGTTAACAGCTTACATGAACAGAGTGCTAGCTCCAATACTATACCATCATTTTACACAAAAATCGTTAGAATTCTTAGTTATTATAAATTTACACATAGTTTACAATAAATTATTTAGTGATTCAGAAGTTGTGGCAAGTTATATCGTAAAATGTAATTGTTTATTTGTACTGATCGCCATCTACCACCAATATTGGTCCAGCTACTCCAAACATTTCGAAGAAAACATTCTATATTTCTCTACTGCTACCTAAACAACTTTTTAACATTAATTACACAGTTTGAAAAACAATATGTAATAATGTTAACCTTATACTATTTTTAAATTGGATAGTGTTGGAACATACATAATAAACGTTGTTTTCGAGTAAAGATTATAATTTCGGTGCTTCAATTATGTTTATAAACTAAACATGCATTTCTTGGCGACCAAATGGTAATTGTGGGCGGGGCATCTTTGCTATTTGTTTTTACTACGAAACATAGGGAAGCCGCATTCATTTCCAGCGCTATCACAACAACGATACAACTAGACCTCGTGTAGTAATTTTACCAAGGAAATTTACCAACCGGATTTGAATAATTTTTTCATCTACGCTGGATTATAACCGTAGGCTTGGTTTTTAGTTAAAGCGGGCGAAGGTCATTTCTTAAAAGGATATTGTATATGCAAATTTATATAACACAGCGGGTTGAGAGTTTTTTATTTTTACACGACAAAGTTTGCGCAGAAAATTTACCCCGAATTATGCCAGCCCAACCCAACTTGCTTTTAAACTAATCAGTATTGTTAGCAGAATAACACCCTTTAGGTAGTAAGTGAATTAATTTATTTCTCCAAAGTTTAAGAACTATATTTATTGTATTGAATGGTCTCCATTAACATCCATTCATCCATCCCTTTATTTGTGGTTTTAAATGCAATGTATTAACGTCTTTTTTCAGGGTCATAGCTTACAACTAATAAATAAAATTGGGTGTTTGTTGCCTTTGTTAAACGAATAATAGTTCAAATAAATATTGTTGTTCATGCACAGTATTCTGGCTAAGATATTTAGAATATGTGTCATATAATTAATAATAATTTACATAGAATTTGAGCAAGGATTGAATATCTTTATCTTAATCTTCAATATCTGTATCTTTATCTTCAACCACTAGAATCTGGATATATTTGAAATTATATCATTGATAAAGTAAGTTAAAGTAACCGCTTAATTCTAATTATATGAGCAGCTATATAGCCCGAAACCTATCGTAAAAATATAGTTTTAATTATTTATGGTAAGTGTGTATTTTAACATGACCATATTATGACATATTTCTTGCACTACAGTTCATTCATTTTGATTTGTTCACCAATGTTCCAATGTGAATATGCGGTGTTTGTACCACTTATTAATCACAATACAGAAAGTTTCAGTTTTGTTCAATGGCTAAAAAGCGTATTTCCTGTTTAAATGCCACGCGAATGCCTGTGTAAGCAACAAATTACATAAACAACGATTGTTTCCGTAAAACCACAAAAATTACCTCCTAATTCCCTCACTAGAATACCAATGTTCTGTTTATGCGTGCTTCAATATTCCGTCGGTCATTCTCTCAGACCCCTTTGATGGTCCTTGGAACCCACGTCTCGTCTCGCATTGATGACCAAGCGAGGCGGTCTTCACAATAGCCTTTGTCCTCTCAACCGGACTCGCGGGGTCGGTCCAAGAAGACAATCGCTGCGTCGGCTGTTCGAAGAGCTTCCCCCCCCCCCCCCGCACACGAAACTTGTGCGGACGGACCGGGAAATAGTTTTCGAGTGTATAACACTCCAGTGTTACACGCGATCTCCACCCAAGAGTGGAGCGATGAGCGGACACAAGAGCACAAAGTTGGTTCACTCGAACTTCCTTCTTGTAAACTTTTCTTAAGTCGTAAAATTCGTAAACAACGCCGAAGGGTGAATTCGTTTCGTTTTATTAAATAATCTGAAGTAAATTGTCAAGTTTTATTGCATTGCCTATTCCCACCCCTTGTTAATAATCCCTTAATACTCTTTAATGGTGGAGGTGCCGGGTAAAAGGTGTGATTTTTTAAAGTGGACTTACACGTCTTATATTTAGACAAAGAGGCTAATCGAGAAGTAGAATGGGGACTCATGAATTAAAATGGTTATTGGAGGTTTTGTTTAGATATCATCAAAGACATTCAGCAGTCGTTGAAACTCTTCTATAGTTCAAATGGATATTTATTAGAGAAACACTCTCGTTGGTAGATTTGTTGTGAAATCCAGAAAGTAAAAACCAAATCCCGACTGTGAATAGAAATCAGGTCTTCCATTTGCCGAGTGGGCGCCTTGACCTCTAGACCGCCAGGACTGACAATTAATGTATGTATATTGTTTTGATCATGGCAACAACCAATGAGAAACGTGGTTACCATGGTAAAAACAAGTCTTACTACAAAGTTAGTCTTAAGTAAGAAAGTCTTACTACAAATTTTTGTTATCATACTGGGCCTAAATTGTCGCTAGTCGCGCGCAGCGGGTTAGTTCGACGAACCTCCACTAGGGGATTTACGTAACCTTGACGTAGTAGTGAGTACGAAGGCTTATCCGATATAATAACATAATAACGGATTAAACAAATAAATAGCGAAACACGTACACACAGTTCTGTTTGCGTTTCACAACTTGCTAATCAGCAATGATTAGTTTTAGAATATTTTTATAGTTGACAGTTTACTCGTGAATTTGTACCAATCTCCGGCTCATTAGAGAACACGCGCGGGTAGATTACCATAACGAAACACACTTTAACTTGCAAATTCAAATGATTTAACGTGATTCTATAGTTTTCGTGACGTTGTTGTATTAAACAAGTTTGAGCCAACATAATGACTCGTTTACACAAAGGAATCGCGTTAATTCACGTGACTGGTAAGCTGATTATTTTGCCATGCGACTCAAATAAAATATATTACTGTTCTGACACAACTATACAGAAGTACAGACGATCTTTAGTCCCTTAACCAGTGGCGTATACACGGGGGAGAAGGGGGGGACAATCCCCCCCTTTTGCAAAGAAACATGGAAAATGACCGTTTACATTTCAATAGACAGTATTTTAGACATTTGTTTTTGTTAAAAATACACGCATCGATCTATAATTATTATATTTTTATCTTTTTTTAAGGAAAAAATGTGTTGCCAGAAACTGAGTAATCTTGTTTCAGTTGGCCGCTGTAAAACGCACAGATTTGCACTAAAATGACCTTGACGAGAATTTTTTCGGGGGGGGGGGGCAAGCCCCCCGGAACCCCAATTGTATTTCAGTTCCACTCTCTATAATATGGGTTGAACCCCCCCCTTTCCCAATTCCTGGATACGCCACTGCCCTTAACATCAAACTTTGTTAATCCCCGATTTAATAATCTTAGATTGGTTAATTCACAAATAATACATTTTAAAAATTATGGTGTCTTCTGTAATCAGCATGTTTTTTCAAAAGAAAATGTCCGATTAACGGCTAAACTCTGGGTGTCAACTCGGCTTTACAAACACTCAATTATTGTAACTGAAACGGTAATAATACAATATGTACTTTTATTAGTCATTTGTGTTTAGTTTTATTTTCGTTTTATTTTTATATACTCCTAGGTAACGTTATGGATGTGAACATCAAACAAACGACAGTAAGCGGTTGGTATAGAGGATTTATTCCTGCTATCAATAGACAAGGTTCAATCCCATGTCTACGCAAACTGATAGAAAGTAGTATAAATGTCCCCCACTGAAAATAAATCATTGTTACTGAGTTAGTACATTTTATAAAATATACATTATTTATTTCATTGGTTTATTTATTTCATGATACAAAATTGTAGACAAGGTAAGAAATAAACTTATTTTCTAAGAATCATTCATGTTTTCAGCACGGATAGCTCGTGCACGCATGTGTTCTAAATGGTAGCATACGACACATTATAATTTAAAAAATTCTGTTTTAAATATTTAGAGAGCAAAGGTCACACTTAAAACTAAACAGCTTCGTTATTATCTCGGTGAAAGTTTTAATTTGTGTTAAGAAGCGCCCTATTTAAATAACCCGGCACCAACACCAACACACGTGTTGTTTATAGTGAACGTTAAAAGGTGACGTCATCATGAGAGCATGGATTTGAATTAATTGATAACTGAAAGTTAAAAAGTGACGTCATCATAAGAGCATAGATTTCAGTTAATTGATAACTTATTTTAACTGATTTAACTTAACTTAACTTAACTTAACTTAACTTAACTTAACTTAACTTAACTTAACTTAACTTAACTTAACTTA
Source organism: Isoperla grammatica (assembly GCA_945910005.1). Lineage (NCBI taxonomy): Eukaryota > Metazoa > Arthropoda > Insecta > Plecoptera > Perlodidae > Isoperla > Isoperla grammatica. The sequence goes on from OX246737.1 coordinate 120,394,495, forward strand.
ACTTAACTTTACTTAACTTAACTGATTTTAAAACTGAAATGAAACCAATTGTATGTTAACACGGGTAACCTCGACATTTTTGTGAACGCTTTCTTTAGACCACTTAGCCAAATCGTTAAATATATAGTTGTGGAGACCGACAATTGTATTTATTGTTACGCGATGGGATATTTTCTGTGAATGTTAATCTTTAATAGCTTTTTAATAATTTTATGCACACTCCCTCGCTAATCCAACAAGCCATGCCATGCATCCTGTATATTTAGAAAGGAATTATAAATTGTTGTTTTAAAAATACGTCTTTCATTGTCGATAATAAGTAAAATATTGGCGGTTGATCTGCTGCAAGAAATGCAGGGTCTCGTTTTTCACGCTGACAATAGGCTTCTTCTGTTGGTGGACGTTCATTGTATTTACGGTTTATAGATCCACTTTTTGCATTTAGCAACTTAAATTGTTAAATTGTATTGATTATATGTTCAATAAAAAAGAGTGATTATCAAATATAGTACGTATGCAATGATGCTCAATTAGGTTTTTTACTGGTTTTGCCACCCCTCAACTAAGGGATTCGTAAACCACTTTCCATTCGCGAGATTGAAATTCTTTAAACCAAGCGAAATAGCTCTTAAGTAGGGTTTATTCTTTCGGGATAGAAGGAAATATCTGTTGTATGCAATTTCATGCCGTGCCAAGGGCGACTTTACGAAATAAACCCCATCGTTCACGGGGGTCGGAGGCGCAATCTCCTGAAATTAGCCTATAATTTTATCCGGAATATAAAATTTCCAACTCATTTACTTCGATGAGGGAATCTTGATTTCTTAGATTCTAAAAATGTGTTGAGATGTAGATTTTTGTTATCCATGCAAACGTGATTTTAAATAATTTTCTTTTTCTTTTTTTTTATTGAGAACAAAGAAAGGGGACTCGTGGAGCGGAGTCGACTGCCGTAAGGTAAATCTATGTCTACGATCCGGTTGATAGAAATGTAATCTCCATCCATATTGCTACGTACGGAATATCGGCGACTTCTTTTCCTCATAAAAAGTCTATAATACTAGATGAAATGTCATTTAGTTTCCACTCAAAATCCTATGCAATCTGTTCGCTAGAGAACCCCTCAAGGATGCATAGTGTTATTAATGCCAGCGTATCGCTCAAAGCAACTAAAGCGTATTGATATAGATCCAATGTGTCGATGAATCGCCAGAAGAAAAATAAACACTCGGCGACGGAGACGGGGAAGTCTGTCTGCCTTCGCACATTGCATTGACAATAAACTCAAAGAAATTGAAGTGGTTGACGGTGACAAAAGATTCGCTGTCGAGAGTAAGTATAGACGTTGGGAATTGGATCTCTAAATATTGTGTCTTGGTGAGCAACATTTCGTTTGTGTGGTTGAGGTCTTGTATCTACGTACAAAAACGGTTCAAGTGATTGAATGTGGAATAGAGATGAGGATGGAGGTCTTTGTTACATGCTCCGTGTGACAATCACATCTGTACGGTCTTAGTGAGCGCAAACCCTTAAGAGGTAAAGCAGACTTGAGCTTGAATTAAAATTCATTCTCTTTGGAATAGGTAATTTCACGGAAATTCCTATATTTTCGCTCCCCGTCGCTTAACACCCAGCTGCCGATATCGTCACTCTTCCACGTATTTTCCTCCGTTCTTTTCGTACAGAAATCTAGTTATTCGTAAGAGGTGGCATCAAAATTGAAATTGGCAGTCCAATAACTTTATGAAAACTGTTATGCCTTTTAGCTTGGTAGAGTTTGACTTTATTAAATAACAAAATTTCCCTAAAGGAAACAAACTGATAGATATAATAATGAGGTGGTATGAGATGTCATCTGCTGGAAGATTACATCTTTCAAAAAGGAAATTCTTTCATTTCCTAAATTCAACGTATTTATTCAATTCAATCAACTTTTGTTTTTTGCGTCTCTCTGAAATTCAGAAGTAACAAATCAGGTTATTCATCGGATGGTGGCCTATTTGTCTAAGCAAAGAGCTTAGCTTCGTACCAGACAGAGGATATCTTCATGTAGACGACTCAATTAACGCTTTATTCATTCCAGATTAGCATAGATTAGGTGGAAACTACGTTCAACAGTCGCACTCATACATCGCATTGGCCCCAATCCCCGGTTTATGCTGATGTGAGTGACTCCCAGTCTACCTTTGAGTCCAGGACAGGACGCGAGTTGGAACTTCGTCCCTGGGGTCATCGCTGGTCCGTATCAAAGCAAAAACAAGACAAGTATACCAAATGCAATTTCCTTCTACTCGGATATTATTCGTTCCATGCCCGCGGGGCTCCGGACCTGCCTATATCAATCAATTCTTTCCCCAGTTTTGATATAAACTCCTAATAACAGAACGCATGCCGGTTCTATAACAGTACATTTCCAAAATATTGTTTAGGATGCATGTTCAGTTCACCCACCTTTCGGAACACTCGATTTCGTTTCGTTAAAATTGGTTTAGAATGGGTTTTTATTTACCCAAAAGGAAATACATATATGTCATCCAATAGAGAATTCAATGTTCTTAATATTTCCGTTTTGCAGATGTTCTTAATTAGGTGTGAAATATTTCCAGCAACGTCACATTACAAAAGGGTATTACTAATTAAGAACACCTAAAAAACGGGAATATTGACTGGAACAAAGAAATATTCATAAGAAAGATCTCTAAAGTTTCTACAGGATTACATATTGTGGCTTACATTCAGACCGAAATCGGGAGTGTGAATGAAAAGTTACGAACCATACCAATACTTACTTCGGCAAGAGGAAGAATTATAATTATCAGTCCATCCACCAGTTATGGTAGAATTATTTTATTTCGCTGAAAATCTCATCAATTCACTAAGTGGATAGAGTATTTTAAACTTGACTTACTCATGTTGGCTTACTTAACTTGTTATTAAGTTTGGAGAATTAGTACATTTAAGTTAATAATTGAAATCATTTTAAGCATTAGTAACTAAGCGCGAAGTTGAGATTGAAAATCAGACTGTAACAGTAATCGTGATAAGCTCTGGTGGTAATATGGCACGTGGCGCTGCGTGGTGGCGGAGAGAACCATTACTTGAGCATCTCCCCGAAGGGTGGAGACTTAATTTCGAATATAAAACCAACCATTTAAGTCTCGAAGATGAGGGAAAGTGAAGATGAAAGGGGGAGAAGAAAAAAGCGGAGAAGTTATCTGCAATGTTTCTTTTCCACCTCGTCTTGTTTGCATTCGGCGTCCATCTAGTGGCAATTTATCTTGGGGGCTAATCACGTCACGAAACCTTTCTCTAGCACGAGCAAAAGCACGAGCACGTGCACGTGCATTGCACGCGTAATTCCCACCCACTCGCTGCCACCTAAGTTCTGAAGGACGCTGCCTCGAAAAGGTACACTTTTTTAGTATATTGTATCTTCTGGCGAACAAGTAGTGAGTCAATCAGGTTTGTAATAATTTAAAACACAGTAATTAGAACCGATTCATTTAAGTGACTCTAGTCTAATTAGTAATCACGCATATAAACTATTTTAACAAAACTATTTTTGATTTAAGCCAAATAAAACTTTCCAAGCGAATAACACTACGTCTACAAAAATAAAGTAAATTTAGTACTTCGGGTGGCTCAAATATGAAAATGACATTGATTTAGTCTCGTTAACCTGAAGAGTAAACCTAAGTCTACTTGCTAATGGGCTAATTACTTCTGGAGAGGTTCCCATACCTTAAGTAGCTAGTTATCACCTTTACTCACTTCGCGGCATAAATGTAACTATATAGTGTATGTATTTTTGTTAAACAATTTTCACCCATGAACATTACACAAACTAATGTTGATATTTAAATCGTGATCAAAGACTTAACTAACTAATTCAACGGTACCAATTACAAATAATATCATGGACAGCTATTGTAGTGTTCTAAAACCCTCTAGTTAAAATACTGCAGACTCGACACGCCTGTTCTCGAACTGCCTCGCATCACTCAGATCATGTTTTCTGAATGTTTATCCTGATAATGTTTATGCGTAGGAAGTGTCGGCTCGTTAACGTATTTTCTCGGAAACAAATCTAGATTTCAACGTTATTCAACGGAAACGAGATAAATTTTCTTTGGCTAAACCGCTCATAAAGACAACCTTTCCTTTGATGTATTTCATCTCATTTAGAGGATGAACAAATTTACCATTTCCAGTGGCTCTAAAACATTAGACTACCACTGGTAGTGTTCACTGTTCAACATCTGAAACATTTGCAGATTTAGTGGAGCACTAGCCAAGAAATATCGTTCAATGCATCACAAGAAAACGATCCCACGAGACAAACACATCCCCCCACCGCAACTACAGGGGGGGGGGGGGGGCGCTCAATAACCCCTCGAGGAAGCAACTTTCCAGCGAACCCCGACCCGTCGGTGCCTCTGGGATACAAGTTTTAAGAGTTTTGAAGCCCACACGAGTGCATAACTGCATTCGCACGCATGCTCAGCTGTAGCACACGAGTGCGTGCTGAAGCGTGTGGAGCGTGTCAAGCGTGATATGTGGAGCGTGTAAAGTGTGTAGAGCGAGTGAAGCGTTTAAAGTATGTGGAGCGTGTAAAGCGTGTAAAGCGTGTTATGTGGAGCGTGTAAAGCGTGTATAGTGTGTTATATGGAGCGTGTAAAGCGTGTAAAGCGTGTTATGTGGAGCGTGTAAAGCGTGTAAAGCGTGTTATGTGGAGCGTGTAAAGCGTGTAAAGCGTGTTATGTGGAGCGTGTAAAGCGTGTAAAGCGTGTTATGTGGAGCGTGTAAAGCGTGTATAGCGTGTTATGTGGAGCGTGTAAAGCGTGTTATGTGGAGCGTGTAAAGCGTGTTTAGCGTGTTATGTGGAGCGTGTACAATGCATAGAGCGTTTGAAGCGTTTAAAGTATGTGGAGCGTGTAAAGCGTGTTATGTGGAGCGTGTAAAGCGTGTGAATTGTATGGAGAGTGTAAATCGTGTGAAGCTTGAACCTAATACACGGAGCCAGTTCCTTTGGTTGTCAATAATTCCTTGCATAGAGACTTATCACATAAGATTTTAAAAACAGAACACAAATGTATTTGGATTCATGAATTGTAGATTCTATTTATTTATTTTACTAATGAATGCTGGTAAAATGTCAATATAACTATTAATTTATCGAATGCACTTATGTATTTTCAAAGCGTCTGATAAGTGGTTGCAATGGAAAAGTTTTCCATAGAATAAACTGTGATACGGGCTTTGAGTACACTTCATGAAACGCTATCTCTCTCAATAGCTAGTTATTAATATTTATTTTTTAAACAACGTGGCAGTCATTACAGTAACGAGGAGCTTTTAAAATAGGTTATAAAAATAAAACAATTCTATTATATGTAAACAAATCTTCTAAGCTTCTGGAAGAGTAGACGCCATTACGTTTCAAAATATGTATTCAACGTACTTGTAAATGTAAACACCAAACCAAGAGCTTGTACACTACCTTTAATTCTGTTTACAAAAGCTTTGATGGAGGTTTAATAATTATTTATACCCATGTGATGTTATTAGTTACTAATGAGTATATTCAGGCTGGATAAATATAGGTGCTGTGTTTGTTAGACTTGTCTAAAAATGTATTGGTTGCCACAATAACAAAGAGCTCATTGTGGAACTTCTAAGGTATATGTAAATCAGATAAGTTTAAGCATTCAGTCTTTTTATTGCATTATAATGCGTTGCGTTACTAAAATAATTGCATGCAGTTACATAATATGTATTTTTGATAAATATATGGTAATAATTCTGCAGATCATACATATGCAATTGGCACACAAATCTTTTTTTAATTACAGCTTGGCTACTTTTTCCTTCAAAGTTTCCTCCTTAACGGTACAGATTTCTTGTATTTTTGAAATGAGTGACGTCACCGCATGTGGCCTGAACAATGGACCTAATGTCGCCGAGTAATTGCACACATGTAGCAAAACTAAATGAGCATGGAACAAACATTGTATTGTAGTCATGTTGTTGCACTTATTTTCTCCATCGTTACCTGACATTCCTGATAACCGTGAATGGAAGACTTAGGTCCAGTATTACAATCTCCTAATAACTTTTTAATTCGACGAATAACTGGCAACCACCAATCAAATGCTTTGAAATCCCGCAAATAGCTTAAATCCTACTATTAACTTTCTTATTTGGAGATTGTAAGAACTGCACTTACATAAATGAGGTGTATGACTAATGCGTAGAGTATATAAACCAAATCTACTGGAGATCAAAATGACGAGTGATGTTCAAAGGATTTACGCACCGAAATATGTTTTTCCAAATTGAGATCTAGTACTAAGATAAACATAACCATAACACACCACATTCCTTCTAGCTCATCCGTGTATTACGAAGATTTTCGGCTTTTAAATGGCTCACATTACAATAAAAAAATAAAAATATGGCGTGCATAATCCTACCCATGACACATTCAATGATTATATTCAAAATTATTACAAGTTTTCTTCCCCTCCTTGTAGCATCCCCTCTTCCCTCCTGAAAGGGTTTCTTCCCCTTTCGCTCATATTGCGTTCGTTGGGGGCAACCATTTTTAAAGGGCAGGGGGTAGATTAGATAATATATCATCTCACCAATCATGCGGCCCCCTACTACCCCCCCCCCCCTGTCCCGTATAGCAGTGATTGCGGTGATATGTTATACACTTGGTGGCTAGTCGGGGGGGGGGGGGGGGGGGGGTGGTGCAGGTGTCACCCCTACGGCGCTATACACATTACATCCAAGAGGGGTGATAATGCAGGGTAACTCATACTCAATATTTAATGGTCCTGTAAGCCTATTTACAGTTTGTCGAGAGTGGTATGGATGGTGGTTATTGTGAGGATTGCGAGAGAAGAGGATTACAGAACAGTTTGAGTCTGGCGAGAAGTAATTAAATTTGTGCCTATACAGTTGGTAGTGTCGATGATTTAGGTGATGGTGCACTTGAATCACACTCTGGGTTTCTCTATAAATTTGGGTGGTGTATTTAAACGATATTATATAGGGGAATAATACGTCTCAAGGCCTGGATTCAGTTCCATTCCTTCTTGTGTTAGGAATAAGTAAACGGTGACTTTGGAGCCGTCCTAGCAACGAAGCACTCAATAAATTCAAAGTTGTTCTGAATTGGTCTTGTTGAGTCTGACATTTGTCCGCAGGTGTTCGCACTGTCCAATCACCGATTCATATGTTTCGTATTTGAAATATCGATCTTTGATTGGTTATCGCTCACTCGCCGATGGTGTTCGGAGCCTACAGGGTTGGTTTAGTCGCTTTAAATTAAAGTCCCCCACTGCAAATCAGTTTCATTACTGAGTGGGTAGACTCTAAATGTGAATTTATTTATTTTTTTATTTTTACAAGTTTCACTGTAAGCAGTATTATCCAGTAACAACGCCAGTACCGCATCAACGTTTAGCTTATACGACACAGCATACGCGCTGGGATTTAGACTTGGCGTGCAGTGGTTTACAACAGCTACGTATAAAACTATCTTTAATCTCGGTGGTTTTCACTTCTGTAAAAACTAACTAGATGAAAGTATTGTGAATTATGGTGTTGGCAAAATTTATGACTCATTGGTGCATCGACTTCATGTTTGAAATTGTAATCGCAAGCACCAACATATTGTATGTAACGGTTTTACGTCCTGTATTTTTCTTAATACGATATCTACAGTGAATCCAGACTTAGGTGATCTAGACATACCTACACAAATACGAAATCAAAAAGACAAATTTTTTGTTACAAGACTTGTTTTTACAACAAAGGAGAACATTCAGTTTCTTGAACTTTCGAAACAAAAATCGACCGTAACAAATAACAATTAATTTCTTATTTTAATGACTTTACAGAAACGCAATCATGCGGGGTGATTCAATTAATCTTGTATACATAATACCAATACACTATTAGTGCAACCATACTTATATTCAACTGTAAAGTATTATAGCATAATACAAATTCCTTCCCATTCTTAGCTATATTGGATAATTAAATTAACATGATAACATCGTTGTTAGAACGCGCGTATCAAAGGATAATTATTATTATTATAGAAAAGTTGCCTGTGGCGTTCTAAAAACTACCTCAATTATTTCTTTGATAACGATGAAAACTCCTTGTTAGTGTCTGAATCTAACAACTCATCGAACGGTACACAAAGCTCGTCAAAGCGATGTCTCAACTTGGAAATTCTGATAAGTTGTATTACAATTAGAAATGTTTAGCCTTGTATTAAGGGTTGAGGCTGGGGTATAGTTCAGGGTATAGCGTATACGTTGTTATGTAGTATCACTCGATTACTCCAAATGACAACCAACCCGTCACATACTTGAGACATGGGTACATACATTGCACGGGAAGGTGATACGATTCAATACAGCCAGCCAATCACTTGTATTATACTGTTGCATTGAATACGAGATAGTGAATAATTATTGTTCAAAGCGAGTTTGTCGTAATGTATGATAGTGAACACGAGGTAAATTATTCTACATATTACCGATATTACTATCTCAGTGTAACTATTTATCTTTTGGATAACGACGGTGTAGTTTGTCTCAATGTATGATGGTGAACACGAGGTAAATTATACTACTTATCCCCGATATTACTATCTCGGTGTAAGTATTTATCTTTTGGATAACTTGTTTTCACCAATCAGAAGCTTTGAAATGTTGCTTATCCCGAG
>OX246737.1:120408240-120615190 GCA_945910005.1 Isoperla grammatica
ATCTCATTAGTGTTATTTGTGCTGCCGACTAACCCGCTAGGAAGGATTCTTTAGCAGCTTGTTGGGAAGGTCTTTGAATGTCAAGGCACGAGATATTCTCAACGTGTAACTGAAGCGTGGTGTCAATTAGAAAGATTCTTTACAAACATTCGGATACATATCTGGTTACCATGTATACTTAAAGGCTCGAATGCATAGTTCACACTCAAGCCCTCCTCAACTCAGCCTCTCCTCAGCCTCACCTAGCCACCAATCACAGAGCCGTCCGCATGGCAATGCTGTTCTGTGATTGGTGGTTGGGCGAGGCTGAGGAGAGGCTGAGTTGAGGAAGTCTTGAGTCTGGACTATGCATTCGGACCTTAATCTCATGCCGATCTCAGATGCTTATCTACTGCCCCTTTCATCCACGCTGTTTCAACGAAAATGAAAAGATTGCTGGCGTTTTCCACACGTCCGTAAAGACAGTTTTCCACTTAGTAGAGCACAAAAACCTCATCTGTCACAACCACTGTGTTAGGAATTTTGAAATATCCAACCCAAGGGCGTAAATTATCCCTAATGCACCTGATTTAAGTAGATTGTAAGAAATATAGAGGTAGAAAATTATGTTGGTAATATTGGACATTGGACTCAGAAATTTCGTTTTTGTTACACTGGGACAACTTTACAGTCAGCTGTAGATTCACTCTGCTCTCAACTGTTGTGTTATTCATTAACGTTGACACAACGCGAGAAAATCTCAACTGATTCAAGCAACTAAGGACGCGTCTTTCGTTTGGACGTTTGGATGGTGGCAATAAGGCACAATTTCCTTTTGCTTTACAATCTCGACCGGACAGTGTCCTTAAGAGAAGTATGATTAGAATACAGATGTGATGGATGCGTTGCTGAAGGCAGAACGTTTGGAAAAAGAATGAAATGGCCCGAAGGCAGAAAGATTTTAAAGTGATATTAGTATGAAATTAATAGAAGAGGTGGTTGGATTTACAACTACTAGGAATAAAATAGGTAAGTTCAAGAAGGGTCCTGGGAATGGCTAGATTTACACCTTCACCAGTCTTTTCTTCGCAAAGAGGGGAAGGCGAATGTTGCGGTGGCGTCCACATGCCTTGGGATTGGGAGGCCTGAATTAAATGGGACGCGTCTTTCAGCATCAGTTTTATATGTCTGTCTGTAATGCAACGGACAATTATGAGACTTTTATTCATGCACACATCTAGCATGCACACGCAATCTATTATTTGCATGTAAAATTAGCTCACGCACAAAACATTCATGTTAATGTAAAATTAATGGATTACGTATTTATAAATGTGTAGGCTATATTAAAAATGCAAAGTTTTAAGTTACTCGTGAATTGCAGTTAATCAACTGAACTAACGAATGTGGTTGGTAGTTAAAAAGATTATTGATATTTATAAAAATGAAAATGTTGCACTTTATGTTTATTCATATTATTCAGCTATGAATTTTAGATTTAACATCAGAAAACAGTTTTTAAAACAGAATAAAAATTAAAGTTATTAGTTTAATTGAGAAACTCTTTTAAAAACCTACCCTCTGAGACAAATACATTGTTTGAAATTAGTATTCAAATTTTTAAATTGAAGGAACTTTTAATGTGATAAACATAGGATAGCTTGATTACATTTAAAATATATGTAACAATAAAATGTAGTGAAGACTACGAGAGAGTTACTTGCGGAGCTGAAGATTGTATTCGACGTTATAAAAAAGGAAATATATGATGAATGTAACGTCTGCATTGAATGGGATGAAATGTTTTCTACTTTTCAAAGAAACCATCATTGACATTCACAAAAATCTATTCAAAGAGATTCTGCGTATCGTAGTTTCAAAATAAAGTCGTTTATCATTTTCCACACAAACAAAATATTTAAGAGTTGGTGAACAATAACTTACGTGCAACAAAACTTTACCTTTACCAACCAAACCTACTACTACTAACCACGAAACTCCATGTAAATTATTAAAATTCACTTTTATTTTAAATAAATGTTCAGATTAAATTTCTGTTTGTACAAACAAGTGAAATTCACTGGGTAAATGAAAACAATGATTGACATACTGTTCAGTTGTTACATATCGTGCATTAAAATAGATGCGTACGAGAACAACTAGGCTCTTATACAGTAACACGCTAAATTTATTCTTGAATTCAATTATTTAAATTACATTATTGTAATCAAAGCGTGTTTTGCTAATGCAAAAGTTATTGCATTTACTCTGGTGGCTTTGGCAAGAGACCTATACTTAAACTTGACCGTGTTAGCAAAGAGTATTTTCGTAAACAAAACTTTTTAGGAGAATCATTATGCCAACAATGGTACACTATTTCATTTGGAATAATTCATAACACAAAATACAATATGTTAATCTTACTGTAGTTGTGTTCAACGAAACACAAAACGCATAGTTATAAAATATAAATATGCAAACATGACATTTTGCAATAATAACTTCTATAGTTTACAGTATCAGTGAACACTCGATGTATGTCCATCCCTCTATGATTGAGTAAACTTGTAAAGATACACGTCCTTTATTCAGCCTGTCGGGTGATAAGAATCCATCTTGCCAGACGTGTGATTTGTATCATAAAATTAACCTTATTAAGCATATTTCAGAATGACTTTTGACAAAAAACATGTTTTTTTAAATAACAAATCATTTTTAGGTCGGTGTATACATAAACTTGAATTTCTCAGAATTTGTTTTGGTTGTACGTACTATTTTTATTTGAAGGCATTTTCATTTCAATACAACACAATACAAATGCAATACGCGTGACTCAAATGTTTTAGGAGTTAACTGTACGTGATAACTTTCAGATACGTTTCACTTATTATAAACTACGAATCAATCAATATCTGCCCCTGAACCAGCTATAGAGTCGGGCAGGTGTGGGAGGTTCCTACCATCACTTGGGCCTCGGGTCTACCAGCTGTCTAGCCATAAAAATATTCACAATTTATGAATATTTTATATTATTTTTTTTTTTACTTTTAAAAGACTTTAATAATTACGCGCTTCGATTGAACTGACTGTTTGAGGAATAGTTTTTAGTCGACGTTCAGTCGTACTGTCTAAATAGTAAATAACCATATAGAGTTCCTCTTTCGATCACTAATTAGATTGCTCTACGACGTAAAACTGATTGAAGCGAGTTTGATGTCTCGGGTTGCGTAAATAATTACTCTCAGCTAGTTAAATAAACGTGAGTTAATTAATAAAAATAAAGGGAATCTCGTGTTTGATGCATAGGCGGACAGAGATTTAGTTTCCGCAGAATGGCTTAGATTTCTTGTCGAAGTACGATAACGCTTGTCGTCCGGGATCCCAGCTCGTATCTGTTACAACCTATTCGGGTATCCTTCCCAATATGAATATTCAAGAGTTTATTCATATCGCAATTCTAGCGAAAACTCTCCCGAAGAAAAATTGCCTAACAAACACATATCAATTATTTAGATTGATACATTTTTAATTTTGAAAATCAATGGGAAACGAAACACGTTGCATAATAATGAGAGTGCTGAATTGAAAAACAGATGTCAAATTTCGTATACAAAATACATATTATGCGTGTGCGTATAAATTTTACTGAAAATAATATCTACTGGAATTAGGTTCGGATAAAGGTCTTCAGACCATGTTGTGAAGTACCATATTAAGTCCTCTTTTGGGGAACCTTGTTTGCGATTTTTTATTTATCTTTTACAGAACCCAAAATTAGTGGAATGAAATGAACTGCCTACAGATAAACTAAATGGTTTGTGTCAAAATTAACATACTTTATAATATTTTACCAAGTACCATTAAGCCATAATCACAATCTCACGTAGGCTTTCGCGGCCCGAGTCAATCAATAAACTTGAACTTGGCTTTCGGGTATAGTCGCGTCGATTATCACTTAAAAGCTGACGTTTCGGGCAGGTTACACTACCCATCTTTAAAGCTAAAATTTGAAGAAGTCACAAAAGTCACAGCTGGATCAAGTACGTTTCATTCCGTGACTTCTTCAAGTTTTAGCTCTGAAGATGGGTAGTGTAACCTGCCCGAAACGTCAGCTTTTAAGCGATAATCGACGCGGCTATACCCGAAAGCCAAGTTCAAGTTTATTGATGATCACAATCTCACACTGCGTTTTAAATTTAGCTTTTGAGAATATTTTATAATCCTATACTTATTGTCAGCTAAGAGCATAATTTTATCATAAAAAACTGTAACACGATAGACTATGTCTTGCTTTAAACCGTTTCAAACAATCTCAATAAACGAAAATCAGGCTTTATTTAATACTGTATGAGAGGCCTGACGTAATAACGACAATGTAAGTAGAAAAACACAGTTACAATTCAAATTATGTTGACATCGAGCTGACATGTGTTTCCATAAGCCACTGTTACTAATTAATATTATTGTTTATCGTTATTAGGAAAATAAGCAATGAATACATTGTTATTTTTATTCGATAGTTTTCATAATGCATTTATGCATTATGTTGTGGCGGCAAGAATGAAAAATAACAAAAATAATGATTTTGGCATTCAAATGGTATTAAATATTTCCAGTTTTACAGCATCATATTACTATGACGCAAATGTAAACATGTAGAAATCGTACATCTTTCACGTGCATACTTATAGCTAGGACGTAAATATTAACCTTCTTCTAGGTCAACTTCCAAGATTAAAAGTTTCCATCAAACAAAATTATGATTTAATGAAAATGGCTTTATTTCGTGTATATACCGTTAGAACAGCGCACGTAGTGTGTGGCCACATGCGAGGGCAATTATCTTTTTAACGCCGACCACCAACTGAACATGTAACAGCGCGTGACTGAGAAGTAGAAGCGTTCAACACGTCCACGTGCTTATCAACACATGCAACCATAGCTGCTGTTGATGCGGAATTATAATACATTGTTAATCAAATAAGTTCATGTGCACGCCTGCATGCGTTCTTACGGTACGGACCAATGATATTCAACAGCTATAGTAGGCTAGATGCGCAGCCTAACAGCCACAAGCGTGTCAATTAGAAGCCATCTTGAATTGGGCAAATACCACAGGTGGGAATAGGAGTTTCTAATTCGACTTCCTGCCAATCGCAGCGCTAGCAGTACTGAAAGGTCCAATTTAGCATGTAAACTGCCCAATTCAAAATGGCTTCAAATTGCTACGCTTGCTACTGAGTGGAAGGTTGGGGGACTGGTGATCTAGCCTACTATAGCTGTTGAATATCATTGGTACGGACATACTACGCCTGTCTGGGCCCGGGATATAATAGGCCCAGAGTGACTCTGCTAGTCGTAGGAGGCAACGAAAGAAGACCCGTCTCGGCCCGGGATAGAATACGCCCAGAGTGACTCTGCTAGTCGTGGAGGCGACGACAGGAGACCCGTCTCGGGCCGGGGTAAAATAGGCCCAGAGTGACTCTGCTAGTCGTGAGAGGCGACGAAAGGAGACCTGTCTTGGCCCAGGGTAGAATACGCCCAGAGTGACTCTGCTAGTCGTAAGAGGCGGCGTTGAAAGGCGACCCTGTCCCTTTACCCCCACTGTTCCACTAAAGATTTCATCTCGCACTTGGCCCTACCCTTCCTTGCTGGACTCCCGTTATGACGATCGCCGCAATGTGCAATGGATCTGATTCGGATGTGACATTTTTTCATCTTCATATATCACCCACTCATCGTCTCGATTTGCCAAAGTTGCAATAATATGGGACGTAAAACCCAAATATCATCATCATCATCATCGCGAAAATACTTGAGCTAGACTTTAGGAGTGGGGAGTCTAGGCTAGACGACATCCGATTCTAAAAAACAGTAGTACTCAGGACGCTTACCGCATCTGTGGATAAGGCATTATCTAGTAATTGTGTAGTCCTAGACCAGGCTATTCCCTATTAGACGGAGAGCCAGCAACATAAAAGCTCCCCTCATAAGGTACATATGTTTTGACTTTTGAAATAGGAGCGGAAAAACTACTCTACTAACAAAACGCGCGTCTTACTCCTCAACGTGGGGGCTTTTAGGCCCCACAGGGGGCCAAAAAAGCCGAAAAAAGGCCCAAGGTTCCCCTCATAAGGTACATGGATGGAGTAGACGCCATTTTGTAGAGATAAGTGTCCCAAATAGGAATTCGAAGAGTAAGACGGGATATTAGGGGGCGTTTACCGATCAGACGCCATTTTACCCAAAAAGGGCCATTTTTTATTTTCGCACATGCATGCGCTTAAACACTCAAAACATATCCGGAAATGTCTCGAGACGTAGAAAAACATACATTTTAAAGAAATTTTGGTTTATTGTCCTCGCCAGACGCCCTCAAAAGGGGCCCAAAAAGGCCAAGGTTCCCCTCATAAGGTACATGAATGGAGTAAACGCCATTTTGTAGAGATAAGTGTCCCAAGTAGGAATTCGAAGAGTAAGACGGGATATTAGGGGGCGTTTACCGATCAGACGCCATTTTACCCAATTGGGCCATTTTTTATTTTCGCACATGCATGCGCTTAAACACTCAAAACATATCCGGAAATGTCTCGAGACGTAAAAAACATACATTTTAAAGAAATTTTGGGTTATTGTCCTCGCCAGACGCCCTCAAAAGGGGCCCAAAAAGGCCAAGGCTCCCCTCATAAGGTACATGAATAGAGTAAACGCCATTGTGTAGAGATAAGTGTCCCAAATAGTAATTCGAAGAGTAAGACGGGATATTAGGGGGCGTTTACCGATCAGACGCCATTTTACCCAAAAAGGTACACTTTTTATTTTCACACATGCACGCAATTAACACCCAAAACATATCCTTAAATCCTGACATTAATAATAATAAATACTGGTATATTAAAGTTAGGGGTGGGCGGAGCTTCAAAACTATCGCATCCGGATCGAGGCTGTGGGGGGGGGGCTGGCGAGGACATCACACAATATCTTAGAAATGTATTCACCTCTAGGGGCATTTAAGGATATGTTTTGGGTGTTAAAGCGCGTGCACGTGTGAAAATAAAAAGTGGCCCTTTTTGGACAAAATGGCGTCTGATCGGTAAACGCCCCCTAATATCCCGTCTTACTCTTCGAATTCGTATTTGGGACACTTATCTCTACAAAATGGCGTTTACTCCATTCATGTACCTTATGAGGGGAACCTTGGCCTTTTTGGGCCCCTTTTGAGGGCGTCTGGCGAGGACAATAACCCAAAATTTCTTTAAAATGTATGTTTTTCTACGTCTCGAGACATTTCCGGATATGATTTGAGTATTTAAGCGCATGCATGTGCGAAAATAAAAAATGGCCCTTTTTAGGTAAAATGGCGTCTGATCGGTAAACGCCCCCTAATATCCCGTCTTACTCTTCGAATTCCTATTTGGGACACTTATCTCTACAAAATGGCGTTTACTCCATCCATGTACCTTATGAGGGGAACCTTGGGCCTTTTTTCGGCTTTTTTGGCCCCCTGTGGGGCCTAAAAGCCCCCACGTTGAGGAGTAAGACGCGCGTTTTGTTAGTAGAGTAGTTTTTCCGCTCCTATTCCAATAGTCAAAACATATGTACCTTATGAGGGGAGCTTTTATGTTGCTGGCTCTTGGACTATATGTCTGGTACAGCGCTGGTCCAGCGCCCTGGCTCTCTATGCCTAGGTTTGCTACGTCACTGGCAGACTTCTACTGTACCTAGTCACAGGATAACTAGCCTAACTTTGGACCTCTTGTAAATCCGAGCCCAGGTTCATGAAGACGCTATTTATTCCTGGTGGGAATAAAGACAAAGACATTTAAATCATGTGTTTTAAACATTTGTTCTCAGATACGGGCCTGGATTCACAAGAGGATCAAAGCTAGGCCGGTTCCAGTTACAGTAAAGACCATAAAAAGACTTAGGACCTCATGTGAATCCATGCAGGCCTCGATGAAGAAATATGTGTAATGTTAATAAAACTGTATATTATTTATATAATTGAGAATTACTTATAAAATCTTCGGTGTTTCTTCAGTTGTAACCGAAATCGTTTCAAAGCAGTTCAAAATCTTATATCCTCAAATCTTTAAGCACTGTTGTTTTTAGATAATAACTTTTAAGAACCATATAGGCTACTTCGAAATCGTTTTACAATGGTCGTCATTAGTTTTTTTTTTTTTTTTTTACATCCGTGTCCATTTTCAAATAATATGTTTGCATCAAAACTTGTACTGTTAATAATATTTCATTATGAAAATAAAATCATTTTTATGGAGGTATATTCTCTGCCAATCTAAGAACGAATAAATTACATCCATCTACAGATACATTTAAAATGGCACGTAGTATAAATGAGATATGCCGTTATATGCTCCTATTGCAGCCATTTGCACAACTCTTTCCTACTTCGTCCCCAAGCCGCCGTCTGGTAGCAGCGCCGTATGTCACAAATCTACTCTAACCCAACCCCTTAGCATTAAATCTAACTTGAAATCTTACTCCTTTTATTGATCAGCCGTAAACAACACAAATTATGTATAAAACGAGTTAAGAAAATCACTCTAGTAGACGGCGATACTTAAAACTTTTTTACTGCAAAGAATTTACGTGAGTTCATCATATAAAACTTTTTTTACGACGTTCAAAAGCCGGGATTTCCGAAAACACTTGTTTCTTCTGGCAGATTGAGAATAACTTAAAGCTGCTTTTCTCTGTGATTTTTAGTTCTCAAGAAGGCAATGCACAGAAGATAAAGTTTGTATTATGCTCAGATATTAGCTTTTAAATTTTTTTGTTGCTTGGCACTCATACCAAACAAACAAACCTACACTCGTCGAGCACATACGTCCAAATAACAGGGGGTGGGGGGGTGGGGGGGGGAGGAGGGTGATGTTTCTTGGTAGAGCTTTATATTGACATGATAGTTTGAAATTGATTGTACATATGGTAAATTAAAAGGAGTATTAAATAATAAATTATCTAACGACAAACAGAAAGGAAAATAGCAGAAGTAGCCAAGTGTAGTGCAACAGATAAATCAGGGTATGCAGTGTAATGCAGTGTTGAAATGAACAGACTGACAGAAGAAAGAGAGGACTGGAAAGCTTTTCAAACCAATAAAAATGTAACTAAACGAGTTGTGCAACACATTATATGTGACACGTGAGAATTATAATCACAGTCAGCCATAAAATGATTCAATTAATTATATGAATTAATTCACAAACGCGAGTTTATGACATCTAAAAATATAATTCCATATGTTTTGTATTAAATCATTCACAACTGTCAAAGTTTCCGGCGAATACATAACCCAGCTTTATTCCTTTATTTTTTTAATATTTCAGTATCAACAGACTAGTGTAGTAATATTCAAGTCTTAGGTAGCACAATTTGCATTCAAGATAAAGAGAAAGAATCGCTTGTATAAAAAGCGTAAAGAAAACTAACTCATACTGAAATTGCCGTGAATAAATTATTCAAGACTATATCTTTTAGTCATGAACAATGTTCGAAGGATTCGGTTGAAATGAACGTGCTACAGAATTCCCTCACAAACGGATGTCGGTAAACCAACTCAGTCACTCATATAAATAACGGATTCTTCTATCTTTTGAGTACTTTTTTTTTAAACGAAAAGAGATTTACAAACAAAATACGACAAAGTGAAAAGATACGCTGCTCGCTTTTGAAATTTCTACAATTTCAAAGAGGCTTTTTCAGAAATTGTGGATCTAAATTTATATACGCAAGTTAATGGTTTAGCGTGGACACCGTGTCTTGTTTTTACGAATCCTGAGTAAACCTTCAAAGACCTGATCCAGTTGTATAACCCTCACATTATAACATTGCAGTTAACTGGTTATCATGAAAAAGAAATATGGGCACCATTTGAAATTAAGATGTAATTGACTGTACGTATTATATAGTATAATTAAAATCATAGTCTATATTATAAGTTTATGTATCAATCAATCAATATCTGATCCTGTACCAACTTTAGAGTCGGGTAAGGGGTGGGAGGTTCCCACCATCACTTGGGTATCGGGTCTACCTAAGCCGGCTATGAATATTACATAATATTATGAATAATAACCGTAAGAACTTTTTAAATAGAAAATTAGGTGTAGCAATCAATACTCAACAATATTTATTACTTTTCTTTCAGTTATAAAACTGATGTAGCCTACTATAGACAAAAATAAATAATTTGCTATGAAACAAATGGAAAACAGCAAACAAAATAAAATAGTTAAAAATAAAACAAACAAAAACACAAAACTAGTTATTATAGAAATGAGTTCATAAACAAGAAAAATTGATCGGGAAGAATTGCTACCGGTACCTATATAAATTTAAAATTCAATAATTTATATCCGAGTGTGCCAGATAATATATACAGCATCACAAAATAGAAGTAAGTAAGTAAGTAAGTAAGTAAGTAAGTAAGTAAGTAAGTAAGTAAGTAAGTAAGTAAGTAAGTAAGTAAGTAAGTAAGTAAGTAAATAAGTAAGTAAGTAATAAGTTAGTAAGTAAGTAAGTAAGTAAGTAAGTAAGTAAGTAGGTAAGTAAGTAAGTAAGTAAGTAAGTAAGTAAGTAAGTAAGTAAGTAAGTAAGTAAGTAAGTAAGTAAGTAAGTAAGTAAGTAAGTAAGTAAGTCAATAAGTAATAAGTAAGTAAGTAAGTAAGTAAGTAAATAAGTAAGTTAGAAGTTAGTAAGTAAGTAAGTAAGTAAGTAAGTAAGTAAGTAAGTAAGTAAGTAAGTAAGTAAATAAGTAAGTGAGTAAGTAAGTAAGTAAGTAAATAAGTAAGTGAGTAAGTAAGTAAGTAAGTAAGTAAGTAAATAAGTAAGTAATAAGTAAGTAAGTAAATAAGTAAGTAATAAGTTAGTAAGTAAGTAAGTAAGTAAGTAAGTAAGTAAATAAGTAAGTGAGTAAGTGAGTAAGTAAGTAAATAGGTAAGTAAGTAAGTCCGTCAGTCAGTAAGTTTATTTCCATACATATACAACATTCATGTGAGATTCGAAATAATCTATTGAATTCCATCATCTGAAACGCGATTTCAGTAAATCGTATTGGCGCCGAGACTGATTACGTCATGTTTCAGTTATACGATTCCCCGCTTGTCTCTATTTAAATGACTTTAGATTATCTCGGTGCTTTGCGTGAGAAATCAGCTACCACGCTGATTCTGAGTGCTCCATTGTGTGGGTAAACCCCAGCGCACGTAGCTTTTTCATGTTTTATCAGCGCGAATCTTGGCACACTACTCCTGTCAACCCGCTCGCTAAACGAACCCAGTGTACGCAACTGAAACAGCAAACATGTACCAGCCACAGTGTGCACACAACACACAGTACGTCATGAGAAAGCCTGTGTGAAAGCAAACACAACACACGGTACGTCATGAGAAAGTCTGTGTGAAAGTAAACACAACACTAGTTACGTCATGAGAAAGCCAGTGTGAAAGCAAACACAGCACAAGGTACGTCATGAAAAAGCCTGTGTGAAAGCAAACACAACTCAAGGTACGTCATGAGAAAGCCAGTGTGAAAGCAAACACAACACAAGGTACGTCATGAGAAAGCGTGTGTGAAAGCAAACATAACACTAGGTACGTCAAGAGAAAGCCTGTGTGAAAGCTCAGCTTTGCGTTTCTCAAAACACTCGTGGTCGAGCATTCAGACAGTAGCCACAAGCAATGTCTGGCTGGCGAAGGGGATAGTCTAACTAAATAAACAGCGTGAATTTAACTTTTTGTAATATCGCGATGAACTTGACACAATATTAAAATGTGATAAATGCCCGAATTGTGGTTTTGTAAGAAATAAAAACTGGATTTAAAGAAATTTCAAATACATTTATAGTTACCGGGTAATTATTGTTAGTTAATCTATTTAAATTATTTTTCATTAACAATAACAACAGTAATGATTATAACATTTACGATTTGTTAAATGTAGTTTTTAGTTCTTACAAAACCACAATTTGTAAATGTATCACTTAATTAATATTGTGCATCGTTCTCACGATATTACTAGAAAACATTAATTTCAATGTGGTTTTTATGGTGAGCTGAACGCTTTTGTGTGAAATTGCCAAAAGTATTCTTAGATCAACAACGAAATTTCAACAATAACGTGTGGCGGAACTGCATTGAAGATGCATATGAGTTACAATAATTATTTGTTACAGTTGCATTATGAGTTGCATTTTCATTTTCAGGTTGGTAGAAAGCGAAATGTTCTATAAAACGGTGACACATTTTGAATTTATAAAATCAAAACTTTTAAATAATATCTTTACTTTTACTTCGTATGATCATTGAAAACCCAACCCCCTTTAGTCTACGAGGAACCTGCATTTGGAGTATTATGTAGAGCCGGCGAGTTATACACCGTGTCGAATTCCGAGTTACCAACTTAAAAGCTATTCGTATTGTAGTTGTAATGTAAACAAGGCTACCAGAAACTCCGCACACAACTTCAGTATTATTCGAAGTTTCCGAAGGGTGTGCAGATGTGCAGGCGTGTGTGATAATTGTGATGTGAGACTGTACTTGCAGTGTTCAACTAGTTTCAATATTTCGATGTTTGTGTGCAGATAGTCATCGGTTACAACATTTTCAAAGTAAATGTGGTACCTAGCTATTATGAATGATTCCTGCATTCGACAATTGGAAAACGGATAGCCATCCATTTTATATTTGAATACACGATATTCGATTATATATATATATATATATATATATATATATTCTATATTTTATTTTTTTGAGTTTGATTATTAGGTGTTCTAAGTCATATGACTTCGGGGGTGATTGGAGGAAAGGGACAGGTGGGGTGAAGAATTAATTAAGGTGTAAATGGGCAGAATGGGGAAATTAGAGGACCTCATTTCGTCACCTCTTTCGACTGGCAGAGTCACCCTAGCCCAAATTCTGCCCCGGGCCCAGACGGCCGGAGGATAAGCCATACATTTACCAAGTATTGTTATTGAAACTCTCTCAACTTACCAGGGAATATTGCCCTGGCTTTGGGTCTGGCCCATGGCCCTCCTAATATGTTTGGTCTGGCGTTGGGTCTTGCTCCTGGCCCGTCTAGTATGTTTGGTCTGGCGTTAGGTCTAGCTCCTGGTCCGTCCAATATATTTGGTCTGAAGTTAGATCTGGCCCCTGGCCCGCCCAATATGTTAGGTCTGGCGTTAGGTCTAGCTCCTGGTCCGTCCAATACATTTGGTCTGAAGTTAGATCTGGCCCCTGGCCCACCCAATATGTTAGGTCTGGCGGTAGGTCTAGCTCCTGGTCCGTCCAATACATTTGGTCTGAAGTTAGATCTGGCCTCTGGCCCGCCCAATATGTTAGGTCTGGCCTTAGGTCTAGCTCCTGGTCCGTCCAATACATTTGGTCTGAAGTTAGATCTGGCCTCTGGCCCGCCCAATATGTTAGGTCTGGCCTTAGGTCTAGCTCCTGGTCCGTCCAATACATTTGGTCTGAAGTTAGATCTGGCCCCCGGCCTGTCCAATATGTTAGATCTGGCATTAGGTCTAGCTCCTGGTCCGTCCAATATGTTAGGTCTGGCGTTAGGTCTAGCTCCTGGTCCGTCCAATACATTTGGTCTGAAGTTAGATCTGGCCCCTGGCCCGCCCAATATGTTAGGTCTGGCCTTAGGTCTAGCTCCTGGTCCGTCCAATACATTTGGTCTGAAGTTAGATCTGGCCCCCGGCCTGTCCAATATGTTAGGTCTGGCGTTAGGTCTAGCTCCTGGTCCGTCCAATACATTTGGTCTGAAGTTAGATCTGGCCCCTGGCCCGCCCAATATGTTAGGTCTAAAACCACCCCTGTTCTATCGATAGGTTTAATTTCCGATATTTGTTTATGTCGTGTACGCCGCGCAAATAGTCTGATTGCATTGTGAAGTATTTGGGTTCTTCAAGTGTGATATTGTAACTAGATGAGTGTTTTGGTTGACAACGCTGGTGATTACTTTGCGGCTGTCGAGAGCGTTTTGACTGGTACATGTGGCAGTGTTGTTGTTATTGAGGGTCGCGGTCGGGGGTTGAGGTTCAATAAGAACCATTGGGGAGAAAACAAAATTAAAGCAGCCAAAATGGTTAACATTTTGAGTTTTGTCGTACTTAAAATGAAGGTTTGAGATGAACGCTAAACCTATACACGATGTCTGTAACAACATGCAAGAAATGTTATACATACTAGTCCTCCAAAAGGGAAAGGCATTTATTTTTCTTGGTCTTAGGACAATTTCCAATCAAATGTTAGGATACTATAAAAATATATGGTTTATTTTATATCGAAGGGCATAAAATAACATTGTCAACATAGATAAAACTCTCCACCAAGATAAAAAAAAAAACACACACACACACAATCAAATATAACTAATCTCACTTGACATTATTGACGCAAGCAGGGAAAGCCAAAGATAATATAAAATATACCGCAATGGCCCATGAATGTTTATTTTGTGTATTCCCAGTTTACCCGTTTGTTATAACTATAGGAATTTTAGAACGGGTAGGAGCCCTGATGTATTTCCTACTAGGATAACGTATTTTTGGAGATTATACTCCAATATGTTATCAAACACGTGTTTGATAATTAAATTATCGAGAATATTTATAGTTTATACTATCTTAAAACTATCTGTTGCTCGTTTTCTCGTTCACGACGAGGAAAACGATAATTCGATGAAAGCTTGCGTTGCAGCAAGTTACGTACTCTACGCTCTAATTGTTAACGTAGCTTTGTGTCTACGATGTGTTTGATGTCAACAACCCTCTAGGGTACCTGTGCAGTGTGCACGTTCTCAACACCGATATTACTCCGAGCTACTCCGAACTCACACAACTAACTCTTGTAATTAAGTAGCGAGCGCGCGGATTCCGCGAGGCTCTCTTGATAAATCTGCTGTAGCTCTTCAAACTTCATTAAATTAAGAGTTCCTTGATTCGTTCACCCTCTTCCCGCACTCTGCACCAATTATCGGCCCACACTTTAAATTAACACTAGTATCTTCCAGTCTCGGGGCCATTTTTCGACGTCGACCAAATTACATTACAGCCCAGTGTCAACATTAATAGAGGTTTAGGCGGCATCGATCAAGTCTGGTTGTTCGAGGTGTTTGTTATTCTCGTTATAGGAACGTCGCACAACCGCCTCAGTTCAATCTTGGTAATTTTGTTGTCCCTAGAGGCACACTGGGTAATTGCGTTATTAAACCAATACGAACAACAATGTTAACTCGTTTAAGATATAAGCTAGCTCCAGTTTCGCGCGGGTTGGTTGTTTGTTTGGTTAGTATACTTTAAATCAAAACCGGCGTTTTTATTTGCGAGTTAGCGAAAGAGTTTTCTCGCGAGGCGAGGGAACGAAAGAACGAGCGATGCTGAAGTGAGAGAAATGGGACTTGTTATGCAAGGGTAAACGTGCATTTAAATACGATATTCCGCCAATGGTTTTGTGTGAAAAAGTTGCCAGTGCGACAGTAACAGAAGCTGCAGCGGAGTCGAGATGAAATATGGGGGTTGTGCACGGAAGCAAACGTAACGTAAGAACGATCGTCTGGAGGGAAAATGTTACGATCACTTTCCACTCAGTCAGCTACCACGTTTAACTTAGTAACGGAAGTCGGAAAACAATCGCATGCCTGAGTCATTTGACTTCTTTTCGCCGTTCGATATTTTTTTCCACTCATTCAGTTGCAGTTTGGAGTAAACAAGGAATTGATCGCTTGCCGAGTTTTAAATTATATACCGCCGCGTATTTCTTCCCGTATTCTATCAAGAGGAGGGATATGAAACATGCCCCACTTCCAGCATTTCGGAAAATATTGCCACTCTTTTTCATCATAAAACATTTCGTTGGTTTTATTAGGCTGCATCGTATTGGATCGACGAAGACGCTCAGGTCTGGAGCTGAAGACTTCGCTACCGCGTTGAGTGTGACTTACAACTATGTTTCAAATTCAAACAGTGCGCAGAGAATTAAATCGGGATAATATTTACCATAACAATAATTAATAAGAATCAATTATTATTCGTGTTGTGTGGTAGACTTACTGTATTAAACAACTATTTTCTATATAATCAATAAAACGAATTTCAGTGCGATTCTCCAGGTAATTCCGCGTTCTCACACAAGTGACCACTACATAGAAATCGGTCACCCCAATTCGTGTTTCAGATCATAGCAGATACTGTTGTGATGAATAATGATGATGATGATGATGATGATGATGATGATGATGATGATGATGATTATGACGACGACAACGACGACGAAGACGTCTGTCTTGTATATCAATCAATATCTGCTTGATTTGATAGGGGCCCCTATCAACTTTAAAATGTATCATTTGTTAAGGTCGGTGTACACACTTATTTAAGGTTTAAGGCTTAACAAAATCAAATCAAGCCAAAAGCATTATGGCTCTTAATTTTCTAGGGCTTAAGTATACTTACAATTCTTAGCCCAGCCGATGAGGGGGGATGTTTTATAAATCCAGCCAATGGTAGCGATCCTAAGTAAAACAGGAAAATAAAACCTTAAATCTTAAATAAGTAAGTGTGTCAACCGACCTTTGCAGTTATAGCTTCCCTGTATAATGAATGGTCCGCAACAATGTACTCGTTCAGGAAGTCTTAACAGTAATGTACGAGACGGATCCAATCGACCTCACAAGTAATGGCACGTTTGTCTCTCGCAACATTTAGTTTTAAGGTCAGCGGTAGCTCATGTTTTACTTGAGGTTACAACACAGTGTTGCATTCGATCTATTATTTAGAAGCCATTTACAAAGTAAAGGATATTAAATATTTGTCAATACGAACATTGTGACCTTATCTAAATGATTGTAGAATCAAATAACGGAAATTCGAAAATAACTATTGTGGTTGGACGTTAAATTAGTGCATTTGCTTAACTCTGGGTGGGTAAAATCAAGCAAAGTGTGATATTATGGAAGTTGTTAAATGTTAGAAAATACATCTCAAGGAAACAGACATTTTCCGCCCGGCATGGCCTCCATTACCTTAAAGTTAAACATGGTGTTTTATTTGACCATTTTGATTTTCAAAAACGTTGTTGTTAATTATGGGTATGGCTGCACACAATACGAGTTCGTAAGATCTTTGGTACCTTCTGGCGAAAATTCTTTGAAACTTTTCGGTTTAAGACTGCGTAACCACCAAACCCGCGCAAGGTAAGATTTCTAAAGCTCAAAATTTCTCCGTTTCGCTTTAAAACTTTCGCATAGAAGACAACATCTTTCACTCCCGAGAAAATGAAAGTACTCTCTCAGCTAATAAAATAAAAAAATATTTTCTTTTCCTTCTAAACTACCAATTTAATTGACGTATGTATTGTATGCGACACTCACTTCCACACTCAAAAATTATAATTTAAAAGCAATAATAGTTATATGGACATAAAGCAACATTCATAAGATTTAAGAGCCTCATGCTTTCTTCCTTGTGACAATTTTAAAACACAAGAAAACATTTTAGAAGTCAGAAATCATGTTTTAACCATTTTTTTAAATATACCTGGAGATAGCTTCAAGATATTGAAAATACTAGTTGTGATGGTCAATTCCGAAATTAATTTATTATAAAGTATTGGATTAATTATCAGTAATAACAATAACAATATTTCAAAGTTTTTAAATTATTTACAATATAAAATACCGGGATGAATCACCTTTTTCAATATCTTAAATCTTTCTCAAGGTATTAATAAAATACCATAAATTTTGCACACTTTAATATTTCAAGCTACCCATCGCACTAAACTTGTTTTTATTTCAAAATGCCTGCCTGCATACTACCGCAGGGTTGACTGCATCTAAAATTAAAACTAAAATAATGTTCGTTATATAAGACCTATAGTAACTCGACTGTACACTGTACCTTGTCACAGATAAAACAATTTAAAAACGCAATAGTTCGAACCCTGATCAGAGCTCTTCAACAAGCGAAAACACCCTATAGTGTGCTTTCGCCTGTTGAAAAGGTCTGATCAGGGTTCGAAATATTTACGTTTTTAAATTGTTAAATTGTTTTTATCTGTGACAAGGAACAGTGTACAGTCCAACTACTAGGTTTTATATAACGTTTTAGCTGTTTTACTGTTTCCGTTTTAAATAATGTTCGTTCTTCAGGCTTACTTGCAGGAAATAGCGCCGAGTTTGATACCCAGGAGAGTCTTAATTCTCGCTGCAGGTGCCTCGAGATTTACGGGCGTCTATGACGGAAGACGGCGCCGCGGCGTCATCTGTCACCGAGCATCGTTACTCTACTCACGTCTCTAACTTACCGCCTGCAAGAAAGACAAAAAGCATAAAGAGCAAAATGTCCGGACGAGTCCAAGTTGCAAAGTAAGGCATCACCATTCACAGAATAGTGGGACTGGGAGAGACTTGAAACATTTCATGTAAGTGAGATGCGAGATGGGGCTCGCTTAGAAATTGTGTGGTGCATCTGTGAGGTGATTCTGATTCTACGCCAACATTCGTAACGTTTCCACCCTACTACAACTTGCTATGGTTTTATACATGTCAAGAAATTGCGGTATTAAAGATGAATCACAGTTTATTTCCATCGACTTTCATATTTTTAAACTGCATAGAAGCTCCGTAATATAAAGAGTATTGGTCGTGGAATAGAATGGCTTTTGTGCACTATTCTTTGACACAATGCATTTTCCTTCGACCAGACTTTGAACTTCTAAGAGTCACGTGCAGACAATGTCGTGCTACAAATACAGTGAAAATATTTTATGTGTTCTAAATTGATAGCTGATACATTAAGCTACAGTGACCTAGATGGTTGGTTATGTGAGCACATAACAAAATGTTTAACGTTTTCTCTCTCATAATTTATCAACAGCATCAAAGTAGAATTCAAAACTCACTATGAGTCTGTATCTTAGTAAACATTAATGTGATACAAAAATATATACAAGCACTACAATAAAGGTTGTACAACAAAGGTACTAAAATAAAGGTTGTAAGAGTAGTATGTGGTCACATTGTTGCAGAGTGGGGGGTAAAAGAATTGGCATAGACATTTTTGGGAGGGAGAGGTTAAAGTCTAGCTGTGATAATTTTCTCATGAAACGGGTCAAATTTGGCGATACGCAAGATTCAGTAGTTTTTTTGCCCGAATGTATTGTAAGCCCTCCTCAACTCAGCCTCTCCTCAGCCTCGCCTCAGCTAGCCACCAATCACAGAACCGTCCACATGGCAATGCCGTTCCCTGGTTGGCGAGGCTGAGTTGAGGAAGGCTTGGGTCTGTACTATCCATACGGACCTTAGTGTAGCAAAAAGCGAAAAAAGCGTAAGTTGTAGTAATACAAATTTCAGTAAATAAAATTCTTAATGTACATTGAATTAATTTAATTAAAAGTAACAGAATTACTAAAAACTAACAAAAGATTGTTCATGTAGTATCAAGTTCTAACGAAACCACATTGTGCATATTTTCAACCATTTCAATGTTGTGGCGATTTTGAGATATGACAAATGAACGCCAATTTCGCACGTCTTTTATACAACAAGTACGAGATACTTAAGTAGGTACATAGTGCAGACATAGTATTCATTTCCTCATGTATCCGTACACATATACTCAAGTAAGTACGGAACTTAAGTATACTGTGTGGATTAGGTATTACGAAGTTATCTTTACTTGATAATTTCATTAAACCACTGTTTTATTGAGCTTTATCTCTGATGTACCTCTCACTCTCAGTTAGTTCAGCGGTCATCATCACTTCTCTTAAGTTTCTCGTCTTGCTGAAGAAGACGAAGACGAAGAAGACGAACAGTTGCCGTAGGATTGGTTCCCCACCGCTTTTAACCCTTTAGTTTCGAAGTTGGGAACTAGATCCGTCGGTCCAGACCATTCAGGGTCGCTTCTAATGAAACCAGCAAGGATAGAACTTAACCTCGTGGCTTAAGGGGGCTCTGTACCGTGAAATGCTAGTTATACTTTCTGACAAATAAGTCGTCATTTCGAGCGTTACATCGTTGGGGTCGGGTGGAATTAAATGGACTTGATACCGGTGTTGTGTAGGTATAGGAGCAACTTGCAAGCCTTAGAACGAACTATAAACTTGAACGTAAAATATTAATTGAAGGTTTTATTCATTATTAGATCGCTCATGTTAAATCTATTATTCATATAGCGCTTTCGTGCGTGTCAGATCAATTACATTTTTATGCTTGCTTTTCAACGCGTTACACGACGTGTTCATATTAATATGGATTCAGAGCTTCCTATTACATATTGTATTTACCTTAATAATATAGAAAAAATCTTATCTTTGGCTTATAACCACAGACCAAATCCCTTCGTATATCGTCCTGACTCTTCTAAATCGACAATATTATATGTACGGCTTTTAACAAAAGCAATCATAATATAATGTGCACAGTATGTTACAAATACTTTCAAGGCATATCTAAATTTACAAAAATAAAGAAACATCAAATTATATATTTTTGGATCTTTTATTACGAATATCTTGCGAATTATGTAGTAAAAGAAACTGAATCGCAAATTATGAAATAATTCCTATTCTAATGCATACACGTCGCATATTAAACTACATACTACATACGGACACTACCTGTTTTATTCCCTTTCAATACAATGAGACAGACTGTTAACCCAAACTCGCTGTTGTGGAAATTCTGTTTTATAACGTATAACGCGCTGGGCACATTCAAGAGGCTTTTCGATAGGATTTAAAAATATATTAACCTCTATTCTGTATATTCTGTAAACGAGAAAGTATTTCAATCAGAGTTGATGGCCAATGTATCATGCACGCTGGTTGCCGAAACTCATTGATATTGGCGAGTGCACACTCAGTAAGATGAATAGCCTGTATAGTGTATCGTATGCAACAAGCGAGCCCAGCCGTGTACGCTGTGCTACCAACATGGCGAAATAATATCCAGAGTGCACGCATAATGATATGGAAAAAGATCTCAAAGGAAAGTGTTTCAAAGAAGCGGCAGGATGCGGAAATGAACCCTATCTCTCTCTAACCTAACGGGAATGTATTCGAAATCAAAATGTAGGTAAATTTGAACGAAAAAATAAAAATCCCTTCAGTCGATGGTACACCATAAAATTAATGAAGGTTTGAAAATCGTATTCGTGTAACAGAACACAAGGAAATAACGCGGTGTTTGTGTTGTTTTTTTTTTATTAAAAAAGGAAAATTGGAGAGAAAGCCTGCGTTTTGCAAAATTGAAAATATTGTTTACTCGAAGCGAGCGTCAGCAAACACAACATGCTAAATATATATATATATATATATATATATATATATATATATATCTATATGAATATTTTTCAAGAACACTGTTGTTCCACCGCCACAATCTATCTTAATGCACTACATCCAGTCATTGAATTACCGGTCCCGGTGGTCTAGGGGTTATGGCGCCCACCCGGCAAGTGGGAGACCTGGGTTCGATTCCCAGTCGGGGTTGGTTTTTTAATTTCTGGATTTCACATATATATATATATATATATATATATATATATATAGTAAGAACACATTTTTAAGGTAAAATTAATCCAACGTTTATTTTCATAAAACTCAAAGTGATTTCGATTTGGTATGCAAGTGTTTTTGGTTGTTGTGGTCTTTTATTTGTTTTTGTATGTCTTGAAAAGGACGACTCTACAGTCGTCGAAACGTTGACAATTATTTTATGAAAATAAACGTTGGAATGGGTTTACCGTTAAAATGTATTCGTACTTTACATTTTGCAACCAACAAAATTTAAGAAATAATATATTTATATACTTGAGTCAATGGTTGGATATTAACCATGACACAATGATACTAGACTTGGTCTGAAAGTTGGTCGATGGTTCATCGTTTCAGCCCTGTCCCATCACTTTTGTGACGTAGGCAAGTACACTCGATTAGTTAGGAATGTCGGATATCCCTGTATAGTACACTACAGTACGATTACTGCACCGCTGTGTACTGAATGACGTAGGTCGGAGATGCGCACAGCAAGTAACTTAATGTCCGGCGGGCCTGGGCACGGAAAAATTTCATCGGTAAATGGTTACGAGCGTTTTTTTTAAACATTCACTTGCAACATTAATTAATATAAATAAAGACAATCTAAACCCTTTCATGTTATTCTGACGACCGCGTTGTACAGACTAGATTAACCAAAGTCTAACGTGGAATATCATTTCTAGAACAGGTTCCTCTGAAAGCGATAAAAAAACGCCAAATTCTGTGAGTTTCAAAAATATAAATTTATAGAATTAACTCTTTACGTTCAAAATAATAGGGTATCTAATCCTTGTTTGAAATTGAAATCTCATCTCATACTTTCTCTGTATATTTAACTAACGTGTCCCGAAACAACCTATCAGATACTTTCGTCATAGACGAGGGACTCGTGGCCAATCAGCAATCGGTATTTAAAATTGGGGCTCGCTCGTTGGCCACGAACCACTCGTCTATTATGAACATCTGTAAGGTTATCTCGGGACGGGTAAAGCATTAACATAGCCATAAAATGAATTGTTACCACATTTTCAATTAACGGAATGTTTGAATATTTAGCTGTACGCGATAAAGCACTATTATGCAAATTTGGGAAATATAATGTGGTAAATTATAGAGTTGGTATATTATCACGGCATCCTTAACTGTGATAATAGTGTTTGTAAAACAGGAGTGTACGATAATTGCCCGATTTACAGGATGTATGAATTGGTGTTCTGACCTTGACCTTATATAATCTGGACTCATTGTGTGAGTGTATAGAGCAATTCATAGCGTGCAGGGAACTCTGCGTTAGAGCGGACTTTGTTGGAGGGAGGCAGAGGGGGTGGGGGAGTTTTAGTAATCATTAGTAGTAACCAAATGGTTTATATACTGACGTAGGGGATAACCGATTGAATTTGTCTATTACTTGAATATTGTACCGTTGAAAACGTACTAATTGCATGGTTCACTGTACTTTGTAAACAATTATGTACCATATTAAAGCTATGTTTCCATTGTACGTTTCAATAAGATTCAGTACACTCTATAACAGAGTATTAGTCATCAGATTGCTACAATGTAACAAACACAAGTTTTGAGGTGTTGGCACTTTTTCTTTTTAATTTATTATAAGTTTCCTGTTATTAATTTTGGGGAAATCCTGTTATGTTCTCTTGTATTAATAAAAATGTGTTACTTGTTTCATTGTTGAAACTGATTTATGGTCCAAGGTTACGATTAATATTTAAAGTATGTTTTCTGTATGTTATAAATTATGACATGTTTGTAATTTGTAAGGATTCTATAATAATTATCGATGGTTAAATTATTTTTAAAACAAGGTTGAAAACGGATTCACATGAATAATCGTGGTATGAAACATTTGGTACAACGCTAATAATGAATGTATTGATAACAATAATATGAAAATATCTCCTCACAGAGAAATAAGAGCAGCATCAGTTGTTTGAGAGATAGTGAGAAATAAAACGAGCACAGTATTCTCTAGGAATGTGGGAATGCCAGGAATCATCTTTCCATTATATCATAAAGTAAACGACAGCATTTTTTCCCGGGAAAGTAAAATATCTTGAACGAAATTTATATCCTTATGTTTTGTCGAGACTTGTGTTGTGAAATAACTGAGCATTGGAAGTTGAGAAGAAGATGGGTACGTATTCTGTATTCAGTCTAAATCAAATTTCCATATAGTTTACTTCTTGTATTATATTCCGTCTCTCCCTTATACGTAAAGAATCTCAAAGAACGCATTTCCGGTTCATCTTTGGCGTCGTCGTTGAGATGAAACCACGGTTTCGTTGGCGTCAAGCTGTCTCGAGCCGCGGTTAGAATTTCAAATGAGGCCCCGAGCCGAGTGGTCGTTGTATCGAGAGCAACTTATGACGACGCTCCAAGTAACCTACTTCTCCTCTATAATGGCATTTTCAGACACTTGACTAATTCCCTCAAGTGTCGGAATTTAACGTATAACAAATTGAAATTAGTAATATCCATTTCCTCGCTAATATGTTTTAGTTAAATAAATGGGGCTGAAATAATTAATCGTACGGGACATCACTCTCACTTGGTTTTCAAGAACGTTTCTGTACAGTGATTTGTTTCAGTCGCGTCGAGTCTTTGAGCTAACAAGAAACCGATCCGATCTGCGCGACTTGAATCGGTCTATTGTCGGCGAAGGTCGGTAATTTCCGGCACACGCGATTCATCATAGTCGGCAGTGGTGAACAAGTGGAAGGCGGAGGGAACAAGTTGATCCGGGACGCCATACAGTGACCTTGGCAGAACGCCAGCCGACCGCACGTCCGATCAACTTTAGCGCCAACTCGACTTCATAAAGGACGGAAGGACAATTCTCTCGGTTACTGGTTGCAAAAGATGAATTGCGGGGACTCCCCGAGAATAATACATCTGATTCGCTTTTGTTCGTTGTGGTTTAGATGTGACGTCACTGGAGTCAGGACATTAAGTGGTCTCTGCCCAGCGCGAACGCTCTTTACTAAGGTCGGTCAGCTACAGTTCAATATGATATTCTCTCCTCATGGTTTTATTCCAGGAAGCAATCCGGGTGGCGCTTGTTGATCGTCGATTCAAATTCATCCCATGAAGGAATTGAGAGTCGATTTTCTCACAAACGGGTTTCCTAGAGCCATTCTGAAATCTAAAATGTCGTCCAGAGAGATTTGAAACTGCAAAAATCCACACACACAAAAAACGAGAGTGCTATTAGTCCATTAGTTTATGTATTGAAAAGTTATGGGGTTCGAATCCGAGAAACGTGGCGGCTTAAGAATCGCTACGAAATTCTTTCTCGACGTCTTCCGATTTCCTTCATGGAACGCTGCCAAATGTGGTCATTTCGTTGGTCCTCGGAATTAGACCATACCGCCAGCCAAATAAGCCACCAGTGGTATTAACTAGAATCGAAGCTGGACCTTGTATACGAGGGTACCTGTCGACGGTCATGGAAGTGGTGGTTCGTGAGCTGGAATGGGGCTGCTTAGCCCTAACTCGTAGGCTTTATCGCGGAGCACTCTACGGGGGCGGCTCTCTTGTCCGTCCAGGTGTGGGGGCGGGGGCGGGGGCGAGGGGCAGTTTCTTGTTTACCCAAGTCCAAGCGCTCTAACGGTCTGGCCGCATTCATCTTCAAGATCTATTGACCACTCTCGGCTCTAGAGGAAATAATTTCGCAAATTTATTTCTTCTACAATAAATTTCTTTAAGAGAAGGGGCGTATTGACTTCAAGCGCTCGTTCTTTGTTATACTTTGGGCCGAGGTAGTATGTCTTCCTAATATATATTTGATACGACACGGTCGGAATAACAAAACATTCTTCTAATCTTTTTATTTTATTTTTAAAATATATCAAATCCAAGATGGGGAATTCGAAAATCTATATAAAAAAGATCTAATTATTGTTAGACACATTCTTTTTACGTCTGTATCTTTCGCTTTTATATTAAACAAAAGAGTCGCCCAATAAGATATGACTGATGCGGCTAAAGCTGGCCGACAATACGATATTGAATCACAGTGTCCACGCACACATATTGTGCTTATCCAGCTGCCATTGTGACGTCAATCCGAGGATAGCGTGGTAAGACCCGGCGTGGCAGTGCTGAACCAATCTCCTGCCCCAGATGAGATTTGCCGAGAAAAGAGAGAAAAAAGACAATAACCCATAGACTCACGAAGGAGTATAACCTTATAAACGCAATGTGAAGAAACTTTCTAGGAAATTGACTGATACGTTCGTATAAGAAAATAAGAATACGATGAAAGTTTTGATGAATATTATAAGAAAATCTCGCGATTTTGTCTCGCGGCTCTGTTGAGTCTCTCACGCGAGACTTCGATCAATCATACTGGTGTCAAGTTGGCGAGAGACTCATTCGAATATTGCGCCATTATCATTTACATGATGCATGAGGAAATTAAGTCCCCTTTATGGGAAGGTCCCACCCGAAACCAAACTACGTACACGCGCCTGGAAATAATGGAGTCACGTCAATCACGCCTTTCAAACAGCGACGCCTTCTAGTTACTTTAGATCGTTGTGACGAATCAAGAAGCTTCGATGCCTCGCTCGTCACGGTGAATAATGTAAGTTGCTCAATGTAACTAGTCTCATACTCTGCTTTTGCAGAATGAATGGGATAGATGAATGAGTATATACTTAGGTCCAGTCTTACAATGTCCCAATAACTACTTATTCGTCGAATAGCTATTGTTGTCTCCATGGCAACGAACAATCAAAACTCTTGAAATCCTCCAAATAGCTTAATTGCTACACATAACTTTCCTATTAGGAGATTGTAAGACTGACCCTTAGGTCCAGTCTTACAATATCCCAAAAACTATTTATTCGTCGAATAGCTTGTTGTCTCCATGGCAACCACCAATCAAAACCTCTGAAATCCTCCAAATAGCTTAATTGCTACAAATAACTTTCTTATTAGGAGATTGTAAGACCTGCCCTTTGTGTAATAGTTATTTCAAGTTTAAGTTTCACACTAGTTGTGTGTAATGCATTGCAGCATTGTATTCTATAAGTAATTTTAGTGATATTTAACTCCTTGCAATTATGATTAGGTAATTATGTTTATTGCAATCATAATTCATGCTAGTTTAAGGTTGGATGCAAGAGATGCATCAAGTGGTTTTAATCAGGCCTGGAAATTCAAGACAATACCTATCTGGATATTTAAAGTCTTACGAAATAGCTCAGTTCAATAGTACCGACTTAATTGTCTTCTTCGATAGTTTCTATAGTGCCTACTTAAAACATGTCAATTAAGGACAATTTACGGACTTGGGTTGGATAGCTGTAAATTCCTAACACCTCTGGCAAACATAATAACTTAAATAAAGAGGAATTGTTCACTCGACTAAGAGGAAGACTGCTTTTACGAATGTGTAAAAGAAATGTATTGATTTTAATAGAAACAGTGCACGAAAGGGGCGTTATGAGAGTGTTATACCCACATTGCACGGTTCAATACTTTCGTCAAACTTATTGAATCCAAGGACAAAAAAGCATCAATTAATAAAAAGCTGTATTGTTGCAGTTTTTCACCAACAGTTTTTGATTCGCTTTTGTTCTTGAATTTAATAAGTTTGACGAAAGTATTGCGTCGTGTAATGTCGGCATTACGTTAGGGTTAGTATTCAAAGCATACAATTCTCACTCTCTTCTATAAGCCGTAGCATCGACAGCCCAGACTGAACAGTCCCCAAAGCTGTGATAAGCCCATACAAACAAACAAACTGTTTTTCTAACCTACTAATTTCCTACTTTAAAGATGTTATCCGCGGGTTTTAAAAGAGACGCATTGTCTGGCGGCATCGTCGGACCAAAGGAGCATCTTGTTTACGCGCGAATGAGGACAGGCGCGTCGCGTTTATCTCAGACACCTCGCTCGGCTTTGAGGCGAGGACAATGACGCTGACAATGACGCGCAGCTTTCAGCCAAACGCCCCGTTGTTCCCATCATGCCGTGCGGAAAAGGATGCAACCGCGGGAAAAAAAATACCACGTCACGTGACAAGGGCGCAATTTTGTGCGTATATGTATAAGAAAAGCACTCCGAGCAATCAATCAAGTTTGAAGCAGTCGTGCACTTCATTTTCGTAGGAGGGTGGATGAATTCAGCCGGCTGCTTAGGCCTGTATTGAATACTTACTTAGTTATATGTGGGAGTCTACTCACTCGTATGTGTTTGGGTTGAGGGGAGGGGTCTTAATAAAACCTCATCTCATCCGCTTACTCATTCGTTCACTACTCTGCACACTTGGCCGTCTTAAAGTGGTTCCACAGAAACTGAGCGAGTCAGAGCCAATCAGCGGGTAGTTTTTTCAAACACTGACATTTGGTTGGCTAATATCTCACTAATGGGGACGTCAGTATCCACAAGGTTTCTGTGGAACGACTTTATGTGACAGCTCGTGATTACTTCCACGAACATCCACAATATCGTCTCGATTTATCTCATTGTACACATGCCTACGTAAATACCAATAAAAAAACGCCGACTGCGGTGGCTCATGCGGTTGGATCGCAGATCACAAGCTTACGGCAGATAGGGACGGGGTTCCGAATCCCGCATAACGCAGGGATTTTGTGTAATTGTCCTTCATCTTCATCTACACACCCCATCGTCTGGATATAAGCACGATTTACAATAGAAAAGACATGAAGCAACAAGAACCACAGATAAAGAACACAACACTATATTTCCTTCGTATTTGGTAAAGAGGGAGAATAAGTAATTCGCGACCATCTTTTTCAGCGAGTATATGTTTTATTTGTGTGTTGCAGACCAACTCGCACTACGTTCATCTTTCATTAATGGAATCTTGACTTTGTGTTGTGTCTATGACTACATCCAGTAAAAGCAGTCGTCATTACTGCCAACTAGAATATGTTTGTGTAAATTTATATTTTGGAAATATTCATTCCCATTTATAATTCTTCGTAATTTTAATAATAATAATGCACCAACTTGTTCTATGTTACTCTTTAAGACTGGCGTTGTGGGTGGGTGAGGGGGGGGGGATGCGGTGGATCCCCCGCCGAAACTAAAACACCGAGCGCATTTATGTTGGTTCCTTACAGCGCTCACAGTTTCCGGTGAAATTGTTACTTCCTGCGTTTACGGCGCACGTAAAAAGGATGAACGCAGCCATTTCCATCAAGATCCCGCCCTCACAGTTAACTAACTGTCTGCCTCTGTTTCTTGCTTGCAGTCAAACCCGCAAGGAGGAATGTTCTGCAGTTTATTTTTACTTTATCTGAAGACACACAACAGTCGGTAGGCAATATTCTGGAAATACACGTGTCGTAAGGTTAAATGTATACGCGCTTCACGTCTAGCTCAGGAAACTGTAATTGAAATAGAATTAATTTATTATTTCACAGACTGTAGAGCACATTTTGTCTTCTTCTACTAGTATAAGAATTACAATGGTTATTTTAAATCGTTTTATAGAATTTCAAAACGTCTCGAGAAAAACTAAGTAACATTATTTTAATTCAATGGAGTTTTTATTTTATTGGTAAATTGGTCCTATTAGAAGATGCAAAAGTATATCATTGTACAAGTAAATATTTAATTTACAGTGAAGGCTTAGGCAATAATGTTTTGATGGTTTCATTTAGAGTAGAGGAACACACACAATGGTTATTGAAAATCTTTCCTGTATTGTCAAGTGGGAGCAGAGTCATGGTGGTATTAGCTTGTTTGATGTAGATAAACTACATTATTTTAAATACAATTAAAGAAGATTGAAATAATATGCTGATGTGAATTAGTAAAGTTATTTACGTCACAAAAAAACTTATCCCGTGGGTTAAATTAGGAGGGCGCGGATCAGATAAATTTCGGAAACAGCTTGATTGCCTTGCGAGTCTATGAAATGAACGTTTCAGCATTGCACAGCATAAAGCAAGACTCTCTGTGCAATCAGTTGAAACATGAAGTGTGGATATAACCCAAACTAAACAAAGAAACAAATAAATTGAATTAAACTCGTAATGAATGTGAAAGACGTCGGGCTTGCTGCGAATGAATCGAATGAAATCTTCTGGAACACTCAACGCGGGAGAACTCGAGTTAATTATTACGAGTAGGCCTATCCACGTAGCGCAATTGTAATGGAAGGCCGTATACATCTTAGCATTGCTATTCGAGACGCGCTATTACGTGGCTGGGAATTGTCTTCGGCGGCGCAATCCCCCCCTTCCCCCTCCACCCCCCACCACCTCCCACTCTCTCTGCGAGCCGAACAGATAGGCTCCGTGGACGATTCATTTTCTAAACACACAGACGAGGGGGAGGTAGATAAGGAATTATTGAAGTTCGAATTTCGTTATAGAGTTTGCAAAAACATGCTTAAACGAACTTACATAAAGCCGGAATAAGTAAATACCTGATGAAGAACGAAAATGAACATCCTTAGCGTGGTATAGGTTCTATCTATAGATATACTGAAGATTTATAATTTGTGCAGTTACGATTTAAGTCTAAAAGCTGGAAAGCACTGTATAAGCACACGAAAATGTCAGCCTCTAGTGCGAACAAATAAAACGTTTTTAACGTGCTTTATTACTGAGTAATAAGAACAAAAGGAAATCTTTCGATTCTTTTCTTGAATTCTTGATGAAACATAGAGCGGAATTTGTCAGATGAATTCATAAAAAGCATAGAGAAGAATGCAGACGACTGAGGGAAGATTGAATTAAATTGAAAGAGGTCACACGCTGGGAATGAGATAATGAAATTCACTTGAAAACGAATATCGTCTAGATGAAAAATATCGGATTTTTAATTCTTCACGAAATTGGCGGTGCAAATTTGCCAGCCGTTTAGTTCGGTAGCCACCCCCCCCCCCCCCCCCCCGGCCCATCTACTCCTGAACGCTCTCATTCATCTCTTCATTTGCAAGTTAGTGTTGGCTCCCTCGAAAAGTTCCTCCTCCCTCGCGGTCTTCATGAATCATGGATGTTGAATGCTGCCGAGCCTCACTGGCATTGTGAAGAGAGTCTACCGACTCACTTACAAGCGCCAACCCACCGAAAATGAAGTTTGAAAGATGTGCGGCTCGATGTTTCGTTCCGAGATAAATAGCTGTTTAGACGTAATACGTCACCCACGCCCCCTCTCTCATATCGCCACTTGGCAGATGCGGGAAATCAACCCATCCAGGTTGAGCAGCGTTCTCGGAAACTGCGAGACAAATAACATTGAAAAGTGCGCTCGATACAGGATACACACGTTTCTTCTACGTCGACGCTATCAGACTTGATGACGTCACACTGTCGAGACTATTAACGAGACGCGCACAAAAGAAATGTGTCTCGGAAAGTTTGGCAACGCTGCCGAGACGTGTGGTAAGTTATGACCCCCGTAAGACCTTTTTGCGCAGGTAGGGGCAAATGACCTCTATGGCGCTTTGAAGAAGTTTTCAGTAGAGTATAAGTCTGCGTCGACATTTTAATAAATAAAAAGTAAAAACGTGCAGAGTTTTTGATGAGTTTTCTCTGGTGACATATTTGTGCGTCTCTTGTAGCTGACATGTTTTTTGGTGTACTAGAAGAGCGTCTTGAAATAATTTGCAAAGCCGAAAAGAAAAAAGGGAAATAACTCTCGTTGTGATCAATCATCGATGATCCCAGGACCAAATTATCGATTATTGAGCCAACGTTTATACTCTGTGACATCAATAAATATGATCATTATTCGC
Source organism: Isoperla grammatica (assembly GCA_945910005.1). Classification (NCBI taxonomy): domain Eukaryota; kingdom Metazoa; phylum Arthropoda; class Insecta; order Plecoptera; family Perlodidae; genus Isoperla; species Isoperla grammatica. Next base: position 120,439,534 of record OX246737.1, read on the forward strand.
AAGTGTAGCAGTTTGTGTCAATTCATTTGTAAAACTTCCTTTTATATGTAGAATGTTGGGGGAGGGTGGAGTTAAATTTCTACTGTAGTGAGGTGAACACTAAACAATAAAATGATCTGAAGTAATATATAAAATAAGTGACAAATAACTAAACAAACTTAATAACCAATAATTAACAAGTGATGTTATTGAATATTCAAATAAATATGCAAAGAAGAAAGCGGAGCTACGGTTGGTTTTCAGATCTTATTTTCCGTGTATTGTAAGATCTCTAGATAAATAGAGATACCAAAGAACGAGTTTTTAAAATATGAAAGTAACTAAACATAGGTATAGACACTTTTAATGAGAGAAAGGTACAATTTAGTTCAACATACTTTGTGGCACACAGAAACAAGACAAACATTATTGTTGAGGGAAAAACAGACACAATTTAATTCACGATGGTGACTGTACAGTATGGAAAACTAGAATTGTAAAATTAGGGAAGAATAGCTGTTTCTCAAACAAATGGGACGATTGCAAAAATGATGTTGCTGTGTGGAGAGAGAGAGAGAGAGAGAGGGTTGAGAGAGATGTGTGAGAGACAACGTATTTGGTTGATCTTTAAGTAACTACACGATATTGATGTTATTCCAACCACATAATTCAGGATTACGGCATAGATCTACACACCACCAAGTTCATGAAGGAACTTTGTGCACACTGCACTTGCACCTTGTTTTGTGTTTGTCATAACTTTCCTATCAGCAACATTTATTTCATGAGTCCACCCAAAAAGTGCTGAACGATGTTAAAACGCGTGTATAACAATCTTTTACATGCAAAACATACATAAATCATATTATCAGTATTCCTCCATGGTCTGGGCAGGGTCGAGCATGACTTATGGGATAAATATGCATGCACGGTGATGGGGCGCGAGTCTTACGGACGAGGTAATCACTCGGAAATGATACTCAAATATTTGCTCGCGTTAGATGTGGCAACAATTTAGCAGGTAATTCGTCATCAGCTTCGTGATCAGCAGTGGGATGGAATATCAACACTAGACGCGGGATAGCGCCCTTGTGCCGCGTTAACAGCTTGCTTGCTTGCTCTCTGAGGGAAACCCAATCTTCCAGCGCTATCGTGGGCTAGAGTAAAGGAAAAACGAAAAACGATTTTCTATTCCCCGATTCCGCGATCTTGTTTTCTTCTCATTTTTGGCTCTAGATGCCGAATTGAAAATCCAATTTTCATGGAAAACATCCGTCACCAATATGTGTTTATAGTAGGAAAGAAAATATTGTTTTGGTATTTTTAAAGGTTTTTTCTTCCATTTACGTATACATTTTTCAGAAACTATTTCGTGCATGTAAAACAAAAGATTCCGGAGTTGTTGACGGGTTATGATGGGTAGAGCCCGTGTATGTTTGCGTCGCCATCTTTATACTGTACAACAATGGCGTCGCTCTCTCACGGGTCTAGTATGAGTGACTTCATCATGAATCATATTGAGATGTTGAAACCGAAGCTTTACACATCTTTACTATGTGGAGTAACACAAACTTCACCTCGAGCTATTTGACATTAACCAGTCAACCATTTTGATGTACGGCTTTTGAAGAAGAAGCCTTGTGTTTACGCTTATCGTATCAGGCGTATGTTTGTATGACATGCTTTATTATCCATGAAATATGTGACTAATACGAAGACATATTTATTCTTTAATTGTAAGAATATTACAGCTTTGCAACTCAACAATCTAGAATCTAGTAATTCGTTATTAGCCGACACGAATAAAATATCAATACAACATAAGCGTAGGAAGTTACACTTACAGATTGTTGCCAAGTTGTTTGAGACATAACGATTGATTTTAAATAATTTATAGTCCAAGAGATATGAAACGATCACACATAGAGAAAGTAGAAATGAATTACACCTTTTCTCTATGGGTGTAAATATGTTTAGTACACAGCGCTTCATGTGGTGTTTACATGTTGACTATACCTTTTGCTTTAAGGTAAATATAAACCACTGAAATGTGTTGTTATAAGGTTAGAAGTCATACAGGTCACTGGTGGTGTTTCCTTTTGCAGCTTTACACATTGCTCTGTTAGTCTGTTATAGTTTTATTGCATGCGACCACGAGTATTAATTCCACTTTTTGGAAAATGTGTATTTACATTCTTAATTAAATACTCAACCAATGTGTACGATGTTGACAATATTGTACCACCCGAACTAATTTTGAATACAAGTATACGAGTTTATTCATACTGGAAGATACTGTTTTACTTTGTTTGGATATTAGAAAAATTAATTTTCAAATTAAAAAGCATGCGATTAAAACGGTATTGTTTCCTCCTCGTTCTACAAACAAACGTCCAGAACTAGCAGCAATACAAACCAGTGACGTCAGAGGGAGGTTAAATCACCAATCATCCACCAGTAACGATTGAAAAGCGAATTGAAAGACCGTTTTCGAACGTTAAAATGCAATTTGAAATTTTAATTAAGAAATTCCGATAATTCCGTTATTTCCATTCCTCATGGTGATCTTTCTTCGTTTTGCTCAGTGCACGAAAATCTCAATAAGGATGGAAATTAAAGAAAGTTAAATTATCTACGATAATATTAAAATGAGGTCACATCACATTTGGATGAAGGGGGTTTGATTTGAGCGCTTCTAGAGTTACAGAAGATTGTCAAGAAAGCAAACAATGGTATTCAGGTCGAATGGACATGGTCGAAATGTGGGTGTTATATCGATACGCGTCGCGTCCGATGCGCGTGGTATATATATCTACCTCCGACTTCCTGCATCACCACCTAGTTGACGTTACGACCAGAGGTCTTCCTCTCCACACACGATAACGCGAATTCGAGACTGATAAACAGACAATTCAGCTACCGGCATAAACTTCTGTATTGACGTTCGAACACCGACCCAGAACCATTATATGGATTGAACTAGGTCGTATATTTACACCACCGTGGATCGCTCCCAGCATAACACACAGCAACCTCCATATGATAAACACAACCAACACACATAAAGTATGCAATTACTCGTTATATGGAATATAAGTAATAAAACTAAGTGTGAATACACGACACGATACCAATTTAAATGTCAAACTTTTATTTATAGAAACAATTAATGTAAATCGTTATACTAGATCTCTCTATCGGGTTTGTATCAGTTATGTAATCAGTTATGCTATATTTGATTAATGTACGGTTCTGATGTTTATAGCTTCGCTATTGTAAAACCTGTTTCAATTCCAAAAGATTGTCTAACGCCTGCAAAGCACTGAGACGAAGATATCTAACTTCTTTGAATCAGCTTTAGTCAACTGCAACAACACTAAACGTGTTTGCAATAACAGCGCGCGAACGAACCGACACCACCTATAGGAATAATTCATTTACTCGGGTCTAAAGAACGCGCGAACAGCACCGACTATTGACTTCACCCTTTCTCACTCACAAAGTGAGAGCTCGGCTTGCACATCCAGGAGAGAGAGGGAAGGAGGGGCGAGAGAGGGGAGGTGAAGATCAAATATGTGATCATCACGGCGGATACAATTACACGCGCTTTGATATGGGAATCGCACTCAAAGACGGACGGCTTAAGAGGGGAGGGGGGGGGGGGAGGGTTTGCATAAGTTTGGCGAGGGGGGGGGGGGAGATGTCGGAATGCGAAATGAAGTATGCGTGAACTCACATAATACCATACGAGAGTGTTTTATTGGATTGTTCAGGTGTGTTCGGCCGTGGGGGAGGGGGGAGAGGGGGGGGGGTCACCCGTCGCCACCGACGACAAACACTCCGAGATGGGACCGGAGGGAGTCCCTCGAGTCCTATCGTTTTCAATCTGAGTCCTTCTAAAGGACCACCCTCTTACCGTCATGAATGATGGCCACCGAAAACTATCAACATACCACACTGAATAAAGTAACAAGACAAAAGATTCGATTTGCGGTTCATTCAGAAGGAAATGTTGCGCATTAGTGTTTTTGTGTCGCCGTTATCGGGGTGTCCTACTGTTCAAGAGGATTTCAATTATTTTGGACTTGGGGAAAGATGGGGGGACCGAGACCTTCCTATTATATTCTGTTGGGTAGTTGCGAATAATTGAATGTGCAAAACTCGTCTGCGCTTCTATATTGCTTATTGATTGATTTGATTTCGTATTCGACGGGAAATAAACTGAAGGAACAGTGTAAGACTCTCAAACTATGGGTCGCGATTCCGGAGTTGTCGCGAGGAATCAAAATGGGGTCGCGAGCTTATGAAAAATGGAAATTAAGGTATAGATAGAATCGAACTTTTAAAAGAAAATGTATAAAAAGATGTATATAGAAAAGTTGAAAGAGGCTCAGTGGGAAACTTGCCTACTCTTGCATCCGCTTATAATTCACGCGACCATCTATTTCAATGTAATATAAATTACGAGTGCGATATAAGACGGGGTCGCTAGATTTTGTATCTAGAAGTTTGGGGTCGCCGGCAAAAACAGTGTTAGAAGCCCAGGTGTAAGAGAACGAAATGATAAAATGAGTCGCAAATTTATCTAAAGTCCGAGGTGATATATTTTAGCAAGATAATATTGTCACATAATGCGGTTCAAATTACTTTAAATTAATCTCATTACCGTAATTCGCCCTTTTAGCCTGGTCATGCTGATACCAGTAGAATGTTATTGTGCCCCGTTCGTCGCTACATAAAAACTATGCATGCATACCTCTGTTTTATGCGTTTGTGCGTCAACAGTTTTCACTCGAGAACTGGGAATTAACAATGTGTCGATCGTATTCTGAAAACAAATGTAGAACGAAACAAGTCGTTACATGTCAAGTTCAAAATCTTGTTTACGAAGACATTATAAAAAAAAAAAAAAACTGTAACTGTTTAGAGCAAGAATGGATACTAAAATATACTTTATGAAGCTTGATTTAAACAACAGTTTCAATACAGCGCTAAAAGAGCATCACTAACTAATGGTTTTGACCTAGAATCCTTCTCAGACTATAGGATTATTCACTTACTTACGCAAAGAGCTCTTTCATGTCTTGAATACGAACATACAAAGTGAATTCTCTTCGTAACGACCCTGAGAAACTAATTGTGATGTTGAGAGCATTAATCAGTCCAGTAAATTTCTTCATTGTTTAGAAAGAGGTTTCAATCAATTCAATCCAATTTTAAATCATTATATTCTTTATTTTTCAGAAGTAAGGTACGTACGTTCTGTAAGAGAATAATTAGAAAAAAGTACTAAAATAAATTCAAATACAAACTTAATATTTATATAATTCCATAAAGAAAAGAAGCCCACGTAGAGTTAAAACACTGTCACGTTGACAACTAAAAGTAGAATGAAATTGAAATGTTGTTCCAAGAAAGCGAAGAAAATTAATGTGTTATATCTGTATAAGTAAATGATAAACTAAATGACCAAAATTTTCATATTAACACAAAAAATAATGACTTAAAATAAAAATAATAATAATAACAATAACAATAACAATAATAAATTACAGTTGTTTTTTGGAGTCTAGAAAATGTTGTAGTTTATATCGTAGTTAGCTCATAGTATGTCGAGAGCATCGCGTGAAATATTACCGGCTTTAGTGTGTTAAGGCGTAGTTTCGAGACCGGCCTTCACTTACAACCCCATAGAGTGCAGCAGAGTCGCGCGCTGGGCTTTGTTTCACGCTTAATGGCGCGTACTCGCAATAATAGCCGACCCGGGTCATAGAGTGCGCAACATAGAGATAAACCACGCTAGACTAGCCAAAACTGAAGAGGTCTTGTTTGGTTAATAGTCCAAAGTATGATATGTGGCCCCTGCTGCATAGCCGGCGAAGAACATTATGAAACTCACCACTCCCCATACTAGGTTATTCATTTTAATTCGTTTTACATCAAGCTTAATATTCACTATATGGTATTAAAGTTGATATATTTGCTCGTAAACTCATCGAACGGGAACTCATTTTAGAAAATATGATGCAGATCGAATCATGCAGTCATCTCATTCCATTAGCGATTGCATCCCGTCCAATTTCATCTTTCTCATTTCCTTCGGATGAAGATACATGATGCTATATATGCGTCGTTTTCGATTCGCTCTAAACTCGAAGTAAATCGAGTGGTGAAAAATGTTTGTATCTCGTTGATGTCTACAAGTTGTGTTCATGTTGCATTGAACAACCTTCATGCTTCTCTTGGTAGCAGAAAACTCACAACACTATTTTATGTATAGACAATTATTTTCCAGTTTCAACCAAACTTACATATGTACTTACAAATTTTACTGTGACTTTTATTACGATGGCAGAACTTCAGCCAATTTATTACGTGTTGCCACGTTAGTTGTGCGAGAAAACATTTAACTAGTTGGAATGCAGAGACAGTGGCGGACACACCAACTATGATTCGGTCAACTGTGGTGACTTCCTTCTTCTTCCAGTAATAAGTATATTATAAGTATTAGCTGGGATACAAAATGATACATCCCCAATCAATCGCTTAGGAGTAAATTGCTGCAAACCAGTGGTGATTACAAGGTAACTTTCTAAATTGGTTTTAGTACTAACAATGAAACACAGTACATTCGAATGAATATTGAATTAATTGGAAGTTAATTTCCTAGTACATGCGAAGAAAATTTTGCAGTTACAGTGACTGGGGCTTCACCCCCAACCCCGTTCTTGGAAATACAACTCAGTACACATCTTTACACTTGGAAAGGCATTATGTATTAGTATGAAATACTGGGCAAGCCCACTGCTCCTAAAACCAAAATACTGGAATAAGGCACATCCGAGTTACAAGAAGTAATGGATTTCCAATCATGTGACCGTCCCCCCCCCCCCCCCTCCACCGCACCCCATGACTGAAGTCTAGATCTGCCACTCTGTTCGCAATATTGCGCTCAATCGAAGAGAATTGAAAAACTTTAAACTTCCATGTTCCATACACTCGCCAATACATCTTGATGGGAAGACATGGTTACAACACGGAATGGAACATTTTCAATTAGTGAGTATCACAATTTTATCCATCAAGTGCAGAAAGTTTCTTAATATATTTTTCTTCTTGAACAATCCTCCTCCCCCCAACCCCCACAAATAACGAACACATTAAAAGAAAAATAATTTCCGGACTTTTATTATAGATTGTATTTATTGTTTATACGTCTGGATAGGACTGACTGAAGACTACGAACTATACCAACATGTTTTGTTATTCCTTACGTCAGTACCATAGTTTTAGTTAACAAGTGCAGACACTTTATTATCATTTTATCTTGAAGAATCCCACTCCCACAAATAATGAACACATCTGAAACAAAATCATTTCTGGACTTTTACTACGTATTGTATTTATTGTTTACACTTTTAGATAGGAATAATAATTAAAGCAAAGATCCAAAGAAATATATATTATGTTAAAACATCTTACTGGGTAAAATGGTGAAAATGACGTCCCTGTATACCTTACTAAATTCTTTAAAAACATTGTATTTACAAGTGCAATTAAAAATATCTAATTAAAGATATGACTATATGAACCTAGAGATCAGTACGTACAGACAGAATATTACATCTCCTTTTTGCTTCAAGCATTTCATGTAAGAAAAACCATCACGAGAAATCCAGGTCTAGTAATGAACCACTTCATTTCTGTAGCTGTGTCAGAGATGGGATGTTTTAATTGGCTAGGTGAGACGGGCGGGGGAGGTGGGGGGGGGGGGCGGTGAGGTTTTAGGATGTTCGGTTGTATGATGAGAATGCAAGAAGCACTCTTGGGTCTTCACGCCCTCCTTCACCACGCAACCCTCACCCTCTCACCGTATATAAGACGTCGTGTGCCTTGCGCCAAGGAGGGTATCAAAGTCTTTTGACGTAGAGCTCATTTGCCAAATTAACATGAGCTACGAGAAACATATATAGGCCTACATGAGAATGAATGTTATTATTTAACAATGAGTCCTGAAATCGATTTGCATGGAGAGACGGATTTCTGTAAGCAAACTGAGATACTTTGGCTTAGTCTAACCTGTGAGGTGAGGTGGTTATTCCGATCATACCGCTTTTATGTAGATTTGCGATGCATAAATTGTTTGATAATGGAATTAGCTATACAAAAACGTACATGTTTGTTTTATTGCGGGAAACTAGTCAACATGCAACGAATCTATGACATTTGGGTTAGGAAGTGATCAATCTAGGTTGACACTGCTAATGAGATTTGGAAAGAGATGAGAAAATAAGGATATGCTTGTATTTCACAAACGTTATTCTTTATGAAACGAGTTTAATATTACAATAATTGTAGTTATAAATACATGTCATTCGTATGATATAAAACCGGTTTTTACCGAGTCGTAAATCATATACATTCAATAAAATAATAACAAGAAATTGAAATTGAAACACATTTTATTTATTGTATTTGTTTAATGTTTATCCTATTCAGTTTTAAAAACTGATTTACAAAGGAGGACCTTAAATAAAACTAGGCTATGCAAACAACTAATAATAATGAAATCATAGATAACAATAACAACAAAAAACAAACAAACTACTGTACTATATAAAAAAAAAATCAAGGATTACTTTGGATTTCTGAGTGATCGCATGGGCCATAAAATCCAGATTCCGACAATTAGCACAGCCATTCGTAAAGCTATTCTTTTTTCGACTGAAAGCCCAGTGATCCGATGGCCGACTGCATAATCGGTTGTTTCGTCAGCGTCTGCCTGCAGAGTGAAGCACTGAAGCTAGGCCAGTAGTCCCTCGAGCCTTGCCAGGCGCCATGTGCACCCGCACAAGCTACGCCATGCGTGTCCAGCCGGGACTTTTTACCCCTACAAGTGGAATCCCGGCAGTTTCAGAAAATAGCGTTTGATTTATATCCACGCTCAGTTTATATACGAGGGAATGAGAGAGAGCATAGCTGGCCAGTATACTAGATGATTTCCACATCGGCCAAACGATTTCTAAAGCATTATTTATTTCCACCCAAAAAACGTCAGAAAAAGCATTATATAGCTTCTCGTTCTTATTTTGTAACTGCATAATATCTGATCCAATGCCAAATTTTCTTTTTGATCTTTTGCAAACGGAAGTTAGTGGTAATTGTAGACTGCTTTCGTTAACGAGAAAATCTTGAGCAGCGATCTTCCCACGTTTTTTGTGCTTTACCCTATGTTTATCAAAGACAAATTTAACGAGTTTTATAATTAATTAATTATTAAGCTTAATTAACCGCACTTTATTGAAGAAACTGGTTTTCTAGGAACTTCGGAAACTTGGGAAATAAGGAAGCAACATTTTCGAAACTAAACCAACAAGTTGCTACGGAGTGTTTTTCAACGTGTGCTATATTGAAGAAAACTTCTAGTCTGGTGTTTGGTTATTCCAAGGATTACTCACATACACGCCCGTCAACAACAGCGCACAGCAATATCCTGATTCGCCTGTTTGCACAGCAGAAGCAACATTTAGGAAACAATGTAATCCTTATATGGTGACCTTTAAAATGTATGTAGGCCTATTTCTCGTTTCCCACGTCCCAATATATGAAATTTGTATTGAACCTACGTGATAACTTAAAACCCTCTTATTCTGCTAACAAGGACCCGGAAACGAATAAATACTAGTGTGACCGATGCGGTACAAGTGCAATAATAACCAGATTTTATTATTTTTCATGTTGGTGGACGTCGGAATGCTGATGCAAATCTCAAAGACGAGATTTATCGTAAATGTACGTATGTTGAACTTAAATTACTTTATAAAATCAATTAAACTAAACGAAACTAAAATTAATTAACTGAACTCAAATTTCAGCAATTTTAGGCAGAGTTTACCTCGTGTTGTTCTAGTCTAATTAGAGAACTAAATTCAACACAAGATTTCCGAGTAGATGACAACAACGACCATATACATGCAATTAATGTGGATTCCATAATAAATAAATATATAAACGAATACATTTGTATTTATTTGTCTACCTATTCAGTTAATTTATAAGAACTAACTTGAGCAAGGGGCACTTACTATTTATTATGTTCTTCGGTGCAATGACGGCTTCAAAATCACCGTTTTCATGTATACCAGAATCATAGTTTAAAGTCAAGTTTCAAAGTTAAACAATCCCCAGCGAGAACCGATAATCGAGCTCTCTCTAGACCTTCTGGATTGAAAGCAGGAAGACCACAAGATACGTCGAAACGGCAAGAAAATCATCACTAGGTCAGAAACCCATATCAATCTCATCCTTATTATTTGTACTCCCTTCATTTATTTGCAAGACGATCCCAACAAAGAAACGTATATTTGAAAATCTCCCTTTAGCCATTTGAACCGTCGTTGCTCAGCAAGCATCGCCACGGGTTATACGGAAGGGTCGCGTAGAGAATGCATGCGAGCGAACAGCCATACGAGAAGATGCGAGATATGTGAGGGATTATAGTAAAACAAGGCCAGTGTACCGCGTCGCTGACAGCCGACGCAAAGAAGGCGTCCCAGAGGTCTAAAGACGCCGACGCCGACCCTATATCGACCCGACATCGTCGTAGAGAAGAAAGCCTCCATAGAAGAAATCAAATTACGGGTTGTAGTGTCTCCTTTTCTTATCTGAGCTCCGCGGAGGCCCAAGCTAGCGCTAATGCTGTGAGCAGTGGACCTTCCTATCAAACAGAGATCCCGAGGGAACGCAACCTTATGCACACCGTTCATCCGTGTTTACAAATACTGGAGCTAGATTTGGAGGAGATAAGTAAAGGTGTGTACTGTAGTAAGGACTTGAGTATATTTGCTGAGGGATGACCGTTGGGAGTTTGGACTCATATGTCCACCGCCCTATGAACTTAAATAGCTGGAAGAAGACGTATACGATTCGGTGAAGGAATGGGAAAGAAATGACATTGCAAACAAAGAATGGACGCAATTTATGTTTACATTACAAACAAGCGAAGGTTCCGTGTAGAGATGATACATTCAATTTTGTATCACGAAGATATTGATTTTCAAAACGTTCGATCAATTTATCATATTATTTTTCAATATATACTTGTTTCGTATTTAATTTAGTTATGAAACCAATTTTAATTGGAATAATTATATAATTGAGTTTCAATATGGAATATATTATCAAATGTTCATGTTGGCATTGCCATTAGGATTGAATGAACAAAATCAATCAAACCAGAAATATCTGTGGATGCAATATTGAATCGTGTAATATGTATTTTGTTGATCGGTGCGAAAATGTTATTCGCTTATCTCAACTTTTCTTGTTCATAGTTATAATCCTCGTGTTTCAAACATGTTTGATTTGTGTCACCATATTATGTTTATATGTAGGAAGAAGGACGGAGGGGGGGCCTCCCATCCTTCCCCTTCTAAAGAGAGCGTGGATCAAATCAACGGAAGACGAAACGCTATAACTTGCAATGCATTTTCTAAAATGTTAACTTTTGCTTGTGTATTTGTAATGGATAACAACCCGGATTCCAAGTGTAATAGGTTGTTACTTGTTGTTGTGCGACATGTGATTCATATAATAACACGACCAAACACATAACGTGTCCACATAATATTGTATTGTTGTACATCAGACATGGTGAAACGATGCCCAACGTGTTCATCACAAACGGCAACTGTAATTTGTACATTTTGTGAATTAATATAGCCTACTTTGTTGCAAAATTTCGGACTAAAAACGTGAACTGTAAACTTTGTCCGTAGCAAAGCTGAGAACGCCGCAGGACACTTTTTTCACTGTATTTATAAGTTGTTTGTACAGCTCGAGTGCGACCGCAGTTTCCATGAAATTGTTGGATCCGAACAGTAAAAAAGTAATCAAATGTAATCGTTTGTTTGTTGTGTGGACGCCTATTATATGACTAGATGTTGGGTTTCCAACAAAATGTGGCATGGTTGAGCTTCAGCTATGGCTTCCAGTAATGAATTCGGGGATTTCGTCTTATTTTTGTGATAGCCAGAGTAATTACCTCACAAAACTTGCATAGATAATTATTCTAGAACGCATAAATGATTATCACTCGTTACATTTGACAGTAATTTTCACACTTTGAAATCAGCTGTCACTACAGTGGTGTTGTTCTGCGTTGTGTGCACTGGCATTTCTCTTGAGTGCACACTGAGTACACATGTCATGTTCCATTGGACTTTCAAGTGTGCACTAGGTCAACATTTACGTGTTCATTGGCCTTAATGTGCTCGAATTCTACACTTGGCTTCACTGACTACATGGGCCAGTGCAAAGAATCGAATGAGGTTTGGGGGCTGGTATATTGTTGTTTGACAACGCCTATGCCAACACGGGGATGTAGAAAATAAGATCCGAAAAGTTTCAAAATTATCGTTTTAAAACGTTGTTCCACAGAAACGTTGAAAATTCTGACGTCATAGATGAGAGAGTAGGAACCAATCAGCGGGTGGCTTTTTCAAACACTGACATCTGATTAGTCAATGCGTCACTCATTTATGACGTCATGATCCACAAGGTTACAGTGGAACACCTTAATAAAACTCTTAAAACGTTCAAAAGGTTCTGGTATTGTTGAGTAGTGGGTGGGATTAGCAGTAAATACCAAATAAATTTATTGCAAGTGATATAAGGCTCAAAAATTGTAATCTTATTTCGATTTCGATTTTTATTTTCTTTAGATAAGCACAAATAATTGTCTTAAACAATGCCCCGTGTAGCGAAAACTACATTCAATATTTTTAAATACCCTTCGTTGCAACTACAAATTAGTAAATAACATTTTTTGCATTGAAAGTTTTTTTTTATTATTGTGGTCACAGTTTATACAAATACAATTCTAATATATAGTTTATTGGTTCCTAGTGAGTGCATGAAGCACATTAATCAAATTGCTTGGCTGCATTTGCTCGTACGAAGTAAAGTTACAACTTTATCACGAGAATTGCTACTTACTACAAGACTGCATTGTATCAATTGTTTGCAGTTGTACCGAGAAATGTATATTTGTTCGAGGTGGTAGTTTGCTCAGAAGGTGCATTCGAATGTTCAATATGCTGATTATACCATACCGCGCGCCGGAGGTTTGCGCTTGTTATGAATTAATTAAATTGTTGGATAATTAAATTGCTTGCGTAATTCATTATTCATTAAAATAATTTACAACATAAACACAAAAATAGAAATTAACATATAAATAGGTTTTGGACCCACAAAGTAATGGTTTTCAGTGAATATGATTAATGATATTACGGGCAATAATTCAGACGTAACAGTCTCAGTACACTGGTCAACACAGCTGACTTCAATTCTTGTTTTATTATCTATGACTTGTTAGTAAAAATGGGTGCACAAAGTGTCAACGCGTTGATTAATTAATACTTGGCGTGTGATTCTCATGAATTCGTTTAACCATGGTTAAGTCCGTTCTTATTAATGAAGTTTGTAACCATCTTTCAAAGCGGGTCGCATGGATTTTACGTCATTTTCATTCACTGTTATCGTGGATTGTTATGTAGAGTAAACATGAAAAGGAATTAGACACGCGGTTCCCATTTCTCATAACGTATACACATACACCCCTGGAGAATCAGTCAAACACAGCGTTTGCCAAACTATGATGATGACAAGGGAAGGAGTTGTAACTCAAATACAGTATAGAAAGTAGGGGAGTATATTGTATCTTAACTTGGCGGCGATATTTGTGTTGTTGTGATGTTGTGTTGTGTTGATTGTGTTGTTTAAATCATTGGCCATGCGAAATGCTCTCATCAATGCTATATGCTACATCACTTATGATTGCGTACACTGTTTTACATTAGGTTATCACAATAACAATATGTAAATGAAAGTTTAACTATAGTAGCCTACATTTTTATTCGTCATATCTCATCCTTGAATAGAAGATTTAAGTACACACGACACACATAATATGGTACATAGCAAACGTAATACACAGATAAAGATTAGATATTATTGTATTGAAAATAAACGAACGACCTGTAGTGTGCATGGCTAGCATTAATTATAAATTTCTACTGTTATAAATACTGGGGAAACTACGATATTTACTCCAATTAAATCAGAGTTAATTGATGATAAATGTTTGCGTTACTATAAAATATTGCAAACATAGTTGTTATTGATGAAAATTGTTCTTTTATCAACACAAGTTAATTTTAGATTGTAATAATAATATCCGTATATAGATGTTGACTGAACTGAGACAGAACCAAGTCTGCCACTAACCCCTGAAGGGGTTTATTATTGTATAATTTACATGACGAAGAAACCCTTTGACATAAAGTTATAACCGACTACCATGAACAAACACAGATTAGTGCAGTTTGCGTCCACACAACAGAAATATCAAGTTTACCCAAAGCGATGTCTATTGCCACATTGCTTTGAAAGCCTATCACCCAGTGCTATCATGCGTGAGCCTGTGTCTATTTGATGGCATTCAGACGTTGTTGTACCTAAAACCACCGGATTTACTGGCTTACATTATGTATAGCCCTAGATTATAAAGCTATAGCTGCCGTAGGGACGTTATCGGAATAATTAAATGCATAAATGAGTATTTGCGTTGGCTGGCGAGAGGAAATTCCGTCTATATACCTACATCACAAAACATGCAGCGCGTATAAATGCTATTAATTAAAATATTACACACTATAAACGCCATTCTTTAATGTATTCTGATTTGATTGTGTAGTCATAGTCACTACTTTTCATTCGTTTTCACGGCGCTTCCAAATGAATTCAAATGGAATCACAAATTTCACGGGCGCTTGGATTTGGGAACGGAACGAACAAGTATATTGCGGAATGGCCTGTCCATGTCAAATGTGGTCTCGGGGTTCCTCTTATGTAAGAACAGAATGATGGGATTCGTTTTTGGCGAGGGTTAAAGTTAACATTTAAATTGCTTTCACAGGGTCCAGGAAAATGAGTTTTTTAAACAAATTAACGGGCGGAAACAGGCGGCTACGCGGCGGAGACACTTTTGGACGCACTTCAACGAAAATGAAGAAATTAGACAATTCGCGTTTTTCGTCCTTTTACATTTTCCTTTCATTTTAAGATCAAAGTTGTCTAATTACAGGAAGAAGGAACTTAATTTCAGTGAAGATTAATTAAAAATACTAATGAGGGGCACAGTGGCTTAGCTTGAAATGAGTAAAATGTGCGGTATGCTTTAACTTCAGTGCAATGAAATAAATAAATTTCATCTCTCTTCCTTTTTCAGAAATTGTAAAACACAATAATTTCCATTGTAAAGTTGTGATGATATCACAGAATAGCAACGTTATTGGAAAAATGTAACAATATAACATCAAGAACTAAGGATAGGGAAATTGTTATGAATAGAAATACAATCGTATTTGAATCAGGAACTTAAAGTAAGCAAAAGCGATTCCACTTCAGACTGCAATATTTCAAACATAAATTATCGTATACCATTCATCATAGAATAAGTATAATAAGCTAAAATTGAAGTCAATATTTGATTAGAAAGTGGAATGGTTAATAATCAAGCCACAGAAGTAAAATTGTAATGTGCTAATACAATTATTAGTATCCTGCACTGAAAATTGAATTTTCATTCAATTAAAAAATCCAATATAATCTAGCAAAATTGCAAATAGCATAAAAACACGTATACCATAGTCTTTATGAATTTTAGACAACAATATTGTATTTCTATCGCGAATTGATGTAGTTTCAAAATTATCTACTCACTGTCTTTTCTGCTATCACGCTGAAATTTCCAATTTATATTCTTGCAATTACGCCGAGGGAGTGCGAGTTTCATATAATATATTTTGTTTGATTAAATAATGTTGGTGCACCAGTGTAACCCTATCTGGTTGAAATCCAAACCACGCGTATCGATACATCACAAAATATAATATTACATTATTATGATTGTTATGGAAAATTGATTTAATACAATTTCAACACTGTAGGTAGTATTCATTGATGAGCATTATCTTAAAAATGATTACTGCTTACTATTTATTAACAGAAGAATAAAGTCAATGCATGGATTCTATTTGCTCCTGGAAACTACATGAATACTCTTTGGCACACTTTAACGTGTAAAGTATCTTACCCAGTTGGTAAGTAAAAAAGCTTATCTTACAAAAAGATTGTTTGTTGTGTACAGTTTGAAATTTGAAAAGGTTTTCGTGAAACTTGTTCTATTTAAAATGTTTTTTTATTGGTATTATTATCTTTAGTATGCTGGATCTTTGTGGTCACTCAATGTACGTTGAACAGCTGACAATACATTGTTTTTCTCTCTAAAATCTAATTGTCGAATGGTTTTGAAATGTCAACTTTTTGATTTCCATATTTGGTGGAGGTGCCGGTGAGACAGTAAACAACCTTAGTGTTAGTGTATAACTGCCCGTTTGTTTTACCTTACAAAACGACTTTTTAAAGCTGATGTATTAATTGTTAGTTTATTATTTAACAACGTTGTTTTTACCTCATGATAACATCACATACAATACCAAATAAGTTCACTTCATTGTAGCAGGAAAGACAAAATATGGAAGTTGTAACTAAATAGAAATGGAACGATTTATAGGCTACGCACTTTTTTGAGCAAACATATAATTATGTTCCGGAGAGTTTTGGTTTTAGATTATTGTATTTTACACAAGGTCCGTAAATCTCCTAACGGGGGCTCGTCGAACTCGACTTTGAGGTTTACCGAACGTCCGCCAGGGGATTGACGAATCTTGTATTTGACATGTAAGTGTCAATATTGAAAATTGAGGACATTTGTTCCTTTTTCTAAAATATAACACTGTTTTAATAAAATTAAAAACACAGACATATTCATGTATTCTAATACCATTTAAGTTGACAGTCGTTTTCAAATTCAAAAGACTGATACAATATTATACCGTACAAAACGTACTTGTTTTTGTGATAACGTAGCTCGTGTTTTTTTAGTTCCTACTTCAGGCCACCTACTGCTCTTGTCAGGCTGCACCTGCACCACTTTGCCATGAGGGGGTTTGCACAGGGGCCTTACACAGAGGGTTTGTCTATTCGCTATTGTTGCTAGAAAATTATGTAATCCATTCTAACATTGGGTTCATAGTTGCGTAAATTAGTGTTTTTCACACAATACATCTCCCTTCTTTCTACCCTTAATGTGAAACACCTAAGGGCGTAGGGTTGGTACTGCGAATTAATGCAAAATATTATCGATCTAATCAATCATACGCACGCGTCTACGTCACACGCAGAACACGTGCGTGTAACATGATGAAGATAAGACATCGGCTGGTATTGTTTCTATCAATCAACCTATCACGGAGAAGATATTGAAGGTCAATAAGCCCAGGGTTTAACTTGTGCGGGTTAAAGAGAGGGTTGATCATCCCCTCCCCCCCCCCCTCCCTCATCTGCGCATGGCTAGACAAGCCGACTGGAAGTGACTTAATGTGCATGATTATCATGATGGATGGTTATGATGATGACGGACTCCGATACTAACAAAAGGGGAGGATATGCAACTACCATATAACGTATAGCCAATTGTACGTCAATCCCATAAAATATTATGAGCTATTGACGCTGAATGCAGCTGGGCCTAAGCCCTGGGGGTGAATATAATAACGCTGACTGTCTAGAGGTAGTCTGGCCGTAGCACTCATGTATCGTAGCTCGTAAAGAACTTGATTCCCTGTGAATTAGTCTATAGCGTGTATGACAATAACCCACCATCTGCCACTACTCCCAGCGTCACGAGAGCACTGAACACACCGCCATCCAAACCCCATCAAATATGTATACGAGCAATAAATGCGTTGGGCTGGAATCTTACCAATTAGCCGCACACCGAACGTCTGCTCCACAATGAAATTAACCAAGATTTGTGACGTTTGAATTGGGCTCTACCAATTTCAACTCGATAAATTTTACTATTCATTTACACCTCGGGACTAATGCCAATTTTGCAAATGTCGTTCGGGCTGGATATTTATCACCGGATTAAGCGTATACCCGTTCCGGATTAGTGTTCGATGAAAATGCGCACGTTTCCTTCGTCTTGGTTAATTGGCTCGTCCATCTCAGTACGGAGCTGCCTTGAAGCTAAGAGCGAGCTAGGTCGGACAATGGTACATGGCTATGACTTACTGCGACGGCTGGGCCGTAAACTGGAGGCAACTCGTTAGTCATATACACTCGTACCCCGTTGCCCTCGCCGCCCGCGACCCTTTTAGCCATGTTTTGTTACTTACCGTAGGGTTTAACGGTAAGTGCATTACTTGTGGTGGTCGGAAATCCTTATTCTTCGCAGATGCACATGTCAGTCCGAGTTCAGACTTATCTTGCACATACTTTGTTTTTGCCACCCATTTCTGCGTGAAAAACAATACATTGTTTGGTTTGTCTACTATATTGCTTATAAAAAGTTGTTTCTCTCATTCTCTCATGTTGGTCGCTGAGAGCCAGGAAATGTGATAATCTCAGTATTATGCGATAATAATTGACAGTGACACTAAGTTCATCGGCGAGGGAAACAGGTTTCCATTACATGACATAACAATGGATTTCCAACTATATCTGGTTGCATGTTTTTAGTTTATGTTGTCTGCCAGATTATTCCGTCTGTTTTGGATATATTCCCAGCCAAAGGGTTAATTGATCCTGTCACGACCAACTAAATCTGAACGGATAAAGTTCATACGGGTAATTATATCAAGTTTCGTAAATGATCTAGATACTCTTCACAAGTAGGTGGGTGTGTATGTACTGAATACTGACTGTTATTACCGGCTGTGACTATCGCTAATACACTTGACCTTCCCTTGTATACAAACGGCTCATTATTAATTTCCGTGTTTTCCTCGTTGGCTTTAGTAATTGGCACCGTACATCCACCCGCCCTACGAAGCAGCGCTGTGTGTTTTGTGGAACAGCTCGAACCTATTAACTGGCACGCTGGATTTATTGTTGTCAACAGCAAACCATGTAAAACAAAACAATGTCACTGCGGGAACCGATGGGGTGGGCGGATTCATGAAAGAAACTGACCGTTGTTAGTTCAACAGATTTTAATTGTGTTAATTTTGCAGCGTGGAATGGGTTTCATTGTACGATTGGCTTATAAATTTCATGGTGAATAATAGATGAGTGAAATTATTAGAGTTACGACCGGAAGAGGGAACAGACCGCGACATTGACCGTCGTCGGCGTTGCCAAGTTGGGCGATGGACGCAACCAACGCAGCTATATGTCCGGTCAGCTGTCAACGCCCGTGTTGTATTTCAGAGACAAATCACCGCTGTAGCTCGATAAGACGCGAGATTACCTCTGTACTGACGTCTGCTTGCATTGTTTATGAACTAGAAAATGAATTGTGCTCTACAGTTGTCGAGACAGCGAATTCATGCTCTTGAAAGTTGAAAGTAAAACTGTTCAGACTGGTCCTAGAAGTTCTCTCAAACGAAAAATTTAATGTGAAAATACTTTCTTCTCGACAATATGTTGCTGTGCCAAATGGGGTGTTAAAAAGAGATAGAGAAGTGAACGTTATCCATGGAAACACCACTAAATAAGGTCGCTGGCATGTTGGTTATAGACTTAACATTTGCAGGCAAGAGAACAAGAGTGTTGGTACTGTGATCTGGGTTAGTGAGATGAGAGTACAAGCCTGGGACTTGTTATGTATGATGAAGAGTAAGAAGGTGTCGAAGAAAGTAAGTTCCGCATTTCTTACTAGCCCAAATGTTCCATCATTTCGAGCCATAAAACGTCAAACTGCCGACGCAACACAACTACGAGCGGAATGGAAAAAGAATGGCGACTGTTTTTCACTACGATGCATAAAAAAGTAATATGGCAGCAATCTCCATTTTAGAAAACGCGAATTTTTTTATTGTTTTGATAAGAAATGATAAACTCTGTCACGTTTAGCTTTTACAGATGGCTATACATGGGGGTAGATAAGCGCAAACTGCACTCACGGAGATTGTTGCGTGCCTAAAGCAGCAGATGAGATTACAATAGGGTGACGGCTCCACTCTCAAAAACATACTTGAACTATGTTTATACTTACTTGAAACCCCTTCAGACTCTCTTCTATTCGCTCCTCTCTCGTGAAACCAAATATTGCTTTCCAATTTCAAACATTAAAACTCAATACTAACTGAATAGGCTCCGTCGAACACTCAGACGACGAGGAGATGCGAGATGCGCCGCCCGACATATACGTCGATATTCACGGTGCTCAGATGGAGGACAGACATCAGTCCCGTCCTCCTCTCTGTGACCGTCGTACGTCCGTCCCGCCGTATCGCCTACATCTATCAGCGTGTCCATTGTACCGCAACGATCCGCTCGCATATATGGGCGTTCCCTGAAATTACTAAATCCATATTTCACCTGCACGACCTCACAGGCTAAATGTTTATGTATGTTACATGTGTGCGCCATGTAACACAAGCTTAAAAACGGTCTTGTTACTCATTTAAATGAACAAGGAACATAATAAACCACGTAATTAAACGAGGTTTTTAATTTTTTTTAAACACACGTAAAATTAACGTTTTTAAAAATCTTTTCCTTGTTAGAACTGAAGGTATATTCTACTGCAAAATAAAACTTTGTAAAAAATAAACCCATAATTTATTTTAGATTTATTTGCCAAATACTTACGTGTGTGATATGTGTGCGCCATCTTACACAAATATAAAGCCGGTCAAATTATTTAAATAAACAAGGTACTTAATTATCTTCATAATTGAACATTAAAAAAATACAGGTACAATTTAAGCATTCAACAAAATCTTTTCCCTAGTAGAACTATAAGTTTATTCTATAGTAGAAAAAATATTGGTGAAATATACTTATTATTATTTCTTTTGCATTTGTCTTTCAAATGTTTTTTGAAGTAAAATACACATACATTATTACGAGTGGGTGGTAGAAACACGAATAAACGTTCACGTTTGCAAAGTAGGTCCCACTTGTCATTTACAAGATCAATGCTTGAAGAGGTTGCTGTGGTTGACACATGGGTTCCCAATTGCTGACGCGGTCTAGTTATGTCCTCACATATAACCATAAGTATCTGACAGAATAACAAGGTATGTCACCACTTTGTTTCTTTCATGGAGCACCAATGTAGTCTGGATGAGTTGGGTATATATAAAGGTATATTCAAATGAAATGAATCCAGACAGCGTATAATCACGTTATCAGTGAAGTTTATGATAGTGAGATTATTATTTGGAGCAAAGTTCACGTGCTGAACTTTGTAAATAATCTACGCTTTGAATGTAGCAAACCTGTAACGAAAGGCATTGATATCGTAACTCGTTCAATACGGATTTAAAATGCAAAGTGTCTATTTATTTGTATGAATGAACTCATCAGTGATGCAAGCGAGCGAGGAATGTTGTTGAACAATGTCGTATTATGTATATCTAAATTGGTTAAGTTAGATGTAAATATCATAAAGAATTCTTGCATTCATTGTGTAAGATTTAATTATTAGATATATAATTTAAACATTGTTAGTACAATGGCCGTTAATAATTAATAATCTCAGCTCATTGTCTCAATGAAGTGAAGAGAAGTTGAAAGCGACGAGCTTTCATCTGGCATTGTCACGTCGGATAAGACTTAACAGACGATCGAGCAAATTGAAAGAACATACACACACAACGCATAGCACGTACAATAGCCGGCTTGAGGCAGTTGCTAATTGAATTATCACGGCCTCCAATGAAGTATGGGAACTGACAAGAAAAGTTTACACTGTGTTGTCAATACACATTGGTGGCAGCGAGTGGGGAGCCCGCGTAGCAGCCACACTAAACCATTGTTCGACACAGCCTGTAACAACACGAACATAAATAAAATATTGGAGTGATGTTGGGTGCGGTAGTCGTAGTTCAGCCTGCTCCAGGGATCGTCCTAGATTCGAATACGAGAACCCCGGAGAGTTAGAATCCAACAGAACGTCAACGCGAAAAAAACAAGAAAGCAATTCACCTAAAATAAAATTGCTTGCTCAATAGTTGCAGCTGTTAAATTGAAAACAATGCCGGAATTATGAAACATGGCATATTGCGAAATGGTATTCGAATGCGTTGATGCTTGAGAATCGTGACGGTTGGAGTCCGTTGACGGGTGTCTATTTTGCTGTGAATGGTGGTTTTCATAATTTCTGATGGATTTGTGACAGCAATGGCTGTTTGGAGTGATAAGTTAGACAATATTGATTAAAACTGTACATAAATACATATATCAGACTTCTGAATTAAACAGATGTGTTGTGCGTCACAGCAGGGTAGGGTACAGCTAGTCGCTGGGTAGAGCTGGATGGAGTAGTTTCTCCCAGTGACTGTCTCGTCAAGTCCTCTGAAGATGGACTATGCAATAAGTCCGAAACGTCAGGTTTTTATAAACAATGGCCGCGGCGACACCCAAGAATTAACAATAGTGACTCGGGCCGCGAAAGCCTACACCTAGTTTTAAATGTGTTGTGATACGTACAAAGATGTCTTAAAGATATCTTAAAAAGATAGAGAGACTGGGAATAACTCATGCCGATCTAAAGTAAGAATCTTAAAGATATCTTTAAAGGACAAATACTTTACATATTACACATGTCCTTTAAAATGGATGATTAAAGATATCTTTAAGATATCTTTCAAAGAAACATGACATGATGGAATAAAAAGGATAATATATAAAAGACATCGTTGTGTTTACTGGGATACAAAGTTGTGATTTGAAACCAAATCCGAACACGAACGCAAACATATTTTCTAAAACCCGAACTTCACCCGATAGATAGATTCACGGTAACACTGAACCCAAAATTAAATTTATCTAGTTCGAATGCCTGAATAATACAGTTATCGTTTCCATCAGTATTTCCTCACAACCACATTGCCTGGTTGATAGTCATGCATAGGCTAGTGATTCCAGACTATTGAACACTGCATATGCACAAAGAGATGGGACATATTATTACGGACGGACGACATAAACGCATGCGACGTTTTTTACGTAGTTGTTTCTCTATTAAAACGTCACTAATTTTACGTAGTTGTTTCTCTATTAAAACGTCACTAATGCATAGATAAATTGCTCCGTAACAAACGGTTCGTGTTATGTTATTTTACAATACATTAACTTCAAAGTGAAATTAAATTGATAGTATTATGTTAAAAAGTAGCTTTGTAAACTGGTTCTGGACACCACTGAATATACAATCACCACTTTAGGAATGTTAATTATTATATAGGGTTGCGGTCGTTATTAATTTTAATATCGATAATCGTGCATGTTAAATCGATTACCGATCGAATAATTTCGATATTCGTTTTACGTCGGTCGATAGTAGAATTTAAACTACCGTTTTCATCGTAATAGCTTCATTTTAAAGCCTATCGGGCACCTTTACAGTTTATCGGTAAGTATTTTCAGAAACTTATATTACAAATTATGCTTCAAACAGTTAGCATGAGACTAAAGCTGGATTCATGACATTGCGTTGTTCTGCGGGACGGTGCGCGACGGCGGTTTTGGGCCAATCAGGAGTGATCTGCGTGCACTTAGGTCGCTCCTGATTGGCCCAAGACCTCCGTCGCGCACCGTCCCGCAGAACAACGCAATGTCATGAATCCAGCTATATTTAGTGTGGCTCACTTCACTAAGCCTACCTAATGGGTTAATTCATGCTTGCAATTCATAAGGTTGTTTCAACTTTTAGAAATTAATTAAGTGTATTGATAACTCTGGACATGTACAACGTGACTATGTAACAGTCATACTATATACACTTTTAAAAGTAATGAAAACCACTTCTAGAAGCCGAGTGAAAGACAACAAATGCACATTTATTCATGACGTGGTTAATGTCACATGCCATCAAGCGATGATAGAAAGTATGCGTAGGAGCGTATTTCGTGAATGTAATGATTGACACTTCCCCTCCCCCCCCCCCCCCCCCACCCCCCTCCCGGCGGACGCGCATGTCATTGGACAGTTAGCAGCTCATTTGTGTCGGCGATGAGAGAGACAGTTGAAATCACATGTCAATCATCAACACGTGCAAACAGTGTCACTACAGTTACCTAATTAACACGCATTGCTCTCGTTCAAAAGAACCATTTCCGAACCTATATCTTCACGTAGTACATTTCATTTGGCTAGTCTCGACCGATGAATATATAGGCTTGTGCGAATATTACTATTCGCGAATATTAATTCCCGTTAATTCGATTAAAAATTTGAAAAAATAAATTGTTTTTATCTACTTACTTGTTAGAGTATGAAGCAAACTGTTCATGAATCAATAGGAACTATTCGCAAGTAGAGCAAATCCCAAGTGAAACAGATAAAGAAACAACAAACAATTTTTCACGCAAGGTGGATACTGGGCATCAGAGACAAAACAAATAATGCTCTAACGAACTATTTTAAAATAATTTGATTTTTCTCTCATTTTCCGAATCTGTTTGACACATATAAAACTATTAGATATTGGTTATTCGATATTCAAATTTGCTTTGCTATTCCAACATACCTATTAATATATGCAGTGCTTGGATATGACGCATTGGGCGTTGGTTGGTTGTAAAAGCCCCCCTCCCCCTCCCCCTCGTTTTTGATAAAAAGTTCAAATATTACAACTTACAAGAGTGTCGCCATAAAAGTGGTGTTTCGAAACAGATTGTAATCAGTCTGTTGGCTATAAAGTCTCACTCTCGGTCGCCAAGTCTGAGACAGTGCAGAGCAGAGAGAGAGAGAGAGAAGGAAAGAGAGAGAGAGAGAGAGAGAGAGAGAGAGAGAGAGAGAGAGAGAGAGAGAGAGAGAGGAGAGAGAGAGAGGAGAGAGAGAGAAGGAAGAGAGAGTGAGAGAGAGGGGGAGAGAGGAGAGAGAGTAGAGAGAGAGAGAGAGAGAGAGAGGAGAGAGAGAGAGAGAGAGAGAGAGAGAGAGAGAGGAGAGAGAGAGAGAGAGATCTCATCATCCCATAGCTCGAAGGAAGGTATGCAGTCCATTAAATGATTAGACCCCTTCCAGAGCCAATCAAGCGCCCATGCATCAACATCCATCTCGTGCGCACCTGCTTGAGGTTAAGGCCGTCATCTTCAGCTGTCTGTCTACCTAGCTGCCTAGCTGCCTAGCTGCCTAAACTGTGGCCGTGGCAAAGCTGAGAACGCCACAGGCCATGTTTTTCACTGCAATTATAATAAGTTGTTTGTACACCCCGAGTGCGACCGCAAATTCCTTGAATTTGTTGGGTCCGAATTGTCAAAAAGTAATCAAATATAATCGGTTTGTTTGTTGTGTGGACGCCTATTATTTGACTAGATGTTGGGTTTCCAAGAAATATGCACATGGTTGAACTTCTGCTATGGCTTCCGGTAATGAATTCGTGGATTTCGTCTCATGTTTGTGCTGGCTAGGTAGTGTGGGTGTACATCATTTGTGAAATGCCAAGATCGACGAAAGATCGACTGATTTCTTTGTTCTCAACTAAGCCACGGACCCACTGTAGCTACTTAGCTGTCTGCATGGCTCCCCATTACTGAACGCTCTTCGCCTGCGGAGTTTAGTTGCCCTGCACCGCGCGCGGATACCCAGTTGTAATGAACAATTACCTCGCTCGCAGCGCTGCACGAACCTAAGATGAAACGTTGCTGCCGATGATGAATGCCAATTTCTAACACGGGATAGTAAAGCGAACAGGTCAATGGACTCTAGACTATTAAGATCAAACAATTAAGTTAGCATCACATTTGCTGTGGTAGATGGGAATATTAACATTACGCCTTGCTGATGTTCACTTACCCATTACAATACAGAACAATACAGACTAACAATATATCATATGCATTACCTTGAAACGTAATATGATACAGTCTGAGCTATGATTGGAATTAGGTGGCAAAAAGTTTCGTCTAGCTGGTCTCTAGCTAGATACATCAAACCGCTTGGCTGACATTAGTAATTGATGATGATTTGGCCTTATTTTAACTTAATGAAATGAACTCTTTGATCTAGTGCGGTATAGATTTTTATCTTTATCTTCATACACATATCCTTATCATCGCAAATCGGTGTAAAAAGGTTACTGATAGTTTTGACAAGCAGAAATTACTACGACGAGATAGAAAACTTCATTTTTCAAAGAGGTATAGCGAGAAGTCAAAGGCAAGACCGAGAAGTTGTATAACTCTGAACTAAGAATAAGTGAAAGGTATGAGTGTGCAAAAAGTATTCACAAACTGTTGGACGCGTTTTTTAAATCGTTGAGGTGTTGTTATTATTGTAATGGCTTCACGTTGGTTGTACAAGACACGATCTTGGCCATATTTTAGCAATGTTTATAGCTCAATGTTGACTCACGTACATGCACGTACAATCTTAATTTTTATTGACCAATCATTCTATACTGTGCGTAAAAGAATTATCCGCTGTTTAAAACGTGTAATTGTCTAGTGATCCAGCTTTACTTGACCACCACAGTTTATTATAAAAGAGTTACTTGATTTTCACCCAAGAGTTTGTAAACATGGAGACTTCCTCAAGATTGGTCCCTGGAAGTCACCATCAAGGGTAGTGAATCGGCGCGTAAAATTTCAAGATATCAGCGCCCATAAATTTTCTCTAAAACAACCATACAAAAAGAGCAGTTTCAAACCAATCCATAAATTGTTGAAACTAAAACTATTATTAATTACCTACGTTATTTCCAAGTTGGTTTTGAAAAACAAAACTATGATATTTAGTATTTACCAATTGTAAATAAATGTTGTAGTTTATCAGTGGTGCTACCTGAGTAACTATATCGATTACACGTATTGAGTGGTGATTGTTTAGCGGCTATTGGAGGGAGAACGTGTGTTGAATGAGTCTGTTGTTGCAGCGAAAACACGACGAGCGCTTGTTTTACACGATATAAATAATGTAATTACCTTCACAGTCGTGTTACCCAAGCAAATATATAGGGGGCAAACTGAAGGTATGATCATATTCATGGACTTAATTGCAACTGGACGATGCTGGACCTAAATCTGTCGGTAAAGCAGTTTACTACTCATCTAACCCCGGAAGTCGGTCGTGGGGTTTCATTTTTGCACTTTGGCTATACGGTTTCAGGCTCTTTTTTACATTGCATTGTTTATATCTGTTTAGTGATGAAAGTGACCAGCGATGAAAGTGACTATGAAAGACACCAAAATGCTGTCAATTTCCAATACCGGAAAATGAAAATCGCAGACGCACTCACCAACAATATTCCAGGTACAATAAAATGTAATTCCCGGGTATGACAGAGAATGGCGCAAATCTTTATTTCTATGTATAGCTCAATTATTAGATGTATCCTTGATTGGTGTTTATTGCAAGATAATAGAGATAATATAACGATACAATTGTTATTGCAATAAATTCAGAATTGTGTCTGGGTTATTGTACCGTCGTTGACTCGACGCAATAAGAAAGCTGAGAGAGCTGTCAACGTAAATAGCTTCAAAACATCATCTCAGAAACGTCTCACGTCTTCAGAACTTCTCCGCGTGGACCAAGAAAACCAACAATAATGAAACTATTTCATTAGTTACAGTTCTCTTATTAAACCAACTCGTTTTATTTTGCTAAAGAAGGCAAACTTGTTCCGAATGGATTTCAATTATAGAAGCACATTGATTAATATTTTCAGATTGACGGGGTTTTATTGCTTACACAATTTTAGAGATGGTGGATGAATGACAATAACGGCTGTGAGACTTATAGAGTGTGAAGGAGTGTGCTGTAGGTCCTTAGGTATTTATTTTATTGTAATTAAGGCCAGTGTAGGGCACAATGCCCTCTTTAGCCTGATTAGTGATGAATGATGAATGATACCGAGAGAGGGAGGAGGGGAAGCCTGGTACCGGCACGTAGCATACTCCTGTCGAAAAGTACCCAAGGGACCATCAGCTTTACGTCCCATCCGAAAGGACGGTGTAACTTTGACCAGTCAAATAGGTTCCTCCACTAACCTGGACTGCCGAGCAGTGGACGAGAAGAACGAAGCTGTTACACAAACTTTCGAACCCTCCAATTCGCTCTAACCAACGGTAACTAGTGTTTCAGAGGAGAGTGGTCACCCATCTACCTCCTGACCTAGCCCGAGGTTGCTTAACTTCGGTGTTCGTATGGGAACCGGCTAAGCGACCGCGGCTAAACCGTTGGTTTATTCGTAGGTATACTCTTACCCCCGTTAGTACGATGTCGGTCTAAGGTCGGTATATTACCTTTTATCCTTGGGATAACCTGTTTTCACCATGGCAACCGCCAATCAGAAGCTTTGAAATGTTGCTTATCACAAGATTAACTTTATCTAGAACCTGATCCCGATATCGTAATACCGGGCTTAAGTAGTGTACGATGAAATGTAAATTTCATATAATACATATCATTTATAACGACATGGAGATGCGGTACCCAATATTCTATTTTAGCAGCGGTATAAATATAACGAATTGTTAGTTTCTATAAACATCAGTGCTACATAACAATAATTAATTGTGTTCTTTAAAAAAATAGATTGATAAGGATGAGCTATTTTTTGTATCTTACAATTTTTTAATTTATACTTTTGTATGCGCACATACACAGGTCACCCTTCATAATTATTAAGCGAACGAAGCGAGCGTCTCCTTAAGACTTTTATGGCACTTCGTTCTGTTTTTTGTTTGTTTTCATGTCTGTCGATAGCGGTGAACGGAAAGTCCGATCAACTTGAAATTTGGACCATCCACAAGCCTCGATGTGGATTGAAGGTGTATAGTTTTCTGAAAAAATCATTTGTTTTCCTAGTAAGGTGCCATGTAATAGATTAATGCAATATGTTTAGTGTTCTTAATACTGGACCGTATATAATTTAATTATGAAAAAATTAACCGACATAATGGTGTATTAGTACAATAACTAACTCTTAGTGAGTATGTATGCAAATACATCTAGAGGAGTGTTTTATGTCAATTGTGATGGTGAGATAGGGCATGGTGATCGTGGTGTATAGGGGCCCGCTTTCTAGACTGTCCTGTGTTGGAAAACTATCACTGTTTATAAGCTTCAATAAACTCATACAAAATTCAAACGAAAAATTATTAAATTAATAATTGCCGGTGCAGATCGCCTCAATTCGGTCGTGTTCAAGAAACGAGATTGTAAATCTTGCGTCTATAAAAGAATAGTTTCAAAACGATCACCATCTTGAATCGTCCATCTTGAACTGTTGTCGGTTGCCGTGGATTACTGCCATGTCATTTGGTCTCACGCTCTGTATCCTGATCAAATTGTTGGATCATAGCTCTGTATATTGCTGAGAACAGAACAGCGCAGGCCATACATTGTACCTTGCTTATTGGATGCTAGAACGAACAAACTTAACCATGAAACTTATAGTATATTCCTGCCATGAATCTCGTGATCATTCGTGCATTTTGTAGCAGTAGTTTGTTCTATATCGATAGCGCCGTCCTGTGTTGGCTTATATGGGATTCTGTTTGTTGAATTTAACCGTCTTAGAGCAGGAAGGCTAATGCTACGTTTACAGCTACGCGTTGCGAGCGAAGCGAGGGCGCGAGCTCCAATCAGCGGCCGAGTTTCACGGAAAGAAGTTAATAGTTTCACGCAAACTCGGCCACTGATTGGAGCTCGCGCCTTCGCTTCGCTCGCAACGCGTAGCTGTAAATCGACTTTAATGTAAGCCACACATAGCCTTCTGTAGTAATACACAGAAGTAGCTTTAGGAAACTAGATTAGTTAGTTAGTTAGTTAGTTAGTTAAGTTTTATTTTTCAAGTGAGTCATACATACATACATAATACAATTTCAATATTTGTATGCCCCTGTAAGATTAATCTTGAGGCGGGGCATACGTTCTTATTATAATAGATCGTAAGAATTATGAAACATGCTAATAATAATAATGATAATAAGGACTAAGTACCAAGTACAAATGCCAGGGAAGATATGTCCAGAGAGAAACAGTCATGACAGAAAGTCATGGCCAAAAAACAACGTATCATAAGACAAAAGCAACTGTCCGCAAACGCGCATCAGAACAGCAAGTACAAAAACACACTTATATGACATGTGTATATGTATAAAAATGTGCGTAGAGCTAGGTCGCAGTTCTAACTGTTTGTGTGTATGGAAACACTTAACACTTTTCTTGTCATTTACTGTTGAGGGTGTCAGTAAAATGGAACTAGTAGCTGATCAGCGATGGATTAATAGTCAAGGCGTAGCATTAAAAATTTCCAAAAACAAATAATGGTCTACCACTCATATAAAAGTTCACAACCATTTGGAACCAAACTCACTGTTTCTGAACAGGATATGAGTTAAAGTAACAATGTATTATAGTTAAACGTTAACTTATGATGGCATTGAACATTATCGAATTATTTTCCGTAAAATGTAAAATGCATGTGGCGCGGGAGGTATAGATGCTTGGAACACCTTAAAGGTTTATCAACCAAGCCTGAACTTTATATATTTCTCCTCGGAATATAAATTCCGTTTGCAAGTTTCATGAAAGCACATTAGAGGAAACAAATCCATGCAATTGTCGCGAGCGAACCGAACCGACTACCATTCAATTTCACATTTTCTTTCTCGTGGATTCGATGGAAGTTTTCTGCCAACAAGAAAGTATCCATATTTGATATAAAAGTACTTTTCACAAACGGGTCGAGGGGTGGGGAGCGATAACAAGTTTGCTCCGAGTTGCGGTGAAAGATAAAGCCCTTATTTCAAGAGTGGCCTTAGATTTCCATGTCCACTTTTGGAGCCGGGTTGAAATATTCACGGCGCAAGTTGGCGGTCACAATGATTTATTATTTAACGTACGCCATTATTTCAACCGAGATTTTCGTCTCTGTTCTTTTAGTTTTAGTGTTGGTTCTCATATATGGCGATGTTGTTTTATTCGCACACCTTTCGATGTAAATAATTGTTCCATTTATCTGTGTCTATCATCCTGAAAATCGTTCAACTGTGTGTGAAATCTTTTATATTACATAAATAAACCTAATGCTCTTACATTGTAATAGTTTGTTGTATAATAACGCGTACCAAGACTATTTTTTTTTTTAATTTTTATAATATAAATGACTTGCGAAATAAATAATAGCAATATTAACTGACAAAATCCAAAACGAGATTCAGCCAGATTGTGCTTGAAACAGTACTTGTATTTCTTTTCCAAATAAATACAAGTATTAAAATTGATAATTCAAAAAATGTTAACCAGAAATTAAGTTATAATATAAAAGTACACAATACGTCGATCTGCAAACCGACGCAGATAAAAACACATAGTAAAATATCAATAACAAATAATTTAATTTGAATTATTTGATTTGTCAATGCGTAATAAGACCCAGCGATCATTCGTGGTCCGTATTCGTAGTCGTCCTCTACCCCTAGGGACGCCCGTTGTTGCAGGTAACAATTTCATGGATGTTATTTCTCATAAAGAAAAGAAATACTTAGCAACACCGGGCGCCCCAGGGGTACAGGACGATTGAACACTTGCAACATCTTTGTGAGGCAGGCGGTATAATTGTGTGCTGACGAGTGTACATGTAAAACACAGGTCAGAACTTTTAATAACCCAATTTGTAATCCGTCGTAGCTATGGGACGGGATGAGATATTATTTCACAAAGCAAAAATAAATTTCTTCAACTTTTTCACCCCGAATTAGATTACGTAGAAAAATTGTTACTTCCATCCAACCCGACCCGCGACACTTTCTAGGGTTTGCGCGTGCGCGTTATTCAAACACCGTTGAGTTTCACTTGTTTTAAAACTTCAGTCGGCTTTTCCCTGTTCAAATAATAGTTATACGTGAGTAACGTTTGTTTGCTGACCAATAATAGGTCGATATTCTGCTTCGCATTGTGGAAACAAACGAGCTAATTGGTTATATTCTACGTCAAAAGGGGGTGGGGAGCTCTATGCTACTCAACGCATTCAACAGACTAAATAAGATGTTCTTTTCACGTATATCTAGTACACAGGCGAAGACCATCATTTATCACGGATCTTTCTCTTCAAAGAGTTTGGAAAATTAATTGAAATGTTATTCATTAGTAAGTTAATTAGAACTAAGTGATAAATGTAAAATCTTCTCGCTCGTCAATTATGCAACCAACGTGAATTAATATAGAGCGAAGTGTAAGCAGAAAAGCGTAAAATATCAACATTTATTATGGAAGATGAAATGACGCTAGGTAGCTCGTAGCCTATATACTGCTAGAAAATAATTACACCAATATCAATACATACACATATACATAGACATAACTAACAAAGGGTAACTGACACTTCCAAAATAATAAAATCGCAACATAAGTAATAAATATTAATAATGTTATGGCAAAAGTTATTGATAATATGATAATGATTTCAATCGTACTAATATAAATAATCATTCGTAACCCACGACGTATATGTATTTGTTCGTTTTAAATGTTTGAACAGGTGCGGTTAAATATGAAAATGTGGATGCTTAAGAAAAAGCAAGTATGAATGGGAGATGTTATACGATGTTTCCTCGCTTCCTTAAAAGTATGTAAACGACATACCACAGTGCTTCCAATCGTCTAAGTGTTTGATGTATGCAGATGACTTGAAGATCTACCAGTCTATAAGCACTCGCCAGCAATGTCTAGATTTACAAAAAGATCTTGATAGTCTCGCGTTATGGTGCAGCACTTGGAAACTAGGTTTAAATGTACAGAAGTGTAACGTAATATCATTTACAAATAAAAGAAAAAACGTCATCTTTTTTTCGTATGAAATAGCTAACGTAAGTTTAATAAGGGTTCAATCAATAAGAGATCTAGGGGTCATAATGTCATGTGACATGTCTTTTGGCAAACATTTTGAAGCCATAACGCCGAAAGCGTACAAGCTTTTAGGGCTAATGAGGCGGAACTGTTTCAAAGTGTTTTCTAAATCTACCAATAAAATGTTGTATACTGCTCTCGTAAGACCTCAAGTGGAGTATGCGAGTGTTGTTTGGAACCCCCACCATAAAACAAAAATCGACGGCATCGAAAGTGTACAAAAACGATTCATGAAGCTCCAGTGCGCACAAGCAAGAACTGAATATCATAGAAGTGACTACGAAAATTACTGTACCACTAACAACTTGATGTCCCTTTGTAACAGAAGGAAATACATCGACATGGTCTTCCTACACAAACTCACAAACGGGCATATAGATTCCACCTTATTAGAAAAACTCAACTTCCACGTACCACCCCGTCTTACTAGAAACAACAATTTATTTAAAACAGACCATAGTAGAATAGACGTACATAAACATACGTGTATAAACCGGCTTCAAAACACTTTCAATGATATATCTTCAAAAAACATAGACGTTGACTTAAATTCCAATAGTTTAACTTATTTTAAGAGAAATCTACGTGCCATGTTGTTGTAACCTGCTAGATCTACATCTTACCATTTTATACCAACCACCACTGTCCACCACTGTGTTAATGTAACATTTTAATAACTAGTAACTTTTAGTAAATTCTGTGTAGCGTAATATGTTAGTAACTAAACCATAGTACAAAGCACATGTTCACAGATATACATTTATTCTATCTTCTATCTATACTTTATACACTTTATCTTTTTCGACCTGTTTAACAATTTACTGTACGTCATCTTTAAATCATTTCCACTGCTGCTTAGTTCGTATATTATAATATTAGTATGTAATTAACTGTATGTTTCTGTATTTTTGTGTATGTCTATATTGAATTTGCACTAGTGGAATTTGTATTCTGTTGCAAATAAAGGCCTAATAATAATAATAATAATAATATAATAATATAAGGTTGAAAGCCTTCCAGTTTTGTGCACCATAAAAACATGTCACCGGGTGCAAAGTTGAATTTACGTCATATATAAATAATCATTCAGAACTCATGACGTATGTATCAGAAATTTACAGCACAAATTCTCTATGGAGTCAATACAGACAGAGGACAATATTTTGTACTTCACAGAAGCCCTCAAACATATTTTGAAGCGCAGAATTTTTAGCAAAGGATTTTTTACCCAGCAACTTGGTAACAACTATTAATTTTTAATTATCATAATACGAATAACATTAGTGTGATTTAGATGCGGGTCACCCTGGGTGGGCTCCAGCCAGATAGAACCGCGTCCGTGCAAGGAAGTCTATAATTCAATAACACTTGGAATGTGCTATATAATTGATTAAGAAGTAAGTAAGAGTTTTGTGTTACTGTGATACACTTAATTAAGAAATATTAAAATGTATTTATGCATACTAAAATTAAAATCAAAGCAGGGAGACTATAATTAGAAAATAAAATTAGTATATCGAAATATAATTAGTATGCATGTGAAATATATCATTCAAACCTGATTAGCATAGTAAGGTTTTTGTATGTTATCGTCGTAGCAGACGGTAGTGAAGTCGTGCGCAAAGAACATTAATAATTCAATTTACAGTTCAATCATAAAGTGAATTAATCGTAACTGTTACTATGCAAGCTAAGCTCTCCATCCTTTATATTTACGACGTGTCTGTGAATTCGTCACAAATTCCATGATATCTTTTCTAATGTTTCTACTCATTTCTCCTACTTATACACTATATAGCTGGGGGTCCGTATGTTTGAAATGTTTAACTCAAAATCTACTTTGTTGAACATGAATGTTTAACACTAAGGGGGTTCAAAGAATCCTCCCCCCAACGGTTTTACTCTTTAGATTATCTTTATAATGCAAAGTTGTTGAGATACGACCGTTTGTATTTATTTACGTAGCATTTATTGGCATACCATACATAATGTATTTATGGCCTTACAGTACCAAATTTTTACTGTAGTCAAAAAAATATATTTTTTAAGAATCACATTTTTAATGTGTGGTATCTCTTTATTTTTATTTTTATAGCAACGATTCACATAGAGATCCTAATTAATGTTGTATTGGATATTGTGGGAAATCAATCTTTAATCATTATAACGACCGAAGAATCATTGTGGCAGAGACTGTACTTTTAGTTTTAACCGATTGAACATTCGAATTCATCCAGGGCGGTATCTATTTGTCATGCCCAAAGAGGTTTTTTTTTCAACTTTTTTCCTCATGTCATAAATGTATTGTCTTGCCGAATTGCCAACCTTTATGCTTTGTCTTAATTTTATGTTAAAATGTTAAAAGTTATTTACTTAGGAAATTTTATGAAGAATACATGTACCCTGTTTGTTTATAATTTAATAAATTGTGTTTCTACTCTCTATTTGTCATGCAACCAAGAAGACTACTACATAGTTCGATTGTTTACCATCGCATTCGTCACGACCCGAACGTAAAAGCCTACCCGCATTAACTAGTGCGTGCGTTGACGACAATTATTACTAATTTAACAATCGCGTTCTAGAAACTTAATGAAACTAGAGTTGTAACGTGAGCTTAATGAGAGTTATACGTGTTAATGGTAGCGGGTTTATTTACGGTATTGATAAGGTTGATGCCGTCGTCAGGGGGTAATAATATCAATTTCCATTCTGATTATTGGACGGGTGTTGTTGTGGGGATAATTTCACGTTCCGTGCTGCGCGCTGAGCACTCAGGTTATAATTGGAAACAAATACTTGTATTGAAAAGTAAATGGTGGAAGATACTAAGTATACTTCAGATCTTCGTTAATAATTCTTGTGGCCGTCTCACATCTTATGTAATGTACCGATTTACTGGGCTATTTATTTGCGGTATTATGACGCCCCGCTAAATATTTAGTCCGCAAGTTGGTACTGATTTGGTTTCTGTATGAAAACCACTAGTCAGAAGCGGGATGGTTTCCATGGAGAAAACAAGTAAGTCTTGAACTGAATATTTAGCAGTCCGCCATAATGCTATGCTTTGGACACAAAATAGTATAATTCTAATTCTCTTATATGAAAAAGGGAAACACATTAGTAATGAAATTTTGGATTTTGGTTTTGGTAAAAATCAAGCGTTTTCAAGTGGGCCTTAGGTTTTGAAACATGTGTCAGGTAATGCATTATTTCGTTGATTGTTGACAATGCTGGTAGATAGCTGTAATTTAAAAAATATATTTTCGATACAAAATAATACAAGATACTTTAAACTCCAATGTATTTGATACAAAATACAAAGTTACTTATAAAAATTATATTCGATTATGCACAGCTATGGCTGCTGCTTACACCGGGCAAGATGTTTAATAAAGCCACACTTTTCAGTTTTCATCCTGTAATGCTGTTTTATTTTTTCTGAATACAATATTCTGGTTTACTTGAAGCTGTGAAGCAAGGTGAAGGACACTTAAGTCTGACATAGATATCTAAGTAAGACGATCGCGAGTGACGTTGAATAACTTAATAAGGTATCCTCTTTCGTGACAAGTCGTCCCGTCTGGGTTAGCCTCTTAATATAAGACACGTTCAACCCCCACATTAATCATCTTATCAGGCAGTCGTGCCTGATCACACAGCGGCTCCTAGCGTTACGCCCATGAAGAGTTACCGCTGTGCAGGTACAACTGGAACTCACAAAATTGTTGTTTGTTGATTGAAAGTTCAATATATATATATATTAATTAATATTAATGCATCAATTAATTATTGATCATTAATTAGTGAATTATTTTCATTAATTATTTATTATTTATTTAAATTCATTAATTATTCATCATTCATCATTATCAATTAATATTTAATTAATATTTATAAGTCATGGAAACGTAGGCGTAAACGGCACTATAAGTCGGCGATGGATTAATCGTGCACTTTACCCTCTACATTGGTCTAAATCAAGAAATAACTCGGGGGGGGGGGGGGGGGGGAGGTAAATTTACTCTCGTGTCGGTTGCAGGTAGAGGTAGTAGTTTTTGACGTTTTACGAGTACTCGACAGCTAGATCATATGAAGTCGGCCGAACTATAGATCCAAATTGCATATCGTCAGGATTGTGATAAGGGAATCTAAAAAAGGGGTATTGAAAAGTTAAGAGATTTTGGGATTGGTTGAGTTTGAATCACAATGACGGCTGGGAAGTACTTATAAGAATGTGAAAGTGGGAAGAGAAAATATGGTTAAGGCCACGTTAGAAAATAAAGAATTATAAAAATAATAACAAATAATAATAAAACCCCATGACAGTAATTAAACTAATTGGTCTACAATAGAACATATACACCGAGATACAAAAAGCAATAATTTCGAACACATGTAGGATAGTACGAACATTTTTGAACTAAGAATAATGAAGACTTCAAGAAGTTCTCCATCCTGATGGTGGTTTTCGTGGTTTCCGCCATACGAAGAGCGAATGCTGGGATGAGTACAAATCGGCCACAACCGTACATAGCATCTACAGTTTGTTTTGGAAAAATAATATGGGCAATAATACATTTAATTAGTTCTAGGTAGAGTTTAATAAGGTAAGCACATGGAAATACTTGACATTTATGTCCGTACAACATATTTACGCCTGTTTTGACCGAGTTTGTATGTATTGCAACAATAAAATAATAATAATTATCACTAATAATTCTTATACAAAAGAAATGCATGAGAGCTCTTCTTGCGGGCACCGATTATCACGAGAACCCACCTCGACCGGACGTTTGCAATGAAACATTTTTTTCTCCATCTATAAATGTTCTTGAGACACGAGTCAATTAAATCATAAACCGGAAACACATGTTTTGTATTCGAATTTTCAAGTTCAACCTAGATCCCTTCCAGGTGTGCAAAACTAGTCTATTCCCTAACCCTCCTATTCCACTTTCATTCAGAAGAAACATGCATGCCTGGGGGGCTATTTATGCTAAATCTGTTTGCACCTGTACGTTTCACTGAAGTTCACACCAGAGTCCGTTGCTTTTTTAATATCACGTGGAAAGACAGTTGTATTCGGGAATGAAACATAAATACATGGAATCAATCTATATATCCGCCCCCCCCCCCCCCCCCTTACTTCGTCCCTATGAAATAGAATATGGATTGACGGTATTTACTTAGATAAGATCGTGTTTATTTAGCTTAGCAGCCAGCTAGCCTACCAGCTATTATTGTCGTACATCTAAATTCATTCCGACGTTACAACTTATTAATAATAATTATTATTTCCAATTATTGTACAATGTTCAAGTACATATTTTATAGCTTCAGACTTATATTTTGAAATGTTTTGTATTTTAGTATGCGTTGTGTGTCTGGGCAATTTTGGATTTTTGTGTTGCAAGTTTATTTACATATTATGCATTAAAATTATTAGTAGACCTTGTGATATGGTTATGGTTATTATTAGGAAACTGTAAATAAATATTATCACAGCTACAACGTCAACTGCATTGCAATCACCTGTCAAAGTATAAGTACAGTTGTTACTTGTTACATTGCTGTAAGTCGTTGTAACAGATTATCTTCACTAATAGAATATTATTACTAAGATTGCGTTACATGTTGCAAAGCGCACTTCAGAAGACAAACTGGAGGTCTCATAATACCTTTATCATAACAATTTTTGTATCATCGCAACGTGTAACATAACCTTGGGTGGAGCTGTTATTAGTAATTAGTTACTATTAATATACTTCACTACAGTCATCAGAACAACATAGTACTGCCATCATTGATTATCGAGAGTTTCGAAACATAAAAGGTACTAAGAAGTATGTACAAATAATCGTAAAATTTGTAATCTTCAAAAAGGTTCCATAATGGTTTGTTTACAAACCACACTGGCTACATTGCCACATTACCACTGGCCACACTACACACTTTTAATTAGAAGTGGTAAACGAGTATACTCCGGAGAATGTTAGGTTTATTTATACAGCTTTATGAGTATAGGACGTCAAAGGTTCAAGTAAACTTGACATAGCAAAAACAATTATGTTTGCACAGGTAATTAATATCTCTAGGCTGTCCTCCCGTATCAAATAAGGTCTACATGTAAATTTCAATTAACATGCCCGG
This sequence comes from Isoperla grammatica, assembly GCA_945910005.1. Classification (NCBI taxonomy): domain Eukaryota; kingdom Metazoa; phylum Arthropoda; class Insecta; order Plecoptera; family Perlodidae; genus Isoperla; species Isoperla grammatica. Next base: position 120,478,609 of record OX246737.1, read on the forward strand.
AATAAGCGCGCACTACCAGACTCCATTAAAACTCTGTAATGGCGGATATGCGTATTTTAGTAATGGCGACTTTTCATTACGGTGGCCATTTTGCTAATCTCAGTGTTATGCTAAAATACTTACTTTGTTTGGTGTCGATGGATCCCAATGCGCCCGCGGGTGGAGACTTGCACCTGCAACAAGCAAAAACCATCCATAAGGAATGTGTGCCATGATTTGAGTCGGTCGAGCAGGTGAAATGGAACAGGTGATTCTTCAAGAATAATTAAGTCAACTTTTACTAGAGGTAATCTTTCGAAACACGCCAACCTTTAAGATAAATATTAATTTTGTAGTTTTAACGATTTCGTTAAACCGTTTTTTGTCAAGTCTACTTCCTAGTTGCGGTTGGATGGGGTTCACCTGCCAGTGTTGCCACGTCTCACAGCAGAGCTGCGTCAAGGAGGGGTCCTCAAGGTGTTGTAATGTGACACAATGTCTGTCGCATTACCCAGACAATGATGAAATGAAACGTCAAGGATAAGAGTAGAAGACCGACGTTTCACTCAGTCTCGCGTTTAAATGACAATTAGTTGCATTTTTGTTCAGTTGGATTTTGTGTCAACATATAGAGAGACAGATAAACAGATAGACAGACAGATCACGTTTAAAGTTACTATGCATAATAAGGCATCTATAACCTATTTTGGATAAAGTTTAGAATTGTGTATAGAATAATACACAAAATACCATACAGTAAATTAATTGATGCATTTATTTATTTAAAAGTAGAATAAACCCTCCATTAAAAACTCTCAAGCTGCTAATGTTTCATAAATTAGAATTCTCAAAATAAAAATTCTCAGACTTCTTACAAAAACATTCTCAAATGTTGATGTCAGTAGTGTAGAAAGTAAAAGGCAATCATATTGATAAGATCTTTCAAGTCAGCAATACGCCGCAATCGATTTGATCCATTATGAACGAAATTTGATTTATTTGATATCGGGTTCTCAATTACCAGAACAATATACCAAATTCAAAGGTTTCATTGTGAATATAGAATTGAAATAAATAATACCAGTAGAATAATTTCAAATCTCACAAACACTTTACTACATGAAGAAAACAATTTAGAGCAAAAAGAACAAAAAATTGTAAATCCGCGGTTATGAACTACTTTGATGTTGACTGTTAGCTCGAATTCGTGGTAGCAAAAATCTGCTTTGAATTACGTTTTAAATTAAACGTTTATTTGAGATACGTGGCTCGAAGCTACCAACAAAAAAAAGGAAACCGCCTTAGTTCAGCGAAAATACATTTACTCGATTTTCGCAAACCAATTCTGCTTTCATGAGTTTCAATCACGAAATGTATAATATACTTATTTAAACACGCGAAATATAATGTTGATAATTAACAATCCCCTTGTTAAAAGAGAGCTGCACAGCCATGGGTTGTCGAGAGATTGGGAGACCACTTAAAAACTGTGGCCGCCTAATTGTATGATGAGGTTTTGGCTTCAAATAATCCACCTGCCACCGTTGCCACTTCGCGTTGGGCTTGATTGCCGTGTCTATTAAAATGAAACTGGATCGAGATCTGAGCTACGTCGTATCACATTACGGACGGTCATATCCAAAGGAGGGAGTTACACCAATAGACGCTGACGTTTTTTTTTTTTAATGGCCGTCCCTTAGTTATAAAACTGATTTACGAAGGACAATAAATGCAACTATATAAAACATCTCAAGAAAACCATAATAAAAACATCAAACGAGTATCAATAAATGAAGAAATAAAATATAACAAGGACAAAAAACAAGAATTGAAAGAACTTGTAGAAATAAATTTAATAGTAGAGTATTTGAGAAATCCATTTGAATAAAAGGAATATAGATAACCCGTTAATCACAGAAGAAGAAAACAGGGTAAAAATAAAATTGAATCATTGAATTGAAACGGGTTAGAGACAAAAAGAAAGGTAAGGAGGTAATTCTGTGAAGAAGTTATTAAGAATAGGCTGCAGTAAATGCGAGATAGTCTGAATTGAGATTTAACTGGTTTACATATTACTGATATGCTCTTAAAATGTATGTTTTAATGTAATTGCAAATCGGTGAAGTTTCCAAATGTTGATTGAAAACGCCCGCAATAAGGAAAGTTGCGCATTTCCTTGAAATGGTGCACCATAAAAACGAAGATGTTGGAATAGTACCATAAAAGAACCCTTACAATCGATCAATGTGACTGATTCATTAACTGCGTAGATGTGAAGCCAGACAGCGAATGCAATTGACAAATTTGTCCCATTTCTTAGTTGAGGGATCTTCAAACATTTTCTAAACTTACAAAAAAAAATGTATGTAATTTTTCTTCCGAGAACATATAACATTTTTAAATAACTATGTTTCTGAGATGTTTCAAGAACCGAAGAAGATAAAATGTCATTATTGATAAGCTATACGTGGTTCCAGATTAGAAAGCATCTGTACACTCTCAGAGAGCGACTCTTTTTCCAGCTGTCTTTGTGCTAGGCTGTAACTATCAACTTTGTCATCCAGAATCTCAGATCACTTAGTGGACGAATAAATCCACTTCTTTAGCAACCCTAAAATATTCTACTCGAAAACCGTGTAATGGTTTAGTCTTGCTTCAATTCGAGAAAACTTTTTGACACTTGGGACATTTTGGTGACTTCATTTTCGTACCACAACAGCGAAACACGAAATTTAAGGTCCTGTACTACGAGATAAAACGAGTGATTTTCAGAAGATTTACATTTATGAACTCGAGCAATACTAACAACTTTGTTTGGTCTGCATTTTGCCGCGCTATGTTTTTGATCTTGGTCAAACTTTAGTTGTTGAGTCTTGAAAACCACCCGTGTCTCGACTTGTAAAGTACGATAAGCTTCTTTGAAGTTGATACGGAAAGTTGGAGACAGTTATTGTTGACCGTTGATACCAGCCGACTGGAAGGATCTTACCATGTTTGAACGCATTCAGTGTGGTCGGGAAGTCATCATGCAAATAAAGTGTTTAAAATGTCATCACAAAACGTCATCATATATTCCATCGTGACGTCACTACCAGCAAGTGTGATTCCATCACTCTCCATCACAAAACGTATATGGTTTTCCAGTGATGAATCTTATCAGTGATTCTTTGATGACATTTTGAACACGGTGGCTCAACTTGAAAATAAAGGCGGGCGAGCCGAACATAACGGTCATAACCTATAAAGAAAATAACCACACCGCAAATAACACTCCACGCTACGGCACCAGACCGCAAATTATTGGTAAGTAGTAATATTTAAGTTTATTATTATTATTATAAACGAAAGTATATGGAAAATGTAAGGTAGGCGACGACGTAAAAGATCCAGTTCCATTTTATCACCCGCCAAATGTCAAATCAGCTGACCCGCGGACTCCGCTGGAAGTGTTTTTACACACGCTTAAAAACTGACGTCAATCAGTGGAGGCTTCCATCTCATTTCCACGACGCCTTTTCGAACACACTGCTTGTAACCCACTTGGCGGTTAGTTCAGATTGGCAAAGTAACCTACAACCAGATAAAGTGTTCCCATTACTATGAATCGTGCTCGGTATATTGTAACCCGTTCACACACGTTTGGTGATTCCATACCACGTACATTTCCCATCACTTTGCGCTTCTGCTCACATTGGTAATAAGTAATTACTTCAACTGAGATCATAGGAAGACTTCCCAATAATGTGCTTCACAGTTACAAGTCTAAATGTAAAAAGCTGCAATGGTCAAGCAATGACATTGAAAGTAACGTAGTTTAAAGTTTATCTGAGTTAGGGGGGACGTAGTTAACTGTAGTTAGGTCTAACTGCGTTCCGTTCATGTTGCAATAACTTCAGATATTGAGTTAACAACAGTTAAGGGCTAGACTAAAAAATTAGAAAGTGTGCGAATTTCTATCGATTGGGTTGCTACTTTTGTTGTTCATTTTTTGTAAGATCCTCGTACGTGGATTCCCAAAAAATCAACTCTTTTTTTAAAGAGGGCATCATATTTTAAAGCTATGTAACCACTGGTATAAAATGTAAACAATGGAAGTGTTTAGACAGTTATTTGTGTGCCTTCCTATTAATCATATTATTATCTTTCTCCGTAACTTGACTTGTGTATATAACATATAACTCCAGGCTTTTAAGCATCAGTCCAGTTTTTTACTTTCCATCATCAATAAAACCGCTTAAAGCCTATTTATTTTGTTTTATACAGATGAGACTCTAATGCCCGCAAAAAGTAAACCACGGATTTACAATGTTGTATATGTAAATGTACATTTCCGGAACCGACAAAGGCCTTCATACCTTTATTGAGGTTGATCATCGTTGCTGCTATTAATAACATATAATTGACTATCGATTCCTGCATAATTCATCACCATAATTTAAATCGTTTCAACATGTGTGATATTTGCAATGTTGGGAAAACACAAATTTCACAGAGACTATATTTTACAAGTTTGGATGTTAATGGTTAATTGAAACTCTGTTGAAAAATTTTAAATCTCACGTAAAATTTTAAGATAAACCGAAACATGGGCACAGCACCTTCGGATAGTGCAATAATAAACAATTACACAAACTATAAATAATTTTTAAAATAAAAAGCGAGTATAATTAAGTAATTAAGGAATGAAGCCCATTAAGTTGGTCGCTCATGTTTTTGTATGCTACTTAGTAATAGTAGTATTACTGTTAGTGGACACATATTGCAATCTTATATTTCAGTATATGAACACTTCTTTTATCACGATATCGACATAAACCGTTATCAGTATCTACAAAAAAAAAGCAAACGTGATAGTCATAGATTTTTATGATGAGAATCGTGTTTTCTCAACAACGAAGGAAATATATTTACAAGAAAAATGTCTGTAGAAATGCATAATATGTTATCCTAGAGAAAAATCAGCATTGCTTTTTGTCGTCACTTATTTCTTATTTGCAACGTGCTCCTTTCAAAGCTTGCAATATGTGTTCTTGTGAAAAGTAGTGTGGTAAGCAGAACTATATGAGAATAGTCTGATCTATCCCACATGCCGTTCATTCTTCCCAACTTATGAATATCGCTCACACACAGATCAATAACAAACAAAAAGTAGAATGCGCAAACCGAGACTCGCCAAATTGTGACAAAGAAAATGTTCTTCCGTTTCCATCGAACACACATCGCAATGCATGTGTATTGTGTATGTGTCTTGTGTGTGCGCGTTCGTATGTTCAATATTACAGATCCCATCTAAACACAGAATTAATATATTCCCGAATTTAAAATTCAATTCCACGATAACTCTGTGAATTTCATTTCGGATATTGCAAGTTGAGCTGAGTTGAATGTGTCGCCTACCCTAATCGTTCACATGCATCACACCGATCATTCTGATGTGCGATCGGGATCGCCTCGTGACAGTTTCTAAATCGAAGTGTTTACTAAACCGTATCACCCTAAACTACCATCCAATCCATCATTTACTATCAAAAGATCGGTACCGTTAAATAAAATCCATACATTATTCTTTTAGCGGTGACCTCTCATTATACGAATGGCGTGATGCGCCGGGTTTTTGTACCGGCTTTAAGGCGGCGTTGCAATGCCCTGTTATTACCGTCGCGTGCACTGTGTATGCATGCATGCATTGCTCCTGGCGAACGGCAACCCCGCTTTACACCGCGCCAAATACACGAGATGAGTCCAATCTAGGTTGTAATTATAAACAGGTGGGAGATTTTTTGTCTTCTTTCAGATTTCGGTCGAGAAGTTAGATGATACGATAATCGGTTGATTAGATTTATACGAAGAAGAAAGAAGGAGAACATTGTGACATTGAATTGTACCTCAGGGGACATCTGGTATGACGAACTTCACTAACCTAGGATGCCATCACGAACAGACAACATTTTACAGAGATGGCACGGTTTTGCAAATCTATAGGTTTCAATTTAAATTCAACCGAATGGATGCATTTGTTTACGATATTGTGTCAGATCAGGTCGGAATGTGATTTATAAAATGCATTTGCATTCGACTATAAATGCGGAATCAATTTCATAAAGCAATTTCAAACAAAAGTTAGAAAAATGCACATCAGAATAAAATACCTCCACACGAATATAAAACTCTAACCAAGAACTTTAAAAAACGAAATATACAGTGAAAATTTATAAGTTTAATTAAGTAATCTTTTTTTCAGTTTTTTAATTGTGTGTGTTGGTTTTAGCATTTTATTCCGTGTCAAACCAGTTTCGCATATAATGTGTATTACAAATTATTTTCAAAACTAATAACATTTTATGTATAATATTGGTGGCTGTATTGATTCCAAAACTCCGCCATTATACTTGCTAACTAATTACGGTGTCTAGTAAGATAAGCTTCTCGCAACCAACACCTTAATGTAGGAAACTCCTTACAGAGGCTTCAAAGCTAATTGTTGAGGCTAGACTAGACGCATGAAGATGATTAAATAATGATCTGATGGCTTCGAGCGAAAACGTCTACGTAGTTCGTCTGAATCGGAGTTGAACGCGGTCACTAAATATAAACAAGAAATAATTCATAGGTATATCAGTGTATAACAACATCAAAGCACTTTTAAATTACGATAATTGCTGAAATCAAAATGATCCCTGCAAATAACAAATTGAAATGTAAAAGCACGTAATAAGTATCAGTTTGCCTTTGGCAATCACACATGAAATTGGACAGCATGACTTCAATTTGAATGGGTTCATGTCTACGGTGACATTATTTGCGGGACTGTCGGCTGAAATATTGCGATATAGACTAACAGTATATTTCATGGCCTCTCTGGCACTATCATGCAAGTAACATTAACCCTACACGGAAAGTTATGCACTCTCGTTGCCAACTACGTTTCGTATTATAATAAAAGTAGTTTAAAAAATCTGTCACTTTTACAAGTAAGCCGCATTTTCAGAATTGTGATTTTTGCTGAGAAATCCTTGATTATTTGGGAATATGGTGCCTTTATTGAGGTTTTTGACATCGCGATTTTTCTTTAATAACGTTTTAGAATACATAATAGATAAATACATATATTTGTATTTTTGTCTTCAAATTCATTTGCAAGTGTTGGTTATTTACAACCATAAACAACTTGCATTTCATTGGTAAAGCTTAGGATGTACAAAGTAAGTCGCTGTTAAACCTAAGTCAATAATCGTTTGTAGATCAACGTACAATTACACTATACAGTCAATGTATAGATTCAACAAGTAAGGCAGTAATATTTATTATTTGCCATTTTGTAACTATTTAATCCATATTTCATCCCTAAAACACAACCAACTAAAAAAATATGAAAAAGTATGATCATCCGAAAGTAAAGCATAAGGGATCTTCATCTTGTATCTTTGACCAACAACTTAGAGAATAATAAATACCACAACAGCCTGGTGTGCAATATAGTTTTCAATCTATCTTAACGTCAGTCGTTCTCCCCGACGCAAAGGGTAACGTTCGAAATTTTTCTCAGATACCACCATTTTTTTCACTACGTAATCATCTTGAGCAGGTCTAGCACGCTTGGGTTGTTCAAGCTTGTTATATCTCGATACACCAGAAGCCCTGCGCCATCCATAACACATGCATTGGATCTGATAATGCAATGCACTCGTGCCATAAATTACACAAAAGGTAGTGTGGGGGGAGGGGCCCCTGTCGATACGGCAAACTATTACAACCTATATTATTATGGATGTGCAAGAGGGTGCATGTTAGTTTAATTGCCTAGAGCAGGTGAGGTGCTGCTACAACCCGCCAACAGATATATAACTTAATCATCTGCTGATCGCTATAGAGATGTTATTAAAGTGAGTGACTTTGGGGTAATCGAACAAATTAATATATAAGCAATCTTCTTGTACGCGATCATCGATACCTGGTTATTTTTGGTCGGTGCAATGGAAGGGGCGAATGCGTGGGGGGTGGAGGGTACACAGATGATTACTAGGTAGCTTATCAACTAATAGCATACTAATTTCCCCGACTGTGTTGAGCGAACAGACGTGCTATTGCTGTAGTTCCGTTTTCAGTATTAATTCACGGAGTAATTGCCTATGTCGTTATTTATATGTGCACAAAGCACAATACCAACTGGAATACAAATACATACGTGCAACAAAATGCATTTTAAAGTCGAGAGACAACGGTGTCACATTGTTTATAAGCAAATAAACAGATTCAAGTTTACGAATTAAGTTTTAGAGCATAGTTTTCATCAAGTTTGATGCAGTGAAGTACGAACGGATGTTTCAGCGATGATAAATAGGGAACAAAGGCGATGACGTATTTTATGATATATGCTTCTTGTTATATGTAGAGTAAAGAAGGATTTTATGGGGAAACCTAGAAAATATTATCAGAGCTGACCTGTTTAAGATAACGAGGAGCGCATGTAGTATTAAACGTTTCATAATTCATCTTGTGGAATTACTATTCAGGAAAGAGGCGATAAATCTTCTATTCGATATCGCTAATCGAGCAGGTCCCATAGGCCTTGTTTTCGAGCGATCTTTCCCGGGCAACAAATACACGCGTTACCTGAAGGTGGCGTACATAATGGTTCTCCTGCATCGTGTAATTAATAGCAATTAATCAAACAACCTGCTACGCGTGGGGGTAGGGGGTGCTGCTTTGCACCGTGAACCGCAAATAGCCACTCGTTTGCTGTTAATATCTGCATTGCGATCGGGCACCGCCAGCCCTGTAATTAGCCCCTCAATGAATAGACGCCTTAGACTGGCCAGCAAAGCCGTTAGTTTGTTGAATATAATGACCTTTATGGGCTAGATTTAATCATACTAAGATAAGACTCGACACAGGTACACATAAGTGATCTCGTGTTGAAAGCCACTAATTTACTACAATCATCCATTGTCGTTCTTTAGGGTATTAGTTTAGAGGAAGCCACGGCCAACGTAGAGAAATCTGACACGGGGGATGCCACGTAAGCAAATTATGATTTACCTCCTCTAGTTTGGTAGAGAGGGACGAAGCCACTCCCTCTGTTTATCATGTGAATATCTCTGTCCTTGTCGTCCCTCTTTGATGTTTTACCCAGACCGTGGTACTGCATCATTGGGTCCCGTGTGTAATCTGCAATTTAGTACAGCTTACGTTGCAGTATTAGTGAGATCTACGGCCGATCTGGTCGACGAAGAAACGAAATGCGTAGCCGATGCTTCAAGAAGACGCGCACATCCATCAACGGTCTGAGGAAATACCGCGGTCAATATTTGCTGGAGAATCAACCAGAGCGATATCGGAAATGAACACAGTCCAACATATAAATTATTCTCCTAAAACCGATTCCTCTTCTCTCTCTCTTTGCCTCTCCAAGTATAAAAGCCAACGGTAATCCAATTTCCAATTGGTCCATCTTTCTTTCTAACATTCTTGATACTGGGCCTGCTCGGAAACTCAACCAAACTGATAATTCCCTCCGCTACCATTAAAACGGCTCAGGAAGTCTCCTCCGCATTCGTTTCCGCATGTGCCCGCCGAGGCCTCTTATACAGACGTGAGCTGAGGCACGCGAGAAAAATTGCTCGTGGATCCGTGACTGGTTTGCGGACTGAGTATGAGGGATGTCGTATGAGTATGACGTGCTACTCATATCTAGCGAGGTATTTGTTGCAGCGTAGACAGTCATTCGTCGGTTTCTAAAGTCATTCCACAGCAACTATGTGGATGCTGACGTCATATATTGCCGGGTATGAGGAAGCTATGTGCTGCAACGTGGACAGCACATACAGTGGTTTCTACAGTCGTTCCATAGCGACATTGTGGGTATTTGGCTTCTGTTAACTCATATGAAGTCAACTTCATAAAGTGGCTGTGCAACCATTTTACAGTTTATAGTTTACACTACTCTGTCGCATTCTCGAGTGATTGTTTGGTTCTATGAATTATGTAGACCATTCAGGCCATGTTGGTTAATTGTTGCTTTACATCTCTATTATTGCAGTTATGTTATTCCATACGATGCGGGTTGATGGATGAACATGAAAGAGTGAAAGACAATTACAAAAATCCTCTGCCTTATGAAGGATTCAAACCTATGTCCCAAGGTGACATCTACTTATAGGACCTGTGCTGTATAACCGTATGAGCCACCGCAGACGGCTGACTATAAATTGAGATAGTTGCATATTAAATTGAAAGCTGACATTCTAGTGGTGAATATATTAGATGTGCGTCATGTGTGAGTGAGTGAGTGAGTGAGTGAGTGAGTGAGAAAGCGAGTAGAATAGGCCTATGTATTTCATTTAATGTGTTCTCATCATACATTATCCAATTAACCCTAAATATTCGCCTAGGTAACGAAATTCCACACCAAAAAATAAATTAAGTTATCATAAAACTCAAGTATTATTACTAGAAAAAATTTGAATTTAGTGATTGTTGTTGACTGCATCCGTCGTCAAAAACGTTAAGCATTTATTTGCATTTTATTGGTAGGCCAATCAAGAGTCGAACCGCGTGTCTAGCAACAACGCAGGTTACGATTTTATTGCATTTAAAGAAGACGACTGTCCAGTTTCAGGGTTGATTATCACAGTCAAATAATACCCTTCTTTTATCAACAAATATCTGTGATAAATCTCAAGCCTGATTGTCAAAACAAATTGGCTTGATTGGAACTAATACCAGTGCAATCCCCGTTTAATTGTCGTAGTTTTCCCACGGGTGGCAGCAACAGCTGCCAACAGGGAAGCCAAAACCACAAAAACAAAATATTTATTCAAATCTCTTGCAAAACAAATCGATTATCAAGGGTTTTCAAAAATAATCATTGTATGATCCTTTTAGTCGCTTATTTAATAGTCATAGTACTTATACACTGATATCGTTCCCAATTGAACATTTAAAAGTTGGCTTATTTTTATTTCTTTGATCACACATAGAAGTCCATATAGTGTATAAACCTTATACATGTATAGTTTCTCGGTGGTTACATGCATACGTACATATATACCAATAAATTAATATAATATTCTACAGATGCTTACTTTATGAAAATTTTAAACATTGATTTTATATTCATGCTATATTACTCATAAAAACAAGCGTACAAAATGTGATCCACTATTTTTTTCACAAGTAGCCGGTGTAGCAATACTTGTTTACATTTCAAATTGGATTTCAAAAGATATTTAGGTTGCAGCGTATAAATATGCGACCTAGTGCAAAAAAAGTGCATTTTAAGCTGTAGTTGGGTAAAGCTTAAACCGTCCTCCTGACCCGTGAGTATACTACTGTAATCGCGATTTTAATTAGAGTTTGTTTGAGGACGGATTTGTACACAGTCCTCCTATATACAAGACTATTAAACTGTCCCCCCTTTATATGTGGAAAACGATATTTTCACACGACATTCACATTTGAAAGGATTCAATGCTATATGGGGGCACGCCAATTGCGTAATCCTATTATTGTGCAGTTCCCTATTGCAACATCACATACAAAGGGAGTCATTAAAATCGTGTTTTAATATACTACCTAAAAGCCAGTTTAATTGAGTATTGAAGACAATTAATTTCTTAATTGCCTAAAAATACTTGGATTCATTTCCCCTCTAGGCGTCGAGGCATTGTTGAAAGCGGAATTCTCATAAAGTTGAGAGTTGTCTCCCCTCTCGACGAGGTTCACTTTCATGGCATTATAAAGGGGGTTGGGGGGGAGGGGGGGGGGGGGGCTATTTCACACGTCGAAATGTAGTCATTAAATTATTGTTTTTACCGTACCAGAATGTGCATAACTTCTACGTGGAAAGTGCAGGAACGCGGGACCTTCTTCATTCGATAAGGATAACGCGGTGCAAAGCAACGAGTTGCATTTTCATTTTGTGTTATTTTTTGGAGTTCAGCAAGAAAGAAAAAACTACCTCGCTGTCTGGCTGAGAATGGATTTAAAAACCTTTCTATTCATAGACAAAAAACTGTAGACGGTGTGTAAAGATGCTCTTTGGAGAGAAACGGATTTCGCATTACTTACTTATTTATACAGTTATTTATACAGACTTCTAAGCACTGTCTGTAGATAATGACAGCTCTCTGTTTCTTCTAAAGCTGTTACGACATTCTGCTTTGTGATGTGACTTGGTAACTTATTCGGTTAATAAATACAAAACAACTGCTGACAGTTTACAAAATATAGGCAAAACCTATTGGTGTATGTTGTGCCAGTAATTCAAAACAATGTTTGTCTCTACTTACACTGTATGTTAGAGCTTTGAACGTGGTAATTGATGGGGAAAACTAACATAAATCGCCCGAAATTTTCAGTATTTGTAAAAATATATACGGATATGCATAGTTCGGTCTATCTATATATCTATATCAACTTATGAGAACACTAAATATATATATTATTTAAACCAAGCTGCATCTTTTGAAAACACCCTTGCTAAACAACGCAAACGCATGTTCAAACTATTGTTACGAGAGCGACTAAAACAGGGGTGAATAGGCGACGTTAGGGTCCCACGCAAATCACATTTAGGGGCCCCAAACAGACAATAAATGTAAAGCCACTATCCACGGTGGAGGAGGGAGAACGGAAGCTTTCAGAAATAGCCCCTTCAACTTGGTTTTCCGTTTCAAGTTTTTGATATATTTTTTATTGAAATTACGTAGTCTAGACCCCCAATAAAAAATTCAATATTTTCAACCCCACTGGCACTGAGTCTTCTTAGCGTTGCATTGAGCTCCTGATGTAAAATATAATTATTCCAGGAAACCAGTTAAATAAATATACCCACTTTACACTATAACAATTAAGGCCATTGTTCACAATTATTTAACAATAAGATGTTAATTTAATTTCAATCGCCTAGTTTTAAACATTCAGTTAATTACATTACTAAATTACGTGCGATACGCATTAATTACTTTTGTGTATGCTATGAGCCATCTGTACCCATATTACTGCGCCTAATAACAAATACCTATGAAAATAGCAGGTAAAACCACACCATCTCGATGTATTGATTTCAGAATCTTTATAGAGAACCATATATATTCTGTACATATTGGAATATTCTTTATATATATATATATATATATATTTATATGTACACTTGCTTTTTGCACTTGGCTTTAACTAAAGAATTGACCGTTTTTTTAAAACCTTGTGTCTGCTCGATTTGCACATTGGAGACGTTTATAACGCAATGGCAAACTCACTTAGAATGTCAACGTAAGTTTGATGCACCATGGTTGTGTCTGGGTTAAAGTTATCTGCTGAATCCCGCCAACAAACGTAGTAAGTGAAGCTCAGTATGTTATGTTGTGATATTGGTTAATAACATAAAAACACATAAATTATAAAATAACATTAATTAACATAAATTGTTATAGAACATATGATTGTATTCTACTATATCCATAATGTAAACAAAACAATTAATAATTGTACTCTTTTTTTGTGGCTATTCGATTACGCAGTAAATACATTTGTTATGTTATTCAAAAGAAATGTATATTTTTTCTTATAAGATTCACTAATACAGGGGTTTCAATTCATGTACATTATAGTCTAGATAAATTGTAAAGTATGTAAATGATGTATTCCGTAGATCAATAATTATTCGGAGACCAGAAATACTAACACTGCAAATTGTAGACCGATTTTATTGTAGAAGGTCCGTTGTATAGGAGAATGGGTACTACTTTAAAAATGATCTATATGGGTTATTTAAAAGCCTTGATTGAGCATAAAGGACTATTTTAGACTTTAATCATATCGCAACAACAATATTTTATACAATCTGAGGAGAAAACTTGATTAGTGGATAGAGTCGCACCCGCATCTTACCGAACCAAAGTCTCACATACTTGCAACATGCTAAATATCTTTGTGACAGGAATAAATGAAATTTACAATAGGTCGTGGAAATTATTCTGTGCGTCATCGATGATCTTATAAAGAGGCTATTTGACGCAGTTTCCCAATACCAGACTCAAAGAACGCATCGACCTCAGAGACTCGGCAGAAGACGATTCATTTGAGACGTTTGATACCGTGAAAAGGCTCGTTCGATGGAAACGCGTCTATTTGAGAAGGAGCCCCCACAATTCCCTCCCTGAGGTTATTTAGCACTTTGGTTTGAAAGGCACGAGACTTTAACAAGGGTTAGGTTGATTTCCAATTCTGTTTACCCCAAGACCTTAGTTTGATTCTTTGTAGCTGTTCTAGATATCGCCCGAAGACACCAGACTCGAACTTTGTATCTCGTACAGCCAGCAAAGAATAACACTGGGACACGTTCACAAAGTTTGTGAAGGAGAGAGAGAGAAAGAGAGAGAGAGAGAGAGAGAGAGAGAGAGAGAGAGTCCAGTTGTAACTTTGGTCAGCACAGTTAATCCTTCCTTGCTTCAAGCAGGCTAATTAATTTCCATCGTGTTATCTATTCCACACACAGCCTTTGAACCGAAGGCGGAACGAACTGAGTCTCGAAGCGGCCTAGGTTATAAAGAAAGACCCCCGACAGTGCATCACAGACAGGGTGTTGAAGCGGAGTGTTCGGTGCAGCTGCACTGAAAGCGCACTAACCCCCCCAGGGTAAACTCTTCATTCCTTCAGACCCTCAATGCTGACTCCTTCCCACCTGCCCGTCACCTCACACTGAAACACATTAGTCTTCGTGAATGAACAATCACGCCCTATCACGACCACATCTCCCGTATAAACACCCTTTAGATGTCTACTTCTATTCAAACTGATGTGATACAATAATAAAATGCTGGCCGCCAGGAAATGGTAGATCTTTGAATGGAAAGAGAAACGCCTTAGGAAGATAGTCTCGTTTCATTAGTTTCACATTGCCCCACCAGAACGCGCGTCGACGAGCATGAAGAAAGCATGGCTGTCCTAATGTGTATTCCGCAGAGATCTGCTCAAGCTTTGTGGATGCGGGATTAGTTTTCTGTGGGGGTATGACGTAAGCACAGTAGCCTAGGGAGATGCAGATCGCGGCATGGAGAATTGCCAATCGCAAACACACGGAATTGTTCTCTTGTGGCTGTATTTAGTGAAAATATTCTCTAGGGTTGGCATTGTTGTCGTTTATGTACATATATATACACCGAGCTTTGTGGAAGAGGAACGAGCTACTTCGTTTGGTTGCTGCGATTATTAGAGGTTGTTTGGCAAATCATGGAACTATCAAATATGCATGGGTTGGTCGAGGCGAAGCGAGGCGCTATACCCAATTCCAAATCCATTTTACGAGGATAAAGCCCTGTATACACAGAACAAAGCAATGCCATTCAGTGGCGTAGTGTACAAGATCGGGTACTTTTAAGGAAGCGAGGGGAGGCGTGGAAGTTGCTACATTAATGATGTTGGAATGAATACTGAATTGCACGTTTTGGGTTGTCTGGTTTGTTGTTTCAGCAATGAAAGGATATCTGAGTGTAGCTCTTCACCGCTAGGCAGCGTTGCTGGTTCTAATATGGAAGCTAAATGTGAATGCTCCCATCATTGTCCGATATAAAAAATACATTATTGAAGGAAATCCACAACCCGAGTGATGTTGGATCCGTGAGGTGAAGTTGTCTTTTAAATTTGTTTTCACATTTGAAACAATTTGGACGAACCACTCTTACAAAAAGCTCTTTGTACTTATTACTTAGTGTCTTAGATCTTCAGACTCCAAAGTTAGCCATTTTACCGCTTAAACATGCGTCTAAACTTACACTCCTCACGCCTAAACCGATAATATGATTTATCTCTAATTTTACGTCCTAGTATAAAAGTATTACATTGATTGATTTTCATTACAAAAACACAAGATATTTATCTTGAAAGAATATATAAATAATGATAAAACATATACATTTGTACACATTGAAACAACAAACAACATTGTTTACAAATTTACATATTTTATCATTTTTTATATAATCTTTCAAGATTAATATCTTGTGTTTTCGTAATGGAAGTCATCAATTTTATGCTTTTGTACTAGGACGTGGTGAAGCTTAAACGCATGTTTTATTGGTAAAATGACTACTTCCGAACACGTATGTTCGAATTCCAAATCATGTAATATCTTCCTATGAACTATGATAGCATTGACGCTCTTCGTTGAATTTTACAGTGTTCATCGCGGTGTGACTCATCAACATGGTTACACATCAACCATAGGGCTAACAAGACTATGGTGTTACACATAGTGGTGTATTCGAGTCTAGGCGGGCTCAGGCACCACCTATAGGCACTTTTATTTGGAGGCTAGGCTCGCCTAGGCGCTTTTTTAAATTTCAAGAACCTATTTAGTATTCACAATATCTATAGTTGAGGACAAATATGTTACTTCAACGTCTTCATGTATTCAGGTTTAATTTCTGTAAAATCTTTTTCCGGCCACTTAAAACAATCGCCGTCACCCCCCCCCCCCCCCCCCCCCTCCCAAACCCCCACTCCGTGCACACGTAAATTAGACCACCTAGGCACTTTATATTTTTTGGAATACACCACTGGTCACACATCAACATGGTGTTACACACAACCAAGGTCATACAGAAGTCCATGGCAGCTAGGACACAAGATAAGATGATGTTTGTTACACGAGAAAAGGAAATGTAGATGCTTTTGTAGTAGGCTTACATTAATTGAAGCTCTCTGCTAACGAGAACGACAAACATTAGGCGCGCTTACTGGTCCATCCGTAAAGTGAACCAATTTACCAAGTTACTAAGCTTGGTAATGAATCGTGGCAAGTCAAGTTTTAATACGTGAACAAATATGGATCGAGCTAAGTTCGAGAACTAAGTGGGACTAGATTTTCAAGTTCTTTATCGTTGTATTGTTTACTTCTGGTAAAGACGGCTTTTTGAAATTAAATACAAAAATTACATTTAAGTTGACAATTTTATACTGTTTCCCAAATGTTTGTTAGAAATCAGAACTTCTTGGATGTTGTGCCTTTGAAAGACAAATGTAAATATTGATTTACTATTATGTATGTAACATTTAATACAATTAATATATTATTTATGATTATAATTAGTTTGTAGTTAAACGCATATTTATACACTTTGAACCATTATTTGCTCTTGAACAATGTAATTTGTTGTACGAAGCACTTGCTTTTGCGTTATTTGTTACGATTTACCGGTTTTTATTTTCATGAAATGTAAGAACGCATTAACAGATTAAAGTTTATGATCTCTAAATTTTCTAAATACTAGATCCACAGTATGTCTGAAAATGAAATACAATCTCTTGAAATGAATTCAAATCCTAAAATACTTATTTTTATGAACATATAACCATTTAGAGAAACAGACACAACAATATTGGACAATGAAGCCATTATTATTACGTGCCTCGATACAATAACGACTAATAAATGGGATTGTAGATTTATAGTTTGGCAGTCACTTCTTGTGTTTGGTTTGGAGTTGTGCTCTTTTCTGCCAACCCCTATTTATTATGTATTAATGGAAGCAGATACATTAATGATAAATTAATGTTCACTTTTATGCCAAAATTGCACATCGATAAAATATAATTGGGTATTTATTTAACATCGTTTAACCTTTGTTAGACAAGCAGGGAAAAAACCAGAACCAACTTCAGTCACCAAGATTACATTTACGTTTTCTGTAATTTCCTTAGGACAAGGCCCCTCCAAAGCCCATCAACAATGTATAAGAGTAATGATAACAGCATCCTTGACGCAAGATGTTAATAACAAGTTTGTTGGGGACTGGGACCAAGGGACCCGGCTCAATCTTGGCTCTAGCCTCGAGGCAACCTACGCACGACCACCTATAGCCTCGTGACGGGTAAGATTGCTTCCATAGAGGGTCATGAATATTTCAGGCAGTGCAGTGCGACAATGATAACAACAAGCGTCGCGACGCCGTCTCTTTGACGTCGGACACCACGGGAAATCATTGGCTCTTCTGAAGATGGATTGTATTGTACTCTAGGCATGATTTGCATGCGATGAGATCGTAGACGTGTGTGGCATCGCTTTTCATCTAGAAACAAAAGAATGTTCTCTCGTCGTTCTCTTCAAAGGCTGCAGTGACTCTGATCAAACGTGGATTAAAAGATTTGAAAACCGTGTTTCGTCATAGTATGTCAGTTATGTAGCCACAGAAAAATATGACAGATTCCCTACTCCACGAGCCGCCACTGCTTCAAATCCGTTTCTACAATATTTCCCTTTGTGACAAAATGTATAGAAAAATAAATGTGTAGCGCTACTTAATAAAATTAAAATATGCTTTTTAGAAAATGTTGACTTATCCATTTTAAATCGTTGTGTAGCGTGTGGCTGTCAAAATTGTATACTTTGGATTGTTTACTAATACTAAGTCTTTATAAGCGGATTGAATACGTCTTTCAAGATTCATGCATAAAACATGTTTTTCCACGAATTTGTAATATTCATGTGTTTTTTAACAACGGATATTTCGGGGATCTTGCTATGGAAATCGGAAACTTTGCAATGAATAAGATAATAGTTATCCCGTTTTGATGGATTACATCCAGTTTAATGGTGTGATTACAAATTACCAAAGCTCATACAATTTAACAGTTATACACTGTGAGTGAATGACAATTTTGAAATATCTTAAAATACAGTTTGATGGTAAGTTGTCAGTACAGAAATTCGTCTCATGATGACCTTAAACACTGACGAGTCGCTATGTTCTTCCGTTTTGTGCCCTCCCCCCTCCTTTCGCATGCAAAACGTTCTTCTAACGTTCATTCAGTTTGATAAAACAAGCACGATCGTCTATTTAGTTTACCTCTTTAACTCCTGAATAAATAGAAGATAAAATGTAGTATTATTATTTCGTTCTCATAATAAATGTTTGGACTTCAAAGAAAAAATTAGTGTGCACTAAACAACAGCACCAATATTGATTGAAGATCCAAATTAAATACAGTTATTTCTTGGTAATACCATACGCCTTATGAAGACAATGACGATTAGTACCAATTAATTTAAATTGAACTATAAACTCATAAATTATACTAAGTCTTGAATTGGGATTGAAATATTTTATTAAGGATATGATTCTGTGCATAATATCAAAAAATATTGTTTCTCGTAAACTCATACCATTCCTTATCACCATGTTTTGCAACAACTGATAAAATTGACAACATTAAAACGTTTACTTAATGTTGTGTATTTAATTCATATGATTAAAATAGTTTAGTATGCATTAACAAAAGAAAAAAATAAACATGTTGTTTAAAATATTAAAAGAATAATGTTTTCTTCCGATGACTTGAAACACCAGTCAGAAACTCTGTTGCTAGGCATGTGCGTGACAGTGGGTGCTTCGAGTCAAAAGAGGAAATGCAAAACTCATGTTTATCACCTGTAATCTAATACATCTTTGTCTTCAAGTATCTGTAAGAGTTTCGAGTAAAGACATTGAGAAATGGCAGGGCTGAGAGCTGGGATTGCCAGTGGCGTTACCTCGCACGACAAGGCAATTAGGAAGATTACGAAAGAAAGTTTTGATATGTCGTTACCATCCAAACAGGCAACGTGTCTCATGTCGAGCAGAACTTTTTATCTTGTTTCGAATGCTTTAGGGGTTCGGTTTTGAAATATACGTCAAAATTCTATCTTGAAGTTGCATTATCAGTGACGAATCTTAAACGGTTAACAACTTTAATTAACGACTACATTGTTATCATGCCTAGAATCAAATCGTAATAATATCGTAATGTCTACTTAGAAAAAGTTTAATGCAAAAAGTTTTTACGCATCAGAAAATTTGTCGTTGTAGTGAAGACCAGGTCCCGGATTCACAAGAGGTCCCAAGTCTTCTTCTGGTCTTACAAATGAAAGATTTATGTTACTTAAGTCACATCACAAAAAAGGCTATAGATAGTAAGTTTCAAACTTCCCCCGCCTTATGGGTTAGAAAAGAGTTTGTAATTGTACTCCATTGTCTCTTGGCAGGACATTAAAACATCTGCTTGAGTACAAACACTCTAACTAAACAGAGTTATAAACTATACGGATAGCATTTTATTAATATGTTTTATTTTTTAAAAAGCTTTCAAAAGTATTTGCAGGGGTTAATTTGAGCCGGAACGCACCAGAACGCTCGTTCCGGTATTATTTCGTAACGTGAAAATTTCACAAACATATTTTTTTATTTGTTGGTATGAATGCAAGTTATTCAAGTTTATGAATTACCCCTAGGTAGCCAGATCCAAATACATAGTCAATAACCTTCTTACTGACCACTGACACTAAACAGATAACTAATTAATAATTACATATTATCTGTGTTCACAATGTATAAATGTGGGCGGGGTTGGTGCCAAATCATATTCGACAAACAAAATATGCGTTCCGGTTCCTTTTCAATTAAAAATTAAGCCCTGGTTATGAGTTTTCATTGCTGTATATTAAGATTAGTGTTACTATTAGATTTACGAGGGTTCCTCCATACCACAGTCCTATAATAATACCCGTCCCGATCTGACTAACAGTTCCGTGACAATCAGAACATGTACTCTAGTCCAGAGTCTAGACCAATCTTTCTCTATTTCCTACGAGCCATGGAAATGTTGGTAGAAGGGATTAACAGTTTGTCAAGCACATTATTGATCTCGTAAAACATTTAAGCATGTAAACTTTAGCTCGTGTAACTCACGTAACCAACTTTCAACCGCGCGATTCAATAACTATTAAAGTCGACTGTATTTATCTGGCTATTTATATTGTGTACAGTGGCTTTTCAAGAAATGAGACAAATGAAATGCAGACTAGGTGTTTATGAATGCAGTAAATTATTATTTGCCACTTGTAGAGTAACAATGTAAATTAAAAAGTGATGTAAATTCAATTTTTATTTTCACTGCATTGAAACTTGTTATTTTATCTATAAATATCAACTTTATTGTACCATTTTTTAGTTCGTGTTTTTAATGATTTTACAAGAAAAAAGAGAAGGCTGGGATGGAACGGATAGATGATATTTTAAGTTCTTAGTGACATTAACAGATAATATTTCTAGAACTGAACAGGTCTCTTCAACTAGCTAAACGACAATCACCAGAAACAGCTGAAACCTACAAATACACTGCCAACCATTTACATTTGAAGGGGTTTTTTCAAACGGTTTCTTTTAATATTAACCATTTGAGTTTGTGTTGAAAACGAAATCAGTGTGATCGAAGTGTGTGTGTTTTTAGTTTCTTCCGGTTGGCAATGGTTCAGCTGTTTCTCAAGGGAGATTACGGTATTTTACACAAATAATCCCCCTGACGGTGAACGGTATGTGGAAAGTTAATTCGATTCGGAATTTTCATTAGTCACAAGACGAATCTTACGATTGAGTACGACAATTAATAGTCCTTGGACATTTATTCCCCAAAATCCGGCAATATTAGTCCCTATCTGAAGTGGAAAGGAAGAAGAGCTACAAAAACTAAGTAGATTTATCATATAAACCCGGTATCCATCTAATTCTTCCAAGTTGCCTCACGAACTCATTACGGCACGAGGTTGAAAACCCAATGAAATACCGACTAAGTTGAAATTGTTCACATAATCTATCTTTTTCTGAAACAAAGTGACGGATAACACGAACCAAACGTAAGGGCATCAAAATTAATATTGTTTATTTTTAACCACCACCAGTCTTTTTAGCTCACGCAACCAGAGGCAGCGCTCGGCTTGATATTTACGCATCTCCACCCTCCCCTCCCCTTCCCCCCCTCCTAACACATTTAACGAAACACGCACTCACAAAGCTTGCGAGGCCCATCTCGAACACTCCTGGAATATTTTACATTCTAGGTACGTATTTATAACACAAAGACTTACGGAATATCTGCTGGATGAAAAGGCAGTTTTGTTTGCTTACTTTGGGCTACAATCACGTTTAAAATACAACGCACAATCGTGTAAACCTTTCTACTGCTGAGTGCGTTGTTCAACAACAAAAACCAACCCCCTCCATTCATTCCTCAATCTGTTTGTGTATTAATTGATTTCGTGAATAATGCGAACGGCATTCTGCCATTTTAAAATCTCTCGCTTTCTTAAATCAAATATTGCTTTTAGCTGAAACGACACAATCTGTTGCAAGAGACACATTAAGAAAGAACGGCCTAGGTTACTTCAAGCGGCAATAAAGAGTAACAAGAATCGTACGTTGACTGGAAATAATCGGCAACAGCTTTGTATTCTACGGATGCCGATGTAGCAAATACAATATTAAACAGGCGAAATGAGATTCGTTTGCATTTTGGTGCGTTAGTAGATGAAACATCGATATATTTTATCCAATTAATGATATTGCTTTCAAATCTATGATTACTATTTTGATGCGAGAGATGGATGCATCACTGGTTTCACAACATAGCGGTCAAAGGTTGTGGTTTCGCTTGTGGTTGTGTTTGTGGTTGTGGTTGTAAACCACGTTATTCAAATCATGATCGCACATTAATACTAATGCGTTATTGGCAGTGTGGTAATTAGATAATTTATTTTGTATCTAGATAAAGAAAGATATAACTCTACAAAAAGTTATCTAGACGAAATAAAATATGTTGAAAACTTATCTAGATAAAAGATCAAATATATAAATCAATAATTAGATAATTTTGTTTTGACAAAAGACAATGAATAATAATCATTGTCTTGAAACGTACTTCCGGAAGAAAATAATGTTTTTCTGTATTGCACAGATTGTCACTCATAATATGCTCCATACTAGACAGTTATCCACATTGATAGTTGTTTAAAAAGTAGACCATATTTCATTCACAAGATATGTTTTACAATTTTCAAACAAAAATAATTCAGAAATCCAAAATATGTTACACTACACCTAGATAAACAATAAAGATAATTGTGTGTGAAAAATGTGTGCTACAAGTCATGAATTTCCAGGTAACTCACCCAACGTCGTAACTTATCCCTAATGGACCTGTTACAAGAAGATGGTATTAATTAATGGATGGTTTATTAATTAGTGCATTAAGATGGACTAAGTTTATTTCATTTGACTCGGCTATTTCATAAGCATGATACTAGTTACGATGGGGAATCTTAATTGGAAATCAAAGAATCGCAAAGCATTGTTTAGGTTCTAATATAATCATTATTCATTTTTGTAAACATGATTTATTTATTTGTCTATCCTATTGTATTGAGAACGAATTTTAGATTGAAGTCGTCTCAATTGCTCGACAAGAGTATCCCGGTGTAGGTTCGAAACAGAGATCATGGCTATTGTTGCCAACCATCACCCTCTCAAACCTTACACTCGTACCAACACAACACAACACAACAATAATTCACAGTGTGCGATTAATCTGAAAAACAAACAGCTCTACTGTGTGATTGTAAATCAAGCCCGCAAGAATATTGGTCTGTCTGGAAGTGTGGGCTACACCCAACACACAACACAGTGCGTGAGGAGTGAGGACCGTATGGCGTAGCATGCAGCTGTACTCTGGCTGGCAGACATGAATGATGATGCATCGTCACACACCCTATAACAAAGAACGACTCTGATGTATTGTACAGCGCCAGTACACTCGACAGTACATAGAGAAATATGTTCCTTCCGCAAGAGCCATGTTCTATTTTTTTCTCTCACCCATCTTGTGATGAATGTGTACGGAATTCTCATTTTGTGGATAACAATACAATGTGTGAAAATATTTTCTTTGTACGTATACTAGACTTTGTAAACATTGTTATTTATGTGTTTCCAAAGGTATGTTAATGTTTCTCGAGACAAAACATCGTCCCCAAAGAGAGAGAAAACGACTTTTATCTTTAAAGGGGTGTTTGATGTGGCGGAGGAAAGTGGGAGCAAAGAAATAAACACACTAGGGAGTGAATCCGAGTACATTTTGTTTCTCTAGGAGTTCTGAGTAAATAACACGTGGACGGATGGAAGATGACAGTTTGGTTCGTATACAAAGTGAAAATCTACCTCTCTAATGTGTTTGAAGAATATAGTGAGACTTTAAAATAAAGGGTGCGGTCGGGAAGAAAGAGACCTCCATTATCTCGCTACCCTTATCCGTGGGTAAACTAATTGCATTGTCAACATGTAAGATGGTTTCACCTTTTATTGTCCGACTGGATTTACATAGAGTTTCGGAAAGTTTCTTCAAAGCGAAGCTCTTTTGTTTAAGATGAAAGTAATGTAAATACGCGATCTGATTATGAAAATGTAAGGAAATGTTGTTCCATTTTATTCAAATTTATATTATAATACATTGTTTGTTGGTCATATTTCGTTGAAAGTAATTGAGGAAAGATTTACATAAAGTTGTAAATTTGAGAAGAGTTGAAATAATAAAAGGGTAGTGACAGAAATAAAATCCACCCGTCATAAATAATTGAAGGACTGCCACTTTAATGGGCGGCGACATTAAAAATCAATACTGAGAGAATACACACGGAGGTTGCGTTTTTGTTTGCTTTCGAGTTTTGATGCAAAGTGAACTTGGCTAGCAGAGACCACATCTGAGTGATGTGGGCATATTTACTGTTGACGTTAATATCTGATAATGACGGATATCTAATAGTTTGCAACATAATATTCCCGTTCGTAAATTATACATAATTGAAACCCATCTAACACAACATATTATTTATTGTTTGTAAGCTCAGGGAAGGTGTAGGTTACTTTATCATGAGTACTGTCAAATAAACGTTTTAAGATATTTTACAAAAAACGTAAAAAACAATGAATTCATAAATAAAAGCATGTTTATAAAGTCATTGTTAAATGGAACAAAATCGTTCTTAAAACATGAAAAAGTGGAAATGTCATGTTAAAAAGTACTAGGTCTTTCAAGTTTATTCTATCCGAACAATTCAATACGCTGATAATTAAAATCCCCTTTTTTTAATATTTACTTTCAATTCATTCTTGTTACACAATTGTTAAAAAGAACACACACGGTGCTAAGCCTCCTATTATTGACATAGAACAGCCTAGGCGCCCCACTTCCAAAAAAGTCGTCCCCTCTAAACTGGATTACAATTGTTTGTAAGCGAGCTCGGCCTGTGCGCATGTGCTCTGCGCACGTGTGTGTATCGTATGTCTCTTTGTAACAGGAATTAGAGTAGCACTTGTGCTCGAACGACACTAGATAGCTTTGATGTGTGACTAGACTGAGCCTATCCACTTGCTGGGGTGTGCGGCAACAATGCAACTACTTACAGCTGGCTAAATATTGCATTTGCATCATAAGGGAATCCATTAGATTGGTGATACAATGTGTATAAACTTATACATTTTATAAAGAATCTTGATGGTACAAGTAGTTCAATTCTGTCTCTACATTTTGAACAATGGGAATTGGAAAGTACAACTATTATTGGTTTCTGAATCCAAATTAAGTTACTTCAGGCTCATTCATAGCGTTTACACATACTTAGTTTCTTTTAATGTAAATACGTTGTAGAATGCTAGTGTAAATTACAGTAGGCCCTAATTATCGTGTTATTAGATAAAATGTTTTGCGGCTATTATAAGAATTATTTTTATGAAGATATGCAAATCCAAATATATTTTATAGATTACAGAACAATCTTTACTATAGGGTATCCATTATTTATTATTTATAATTTTTTATATTGAATACTATCACAAGAATGAAATAATAATGTCGTATTTTAATGGTATCATTCTGATGAAGAAGGAGTTATTTTAGTAAGGTCGTAATACCCTGTATTGACCAAGGGGACTTTTGGGTCACACATGTTTACTCTGGTATAATATTAACAATGATAGGTAAACAGCTCCAAGAACCCATCGGAACTTTTGAGTACTAAGACTAAGTGGTACGATTTCGTTTAACCACTTTGTTTTCAAAAACCTACACGTTGTTCACTTAACTCAAAAGCAAAAATGAAAAGTATCCTTACGTAATGTACAACCTATTCGCGAATATTCGCTGGCTCTTAGTTTGTGTATGGTGAGTCAGCATTACAATCATTCCACAATTTGAGCTTATTTGCCAACGGTTTGCATCGATATTTGGAACAAATGTTCCTTATGTCTCTACATTCAGCTTCTATAGCTACATTATCTGTCAATTACGCCTAATTTGCATACGTTTACCCTAGCTTGTATCCAGTGTAATACTCACTGATGAGAAACGTTAAAAGAGTTTCTGCAAAGCGCTTGTTAGACAATAAAAAGAACAATGAGAAGATGGTTTCTTTAATTTTATATATCAAGCTTTTATGTCGTCCCTCCGCATGTTTGCTCAGCCATTTTGTTCGGATCCCGTTGCGACCGGGCTGGGCTGCGAGCTGGGCTACATTTCATTTACTCGAATTGGAATCCTTTATGTTGAAGAAACTTTCTTCTTGTTTTTAATTTCCTTTTATTTGTATGGACGCTGGATAAAACGAAGAAAAGTTCATCGTTGACAAACAAAGAGAAACGATGATATGTTTTCTTGGAGCGAAGCTGTCATTCTCGAACAAAACTTGCTACAACACTTCCGAAAATAGCCGATATCCTCCGTAGAATCCAGTTAAACTTGCAGCAACGTTAGCTGAGATCGAACGTGACTGCTAAACCATACTTTTCAATTCAATTATAAAGTAGACACACACTTTTTATGTTTGAAGCTAAACTTTCCTGCTCATAACACTTAAGTTAATAATAATATAATAAATACAATGAAAAATCAATACATACAATAATAATAACAAATAATAAATAAAATCTTATGAAACATAAATAGTACTTGTATACGTTTAACACATATTTGAATGTTGTAGAATGTAGGTTTTGTTGTGTACTGTACTTACAGTATATTTGGCATACGATATGGTATTGTATAATATAAAGAAATTAAAAGTAACATCTACAGTAATGCAAATAGGACATATATCTTTGACACATTATTTGCTTGTGATAATGATTTGAAGATAATACACGCAGGCACACATTTTTAACTGTGTTTTTATTATAAAATCCAATTTTGTATAGATGCACAAAATTACACAAAAGCCAAACATTGAACAGAAACTTGATATCATCTATGTAAATTGATAATAATGTTAAAAGAGCCAACTAATAGATGTATAGAGAGAAAACGTATAACCAGCACAAAAATAGCCCATGCCATGTTGATTACAGAACGTAGCACGTTTTTATGATTCTGGGGATGTTTTTCTATTTAAAATCTAAAGTTATGCAAGGGTTCTATCGAGTCTTTACGTTGTGGGCGTAAATTTATACGAGCCAATTAAAGACAGCTGAGCTCATTGAGACTCCAAGAGACTGACGGTTAAAGCTGCAGCATAATACTATCACTTTGAAATGCCATTTTTAAATATATAGTCTACATAAGAAACCAGTAAAGTAGTACTCTGAAAGTATTTGGTTCACGAGAAAGATTCATTTAATGAACGTTTTTACCGCCTCGTCACAGACTTTGGCTGGATGCATTTCAATCGCTAGATATTCTTTTTTCGGTAGCATAAAATAATACACACAAACATAAAAGTATACACATAAACAGGTGTTTCAAAGTTATCACGCCTGCGAAGAAATTTAAAGCAGGAGATTTTTTTCAAAAATGCAGTTAATCTCAACACATTTTAAAACGATGTGGGGCTAGATAATATTAATATCTACATATAATCTAAACAAGAATGCAAAATTGATAGTTTGTTTTGATACAATTTCAATGAAAGTCATATTGTCTTATTTTATTCAAACACAATCACTTTTGTATCACGTTTTGAGATTATCTGTAGACCTTTAAATTGTATCTTATCCCGCACTTTCCAAAAACGTTTGGTAAAGATACGACCGAAAACATTAAATTCGTAGTATTATAAATTTTAAGCTATTTATGTTGGAGAACTGAACAGTCTTAATTAATATTGACGGCAGTCTAATCAAGTATTCGTCACATTACTAAAACATACATTCGCAAATTAGAAAATACTCCTTGCAAACATATATCTATATCCTCCCGACTTCACTCGCGATGTCGGATACCCACATTAATATTGCATTCATGTCGTTGTCGAATATTCAGTTCAAACATAACTTCCAGGGTTGTTCCATCTTTGAGTATTTGTAGTGTATAAATATTTCACTCCAGCTTTGCTGCGCTTCTACTAAAGTGTCTCTTTGAAATGTAAAAACTTTTCGAGAGTTGTATTTTGAAATGAAACGTGTTCCCGGCAACGAATCGATGCAGAGTACAATTTCATTAGCGCTCCGCATACATCGGATATGCAGACATATTATTTGCACACACGAATTGTGTAGCTATCTTATCAATATAATATGCATCTAATGAGACCACAGTAAACGAATTTGAATCCAGTGCCGAAATTCGAGCAATTTTCGTGGTGCAAACACAAACGCGAGTGTTTTTTTTTCGTTGGTCTAGTGAGTGTATTCCTGCGTCCATATGTAGAAGGTCCGCGGGTTCGATTCCCAGCTTGGCTTGTTTTTTTTTTACTTTGGCAATTGACTTCAATCCATCTATAAGACATAAGCACATAATAAATCACATAATATCCCCCACTAAAAATCAGTTTATTTAACTGAGTGAGTAAACAATAAATACAGATTTGTGTTAATTTATTAATAAGTTTAATTACTTCACGACAACCCCCCCCCCCCCCTCTCTTCTACAGTCTAACAAAATTGTTGTGTCAAGATTCTCGTGCCTGTCCTAACAGCTCCACAAACAGTTGGTCACAAAAAGGGAAAGGACATAGATGACACCAACTTATATACACTATATGAAAAGAAGAGCGAAGGCAACAGAGTATCGTTTAGTACCGGATAAAGTGGTACAATCTCTTTGCTTTTGTTGATGTCGCCCTAGAATTGTGTGCATGACACTCCAATAGCTTAGGTAAGTAATGTAAGTGCCTGCTTTCTAGCTGGAGTAATGGGTTCTGATCAAGAACGTTTTTCTAGAAGCAACGTAGCATCTATAACTAATGTCTAGTCTAGCGCGAACGTCCACTCTGAAAGATGTATCATCCCCCAAAGTCCGAGATCATTTCAACGTTACTTTTATTAGAAAATATATTCGAGACACGAAATGTGTCAGACATGTTTTTGTTGTACCAGGTACATCAATAATTTGGTGGAACGGATGTTGGCAAGTTTCTTTGTGTGCTCTGTCCCTTATTACTTCAAGATGCCGACGACTGGTATACCTATTTTGGCACCGTTTTTAATGCCTGAATACAAATATAGCATTTCCTTTTAATACCTTTTGTAGAATATTATTGTGCTAGCTTAGTTTGGATGAAAGTCGTTGAGACTGTTATTAAATGGTGGTTTTAATTTAAGTTGACTATTCTCCTTCACATACGGCAATAAAATCCCATGCTTCACTCCCATGGTGATAAAACTTACGAAAAGATGGCAACCATCGCTTTAGACATAATTCAAATTATTCGAAGTCGAATTCTACCATATTATTTAGAACTTAATCCAGAACACGCCAATTTTAATTTTATTATTACAATCGCAGCTTTTCAAGAAACGTATTAGCTGTGAAATAAACAAGATTGTAGATGTAACATTGCACTGAAAAGTACTCAATGATTTTAAGAAGCGACGACTAAACAAATGAAGAAGTACAGACTGTTGGTAAATGCAATTATATGACACATTTTCAAAACACTTCTTAAACTTGGGGAATTAAAAAAAAAGTGGTTTCTAAATAAATTCAAACCCTCCCAAAAAACATCGCCACTCTAGAAACCTCTGATAATTGCGCTAAAAAATCGCAACCCGAAAATATCTGCCGTTAGTTGTCACACTCGAAGGAAGAAGAATAAAACGTCATTCAAAAATGTTCTAATCCTCTTATCATTAAGTCTACTGCATGGTGTTTATTTCGTCAGAATCCTTTTTGAGCTACCTTACAAACCCGCGCTCTCTCTCCGCCATATCACATTACTTCAAAGTAATCAAATTCTAGCAGAATAACTTCTCGAGCTAGCTACACCAGCACCAGCGTCAACTGAATTCCTAATTCAAGTTTTGGGGTCACACTAACTTGTTATACATGGCCAGGAGGAATTAAATTATACCGTACAGCCGCAGCTTGAAACCTCGACTTTGAGTGTTGGAAACTGAAACTCGTCACCAACTCTGCCTTTCTCAAAAGGTGAGAAGGAAAGAGTTCGCCTGTGTCTAACCCTCTAATCATCAAGGTACCCCTGAATACTATCCTTGTGAAGGACACTTTTGAACAATCAGTTAAAACCAAGCACATTCTTCTTTCAAACGCTTTTCTTCTTCTTCTTCTTCTTTTTCTCTTTACACCTAAAACTTTGACGACTCCCTCGAGTATAACGGAGATGCCGGATGATACCAACCAAGTCCACTCAACGTCTCCAGAATTTTTCTTGATAGTCTCCATTTGCAGCCATCACCTAGTTTTTATATCCATTTACAAGAAAGTTTTCCGTTGCTGGACACTTGTGAAACCCGCATCAAATCCCGATGGACCTATTACGGGCATTTTAATAAACCCTTTCGGGATCCTGATAAAGGTAATAATGTAGGAGTGTAAAAGGCGAGAGGTCATATAGAACGCCGCGAGCTCAAGCACTGAAGAGGAAGTATGCATGCAAGTATGAACAACGTAGTAAGCATCACTTAAGTATGGAGCATCACCAACCCTTTATCCAGCATGGAAATCGTCGCTACGAAACTACCATAGTAGAAATAAAAGAGTTCATACTTAAACCTTAAACTCCGGCTATGGATAGTTCGGAATCGAATTTAAATCTTATCTATAGAGGAGGTTGCCAAGCTGTAGCCCGCGGAACCATTGGGGTTCATGGATATGCCACAAAGGGCCCGCGAAATTCGTGAAAAATTTATTAAAAATTTATTCACATAGGTATATAATATTAACATTTTATCTGGTTCACTTCATATTCAACCTTGCAAATAATAGGACATTAAAGGTGTACCAGGGGTTATGGGGATTGGGAAGATGCGTAAAAGAATGCTAACAAGTTAATTACTTTTTATACATCGTGAGTCCACTGGTTGGACAATGGACAGCGCTAGGGAGTCCATGGCTTACAAAAGCTAAAAATCCTCTGATCTAGAGGCACTTACAACTATTTGTTTCTCACAACCCATTGAAAAGTGGGTAGCAAATTAATATTAGAGGGTTGTAAAAATCCAGAGCATAGCCTCCAATAAGTAGAGTAGGGAACGTCGCTACTTAGAAGGCTTTCAAAACACGTACGTGCGTGTGTACCGACCGTGTCATACGCTCATCTAACCCGGCGCCTCCACCAAAGGTCTCACATAACACTGTCATACAATACACGCGTGCGAGTGCGTGTGTACCGACCGTCTGTGACGTCATAAGCTCATCTAACCCGGCGCCTCCACCAAATTCTCACATAACATTGTCATACAATACACGCGTGCGAGTGCGTGTGTACCGACCGTGTGTGACGTCATACGCTCATCTAACCCGGCGCCTCCACCAAATTCTCACATAACATTGTCATACAATACACGCGTGCGAGTGCGTGTGTACCGACCGTGTCATACGCTCATCTAACCCGGCGCCTCCACCAAAGGTCTCACTTAACATTGTCATACAATACACGCGTGCGAGTGCGTGTGTACCGACCGTGTCATACGCTCATCTAACCCGGCGCCTCCACCAAAGGTCTCACTTAACACTGTCATACAATACACGCGTGCGAGTGCGTGTGTACCGACCGTGTCTTACGCTCATCTAACCCGGCGCCTCCACCAAAGGTCTCACATAACACTGTCATACAATACACGCGTGCGAGTGCGTGTGTACCGACCGTGTGGTGACGTCATACGCTCATCTAACCCGGCGCTTCCACCAAAGGTCTCACATAACACTGTCATACAATACACGCGTGCGAGTGCGTGTGTACCGACCGTGTGGTGACGTCATACGCTCATCTAACCCGGCGCCTCTACCAAAGGTCTCACATAACACTGTCATACAATACACGCTTGCGAGTGCGTGTGTACCGACCGTGTGGTGACGTCATACGCTCATCTAACCCGGCGCTTCCACCAAAGGTCTCACATGACACTGTCATACAATACACGCGTGCGAGTGCGTGTGTACCGACCGTGTCATACGCTCATCTAACCCGGCGCCTCCACCAAAGGTCTCACATAACACTATCATACAATACACGCGTGCGAGTGCGTGTGTACCGACCGTGTCATACGCTCATCTAACCCGGCAACTCCACCAAAGGTCTCACATAACACAGTCATACAATACACGCGTGCGAGTGCGTGTGTACCGACCGTGTCATACGCTCATCTAACCCGGCGCCTCCACCAAAGGTCTCACATAACACTGTCATACAATACACGCGTGCGAGTGCGTGTGTATACCGACCGTGTCATACGCTCATCTAACCTGGCGCCTCCACCAAAGGTCTCACATAACACTATCATACAATACACGCGTGCGAGTGCGTGTGTACCGACCGTGTGTGACGTCATACGCTCATCTAACCCGGCGCCTCCACCAAAGGTCTCACATAACACTATCATACAATACACGCGTGCGAGTGCGTGTGTACCGACCGTGTCATACGCTCATCTAACCCGGCGCCTCCACCAAAGGTCTCATATAACACTATCATACAATACACGCGTGCGAGTGCGTGTGTACCGACCGTGTCATACGCTCATCAAACCCGGCGCCTCCACCAAAGGTCTCACATAACACTGTCATACAATACACGCGTGCGAGTGCGTGTGTACCGACCGTGTCATACGCTTATCTAACCCGGCGCCTCCACCAAAGGTCTCACATAACACTGTCATACAATACACGCGTGCGAGTGCGTGTGTACCGACCGTGTGGTGACGTCATACGCTCATCTAACCCGGCGCCTCCACCAAAGGTCTCACATAACACTATCATACAATACACGCGTGCGAGTGCGTGTGTATACCGACCGTGTCATACGCTCATCTAACCCGGCGCCTCCACCAAAGGTCTCACATAACACTATCATACAATACACGCGTGCGAGTGCGTGTGTACCGACCGTGTCATACGCTCATCTAACCCGGCGCCTCCACCAAAGGTCTCACATGACACTGTCATACAATACACGCGTGCGAGTGCGTGTGTACCGACCGTGTCATACGCTCATCTAACCCGGCGCCTCCACCAAAGGTCTCACATAACACTATCATACAATACACGCGTGCGAGTGCGTGTGTACCGACCGTGTCATACGCTCATCTAACCCGGCGCCTCCACCAAAGGTCTCACATGACACTATCATACAATACACGCGTGCGAGTGCGTGTGTACCGACCGTGTCATACGCTCATCTTACCCGGCGCCTCCACCAAAGGTCTCACATAACACTGTCATACAATACACGCGTGCGAGTGCGTGTGTACCGACCGTGTGTGACGTCATACGCTCATCTAACCCGACGCCTCCACCAAAGGTCTCACATAACACTGTCATACAATACACGCGTGCGAGTGCGTGTGTACCGACCGTATGTGACGTCATACGCTCATCTAACCCGGCGCTTCCACCAAAGGTCTCACATAACACTGTCATACAATACACGCGTGCGAGTGCGTGTGTACCGACCGTGTCATACGCTCATCTAACCCGGCGCCTCCACCAAAGGTCTCACATAACACTGTCATACAATACACGCGTGCGAGTGCGTGTGTACCGACCGTGTCATACGCTCATCTAACCCGACGCCTCCACCAAAGGTCTCACATAACACTGTCATACAATACACGCGTGCGAGTGCGTGTGTACCGACCGTGTCATACGCTCATCTAACCCGGCGCTTCCACCAAAGGTCTCACATAACACTGTCATACAATACACGCGTGCGAGTGCGTGTGTACCGACCGTGTCATACGCTCATCTAACCCGGCGCTTCCACCAAAGGTCTCACATAACACTGTCATACAATACACGCGTGCGAGTGCGTGTGTACCGACCGTGTCATACGCTCATCTAACCCGGCGCCTCCACCAAAGGTCTCACATAACACTGTCATACAATACACGCGTGCGAGTGTGTGTGTACCGACCGTGTCATACGCTCATCTAACCCGGCGCCTCCACCAAAGGTCTCACATAACACTGTCATACAATACACGCGTGCGAGTGCGTGTGTACCGACCGTGTGTGACGTCATACGCTCATCTAACCCGGCGCCTCCACCAAAGGTCTCCTATACGACATAAATTCATTTCATGTGACCTAAATACGAACGTTGCGAACGAAGATAACACCAAACGTATTTCACAATTGCCATTGTTAAATGAAAACTAGTCAAGTGTAAATAGACGTGATTTAGAATTTATGACTACACATGATACAGTTACAATGATATTGGAAACTGGAGTGGAATATTTCCAATCCGACGTTGTATTAGCTTGACCCGATGAATTAAGTAGAAACTTTGTTCAATTTCTAAAATAGAAAATCAGCTTGCAAGCTATTTTTAGTCTATTTTCTCGCTGGTCTCGTTTTTAATTAAGTTTGATAAATGAATGCGCCTTGGATATATACTGACTGCAGCTTGGTTGGTTTACCTGGCCGCATAACAAACCATCCCCAGCCATGCATAGTGCGATTGCAAACCTAGAAATGAGTTATTTAAACATTCCTTTGCATTACTCGACGGTGCAGCTCCACTCTTTAGAAAAACAACATAAAAACTGTTGACCTCACTCCGTCGCTTATATATCTCCAGAGTGCTAACACAGAATTCAATTCTTTACATAATGCAGTTTATATCCAGCTTTTCATTGAACATAGAAAAATTGCAGTTGTTTGCTGTGAAGGATGGAACTGAGGGAGTAAACAATTATTCCTGGTATATCTACTGCCCCACTTTAACCCCCCATACCCCACTAGAACATTATATGGCGGAATTATGGAATAATGGTAATATAATGGAATAATAGTGGAAGATGGCAGATGCTGAATTGATAATTTTTAAAAATGATTTGCTCTAGGTTTGTGCAATGCTAGTCATTTCATCAGCTTTAGATTTTAGCCGCTACGATAGTTCAGTCTTCGTCGCTTATATAACTCATTGGATTTGAAAAGAGAGACATATAAACTATTCTTAACTGCAGTTAAATCAATGTTTCAATAAACACGTTTAAGTGTTGTGTTTCATGATAATAAAAGATTGTTTAAAATAAAAGAGTACGAACACAGTTTAAAATAACGCTACTACATAAACAACAGCACCAGTGTTCGTGTTTGAAACATCGTTGTTTTCACAAGATTTGAAAACCAGAAACATAAGGTTAGTATAATATTTCACCTGAACGACCCTTGTGAGAGTTAGAACATCGCCATTGTGGTTCGAGATAACGTTCTAACCAGATTACGACACTTAGAACACTCGTTACGCAAAACATACTCTTGAAAGTCTAAACCAAGGTATATACGAAATCTTTCTTTGTTTGTGAGGTTTGTAACATAGTTTAACGACAGCCATGATTCGTTTGGGAGAAGCTTCAGTATAAGTGAAGTCTTGTATGGGCATTGCACTCAGTTGCCGTCTAACGATAACGGTTTCTGTTATTTCCTCCTCAGATGTTGGTTGGTCTGCCATATCGAGAGACATTATGATAGTGTCTGAGTAGCGGAGGCAACTGAATGTGCGGTTACGTTTGTGGCGTACACCCACTTCTAAATAATATGAGCCGTAGTGTCGTCTCGCTTTTTAACAACGATATTATTCTTTATTTCTATGTTCAAAGTGTGCAAGAGATTTTGTATCTGATACAGTAAATGTGACATTTTTACTTGCAAATAAAAATTTACAGTATATTACAAACGCATATTTATTGGTTCGGGTACGATGTTTCTATAAACCGTGTTCAGAACTCATTGGTAGAATATGATGTGTTACATATGAAAGAATGTTTTTTGTCTTTTGTTAATATGCGGGGTATTTATGTTATAGCTATATTGTAACCTTAATTTATCGAAAGCAAAGTTATTCACTTTATTAGTTTTTGAACGTTAGAATGAATAAATAAAAGCATCAATTCTTAATTGGTTTTATTCGTGTAGTAAACGAAATACTTAAAGGAAATGAGTGCGGTTTAGGTTGCTTCAAACTGTATTGCTCACACCACAATTACTCTATGCATGTATGATTCATCAAATTAAATTACAACATATTTGTTTGGCACACGTTAATGCAGCATATTTGTGGTAATAGAGCAGGTTCTTTTTATATTTTTTTTAACACTGGGAGATTGGAATTTTCAGATTGAAATGTTATGAAACATTTTATTGGTTTCGTATAAATACCATAACATGACTTTGAATTTTAAATTCACTTTATTTCAGAGTTAATAATAATAATGTGTTTGTTTACACAATCTATACACATTATTATTAATCAAGAGAATAATATTGCTGAATAAATTGCACTAATGTAGTAGCGATGACAGATGATAATAATTTGTGTCGACCAATAACATTCCGTGCATTCGTTCTATCGGAGAATACCTCACAAGTAAAAAGTATTAGTTTAGTAAAGTAAAAAGAACATCTGAACAAGGTCGCTGGCGCGACCTTGTTCCCTCGCCAGTCATTTCCGGGGCATATGTTACAAACTAATCAAATACTGACAGTGTCACTTGTTATAATTTATAAAACGACGTGAAGTAAATAAATATTTTAAAAAATTAATAGTTGAAAGAAACACATTTCGCCCTCCGAGATACCAGGGTGATGTAATATTAGCTCTAAAAGAACATCCACGAGATTAAAAATAATCTGCTGATACGATGATTCGATTACATTAATTAAAATCGTGATACACAACTCTTACAACACTATATCGACAACATTAGGATTATGATTTTATCTGTAAATGGACTTATGCCATTTACTGTAGGGCGCGATCAATTTAAAAAAAATATATATAATGGAATTGGAACGTATATAACAATAGAAGCTCATTTTCCCCAAACGTAAATAGGACCCATCTTTTCTTAAAAATGAATCATATTTTAAAATATTAAAACGGTCTTCTGCTATGATTTTAAATTGCCATTTAACCAATAATAAAAACTGAAAAGTGTGATAAGATAATCATTATAAATGTTTACGCATATTGACAAAATGTAAGGATAAAATTGAATTGTACACCATTTCATTTACCGAACTACTTATAACTCCAGTCCTCCAGACAGGCTTTGTAAGTCCCTGTCTCAACTACATACTGCACTTATGGACTACTCACACTAGGAAAACGCTCTGTTTGACGCGTTGATAAACGAGCGCGTCCATATGTCCACGAACTTTCTGGCGAAAAGTTCTCAAAGCCATCGTCATTGTTCAATGAAAGTGACAAAAATGTGGAAAGATTTGAGTTTTTACTGTTATAGTTATTACACTTCCTGCCATTGTTCAATAAAAGATCGATTGTCCATATAAATTATAGCTTGGATGTTTCGTTGTCATAGTTACTTCACTACAATTCAGCAATACAAAATTGTAATTTGTACCTACAATTCTCATCGGATCGCGTTGAAATTTGTATATTCGTGACCGGCTAGAAATTTACTAAAAAATGGCTATCTCACATTTTGCCGCCATTGTGTTTGGGAATAACTTTGTAATAATTAAATTGTAACTTTGTAACTTTTCAACAGATTTGTCCACAAAACTAATGACGTTAAATCCACATCGAGGCTTGTAGATGGTCCAAATTTCAAATTGATCGGACTTTTCGTTCGACCGCTATCGCGATCAAAAAAAAAACAAACAATTTTTTTTAAACCCCGTTTAGTCACCCCTGAATAATAATTGTACGTATTATTTAGTTTTTTCTATCACACACGACTGGATTTACCATATGAATGTGTATTTTTCGTAACAATGCATAAACATTACTTCAGATTGGCCATAAAGTGTAAAACCAAAAACACACTCTAAAATTGTATGAATTTTCTGTAACACGTAGCGTCGCACAAGTACGATCACACGGCCTACACATGTGTTCATACAACGTGCACAAACAAAGACAAATAAATATAACACACACAAGGGTGAAGTGAACACCTTAAACGCAATATCCAATAATCACTTCATTAATGTTGATAGCACACTCATAGATCGTCGATTATACAAATCACATGGACAAGTCAACACGCACCCATGCACTCGCTGTGAAGACTACTGCATATGTGGACGGATTTTGTTCTCATACTGATTTTAAGAAACAACCCCCCTCACGCCACATAAATATCGGAAACCATAACGGCCACGGCCAGGCACAAATTCTGTGACACTTTCCAGATGAAATTTGATCCTTACAGTCAGCCCCACCGATTATAGCATGACCAAACCATTACGCGGACCACAAGGCATCTGTTCTCACAGCACAAGAAATTCCACACAAATGGGGGAAATTAGGACATGGCAATAATCCGTAAACGATAAAACAGGAAACATAGAAATCGGTAGGCCTAACGAGTGCATCAAAAAAATCATACAATACATATCATATTGCACAATGATCATAAACTTCATGAAACAATAAATATAACTGATTTCGTAGATATTGTTCTAAGTGCGATAAAACAATTTAAATTCAGTAAAACGTAATGCTTTGATACTTTGACTTTTGGGCTAGACACGTACTACATACCAAAATTATGAAAATAATAATTATTATTGGTGAACCAACAATATTAAAAATAAAATAATTAGAATCCTGAGACACAACTCCCATAAAACAATCCCGACATCATTAGGATTATGATTTTTTACCTGTAAATTGGACTTGCAAAAAGGAGAATGAATGCTATTTCTACTATATGAATATATTAATTTCTTTATGCATGTCATGTAAGGGCTGAAATTTATAATCTGATAATGTTTCTACATACTGTTGTGGCATTAGAACATAGTGACGAACAGTGTCCAGATAGGCAAAATGAATTCTATCACGGCGACACAGTCAAAACTGCGAGCTATACGATAATTTAGGTGCATGTTCCGTTTTTTGTATAAACACATGGTAAGATTCCCCCTCCCTCTTCGCCTCCTGTGTCTGACCCCGATATGAAACAGACCCTCATAATTCACTTGCCACTAAACATGATGCCATTAACCAATAAGCTGGCAGCGTGCTTTTACAGTGAAGCCACAGTTTACTGACGTTTCGTCACACAACATATCAATTAACTTCAATTAATTAAATACATACAGGGGGAAGTCGGAAGGGTTTATTTTATATCCAACTGTCCGGTTTGAGGATCACATGGAACAAGCGGAGAAAGTGGACCGTATGAAGAAGCATACCTATAACTCGACTATTTCCTATTATACGACCTATTACAATCTTACAGATATCGGAGTAATAGGTCTTATGATAGTTGATAGGTGAACAAGAACCTTGTTTTTCGACACGTTTCGAAAATTATTCAAGCCGAGTGCAAGCTTCACCGAAGATATTTTTTATGCATTTTACGTTCATCTATTTCTATTTTTAGGCATCACTTTCTTATTAGCTTTTTAAAACATACATTAAGTGTTAATTGCTTCAATTTCAATTTTTGTTTTTAATAAATGTTTTGTTATTGTTCTGTGTCGAATGGCAAGAGCTTTGGCTGTAGAGACCGATATTGTTAATAAAGGTTCTACTATCATCAAGTCGTTTGATGTTCTGGTTACGAGAGGTACGTGCATGGTTTCTTGCGAATATTAATCAGTGATACATACGAATAAATATATTCAAAGTAATACAACCAATTTGATAATCGCTGTCGTGTCATACGAAAGTATACTACAAAGTTGCAACTGCTCTAACTCCGGCCGTACATACAAATCTCTTGCTAATTGCGCTATCGGGTACATACCGCAAATATTAGAAAGAAAAAATGATACACTGTACACACTTAATAAAATCATAGTATGTAATATAGGCCTACACTTTACAGTGTAGGCCTACACCAAATAAATACAGCTCTGTGTAATATTAATATCATGTTTTAGTTTTCCGTATTACAACTTTCACGGTTTTATTTCAATAACAGCCATATGCATTTTGCAAGGGTAGTATCGTTGAGTGACTAACATATAATCCGGCTTTGAAGCATGACGACATACGATCTGGGCCAGACTGCTTTTTGTATCACCGGACAAATCCTCGGTTTTTGCATTGCCATAATAGTAATTGGGCATCTAACAATGGAAGACTCATTTGCGTAAGTGTACTACAACAGTCATTCCACATTTTGTCCACGCACACGTAAACACGAGCATTCCACTTGTCGTTCTTTATAGCGCGAGGCTGAGCTGAGGATCGTTCAAACTAGAATTATTCATCTATCCTTCAACCAATAGCATTGCTAATTTACATACTATTACATTTCTTTAGTGACAAATGCCATGCAAAAAATCAGTAATTTGGGTTGCAATCTTCAACCAGAAATAAATTCATTTATCTTGCCGAGCCCAAAATGCGGGCCAAAACTTGACCTGTTTAGTCACCCCTGGATAATATTTTATGTATTATTTTGTTTTTTTCTATCACATACGACTGGATTTACAACATGAATGCGTATTTTTCGTAACAATGCATAAACATTACTTCAGATTGGCCATAAAGTGTAAAACCAAAAACACAATTTAAAATTGAATGAATTTTCTGTAACACGTAGCGTCTCAAATACAAATGTCAGAAATGTAAATGTTACGCCATTCTAAAGTCAAAGGATTACTACAGGTCAAGTTTGAGTTTCATAATGATAACGCAAAATTGATAGCAGACATTTTTTAAAAAACCGTAGCGATGTGCAAAGTAACAAATTTTGTTGTCTTACAAAACTTGCACTTAGTGGTACTTACGCCCGGCTCAAAATATTGAGATTTACAAAACACATGCGTCATTCTACTGAGATCATTATTGACAAGTTTCATTTATATTCGTTAATATCTTCTACTTCAAATAAATACATCTTTCTTGTCGCGCGTGAAATGCGAACGGATACATACATACATAAATCTGGTGCAAACTTATAAGGCCGCTGTCGCGCCCTAAAAACGAAAATATTGATTGGAACACCAAATATTCATGAAAAAGAGAACTCAATTCTCTACAGGATGACATATTATCTTGATTTACATTTAGGACAATTTAAACACATTTTAATAAAATTTTAACAGACCAAAATTGGAAGTTCCGCAGTCTAGGTGAATAAGCAAACTTGCATAAAATAGTCAGGTGTTTAGTAAAAATTGTTTCTACGCTAGAATCCCAAGTTCCGCAGTCTCGAGTCAGACGCAGTTGTGTGGAGGTGGAGACAGCCGTACAGTTTAACTACCTCGAGATATCTTTGTCTCTGCCGTAAAGCTGAGATTGACGGATTGTGGGCGGATAACAACACGTAAAAAGATAGCGTGTACAAAGTTGCTCACTTTTTAAAACAACATTCAGAAGATTGAGTGCTTTTATTTTTGTACTCGATGTTGGGTATGATTTGACGCAGTCGTATTGATCAATGCTACACTCACACATGTTACCTCCTTATTAACGAAGTAAATGATAACGTATTATTTATA
This sequence comes from Isoperla grammatica, assembly GCA_945910005.1. Lineage (NCBI taxonomy): Eukaryota > Metazoa > Arthropoda > Insecta > Plecoptera > Perlodidae > Isoperla > Isoperla grammatica. Next base: position 120,520,266 of record OX246737.1, read on the forward strand.
CTATTGTAATAATAACGTTGTAATTAACTAGTATATTTTTTCTAAGGCAACGCAAACTAATATTTTGTTGAATATGTGGTACACAATTCAATTCATATAAAACAAAAAAACATAAAATTGCATTCAAATTTTGTATACAATTAGTAAATCTTTCAAAGTATGCCTAGAAAATCGGTGTGCAATTGAATGTGTTAAACCAATAATAAAAAAATTAAATAAGAAAGTTAAAAACATGTTATAAGTTAGGTACTGTATTTACTTTCTACCAACAATAATGTACATTCAAATATTATATTTGATATATGGAAACAGCTATAGAGCTATTGTGATATTTGTAATGTTTTTTTTTTTTTGTTAAGTAGTAAATACCTCTAATTAATTGTGTATAATGTTTTATACAGATCATTGTGTTTTGTATTATATGATTCTCTTGAAAACAAAAAACGCGAAACTGCTGCGAAGAACTGTAGATAAAACTATGTGTATCGATAAAATAAGGTATCTTTATTACCCTTGGTGTGCATATGTCGGAGCGCTTACAGAACATAGTTATCACATTATTCAAACGCCCGCATTTCAAAGTGAACATTATGTAATTTAATACCTTATGAAGTGGCAATACAAAGCGTTTATGTAGACTAACTTTGTGTTGCGATAATGAACGTGAAATGAGGATAGTTGCATATAAGTTATAGTACTTAATTCTTCTCGCTATAGAAATTATGTTGATAACTGATACGATAACAAACTTCGGAACTGTTCTCTGTTTACTACGATACGTATATATTTCACAGATGCAAAGTTATAGCAAGAATGAAAGTTGATCAATCACTAAACTGATGCGTCGTGCAAATACATACAGAAATATCGGCTTCCTTTCAGGTCAAATGAATCCTTTGTTCGTAACTGTCCATAAAAGCACCATTCAAGTTGCAGTTGAGGTTTTAATCCAATATAAGTTGGCAAAAGAACACAATTATTATTTCTCTTTAGTTCTTTGTTTTCAGGAAAATATAACGAAATTATAAAAAAAATAAAAAATAGAAATGTATTCGTTTATTTTTAAGCGGTATGTGTAAAATTTCTTTTAGAGCTCTTTCGCTTGCATGTGTTTGTGTTCTTGACATATTCGTTTAATAAATTTAGACTTCACCTGTCGCCGACATAATTCGTAAACGCATTTGGTTTTGACTTGTGAGCTAAATATGAATTTAAAGTCGGAAGCTAAAACGTCATTGTTTTTATTTTTGTTATTCGTTTGCATTGACGTGTAAAGGAAAAAACTTTAATTATTACTTTTAAAGAGTATTAAGAGCAGATCTTGAAGAGAAAAATATCGCAACAGAATAATATTCAATATGTTCAATTAGTAATTAAAAGTTGGACAAGAACATTTCAATTTTCACGCAAAGCCTCCCCTTCTTTAAATTTATAAGTAAAAAAAATGTTCAATCTATCATTGTTTTGAGTTTTCCCTTTTGAAGATTTAAAATTAAAAACTGATTCTGAAATTTGCACAAATACAGAGTATTATTTGTTAAGTATTTCATACTTTATAAAATTATAATGCTTCGCCCTTAGAGTATTTCTAATAATAGATCAATATGTGTTGAACATATTTTCCTCATTTCCAAATAGTATTTAAACTAATTTTAATACATTTAAAGCTCAATACATACAAATAGGCTTCATATTATCCTTATATAGTGGGCCCAATATCACACATTCGATAATTGGTAGACATTTTCCATTACAATGTAAAATAATTTGATCCCAGTTCTAAATTCTGCTCCAAATTAGTCTCTTCAACAACACATTTAGATTGTTTCGCGTTCAACATCCACTCAAATGAAAATTGATGTAGCGTTTGTTACGTGAACGACCACTAAAAAGTCAGTTCGAAATTGAAACCTACAGCCTAATATAATATCCAACTTAAGTATAAAAGTCACAGTTCGTGTTCACGTTAACTTTTTCCTTGAGATTGGCATTTAGTCGAGAGCACAATCAACTGATAGCATTGTGTGAGGTGGATGTAATGAGGATACACGACCTTACTGATAACGTTTCTCGCCTTTGGCTCTTCGCCTTGTGAAACGTAATTTCGCCAAGTCCTCCTAACTGCGAATCATCGCAACGAGACGACTCTGCTATCACTAGTTATGAGACAGATGCTCGGAGAGAAATCCTAGGCAAGTGAAGAGAAGAAACAGTGGAAGGGAACTCCGGGATTGAGAAGAAAGTATCAGAGTGGAAAATTGAACCCTTTCCCGTCTCTGCAGCGTATTCTGACACCAAGAGTCCCCAGCTAATGAGAACACGGATGAAATACACAGTTATATAAAAGAGCTTTCGTCGTAAAAGCAAAAAATGAAACCATTAGGATGAAAATCCTCATAGAAGCCGTTTGCGCATTGTTTCGCCTTACGTGTAAGCTGTAAATAGTAATTTCGAACACACTTTTAGTGATTCTCTTTGATTTTCTTCTCCGAGCATCGCTTTGAGTGTTACTTCGTACTTTCGTAGCACTGCAGTTGGAATTTGAATGCACACATCACATTGAACTCTGAACTCTGGGTGCAGCCAACACTCAATAAGTCATTGCCCGAACTACAAGCTTTCTGAAGACTAATGCGCTAATGGTGTTTTATTTTATTTAGTCGTAGCCTATATTCAGTAATAAAGCATTCACACATATTTCGGGGTGAAGGGAATGAATCATATATTTAAGTCTACTTTGAGTAATTACTAGATTGTGCGTATATTGACTAAAATTCTGAAAACTCATCTGTAGACTGTGAACTTATATTGAAATATACGAATTAACATAGCAATATATAATGCATTTTCTAACGTTCAGGGTAACAAACAAGTGTAATTCAAATTAACGTTTTTAGCTCCCACTACCATAAAAAACTAATATAATACTATAAAGAACCTCACAGCACACGAGGGAACATAAGGGGATACGATAATCACGAAGGTACAATAAAATACATAAAAAAAGGGCATCAAGCCTTATTTTTGTTCTACTGAATGTAAAATGTATTTGGCTATGCTATAATATAAACCCTGAGTAATAAAAAATACAAATATCTACCAATATTAAATGGCACAGTTACTAAAACGTGAATAAAATTCGTTAAATAAAGTATTTAAGAAGTGTTGACACTTGAATTACGAGTGATTACTTACAAAGATGGAAACTATAAACATAATAGTTATTTGCTCTAATAGCTGTTAATGTTATATTAATGTAACAAGTTACTGTGCCACACTACATGGTGAGAAGAAACGCCAGACTGATATTCTGTGGCCATTTCTGTTTTTCTCTATTCACTAAAGTAGCTACTTGAGTTAAAATTGTTCCTGAAAATACGACTTTGTTAAATGTGTTGTGCTATATATACCTACAGAGTATTGGAAATGCAATCCAAAGGTCGTAAAAAGCTACCACCCACTACAGACCTGGACGTTTTAAAGGTTTTTCAACCTCTTCATCACACGCCACATTTTGAAACCGATATTGTTTTGAACACTGTGACGTTCTATCCTTTCGTTTTATTGATAGGAGTTTATCGGCAATTCGATTAGTATGAAGCCAAGCATGATGATTCTATGTTATTGAAGGTTCCAACTTAAGAGATTGGTTGAATACTGCTGCAAGACAATTCTCCGCGCCAGACGCACCTGACCCCCCCCCCCCCCCCCCCCATCCCCACCCCCGGGCGTATCTACACAAACCAGAGCAACGTATCTTTGTAAAGTGGAATTGGTTGAAAACTCTGTTTCTCTTTGCCCGAGGCTTTGTTTTGGGACGCAATGCAAATAGAAGAGCTTCAACTTTCACGCGCGACGGCCGCATAAATAGTCGGTTTATTCTTTTCCAAGAACGTACAGGAAGTGCTCCTCACCGCTGCCACCATTCTGTGTAACTTTTACACGGGGCTTGGCTCGGTACTTAACTCCTGCTTAAAACCCTGGTATTAATATACACAGCCGGTTTTAATGAGTTCAAAACACGTAGCAGAAACGGGCAGGTACCTTTTTATCATGCGGTAATAACCAACACTACTTGGATAATAGGAATGGAGAGTTGGCTGGAACATCCTGTTAAAAGACCATATAAGTACACGTTATTTTAGTTGGATTTAGATTGAGATGTTTAGATAAAATCTGAAAGCAATAAAATTATTCGATCAATGTAATAGATTTGTTAAAATGTAATAGATAAAAAGCGAGAATATAATACAATTTCTTAATGAATAACTAGAGACACGATCAAGTAAATTGGAGTTATTTTGAATACAATGGTATACATATATTCAATTGTGTGTAAGTTAAACCTTATGAAACCTAAAACTCACAACATTTACTATGTATATTAAATATTTTGTTGTTTTGAGACGATCAGTTAACATAACTTCCCTACAAATTTATCAGATTATTAAACGTAAAGCATTTTAAAACATTTACTACCAACTAAAAATTTAAGTCTCTACAAACGTGTTTTCACCATGGTAGCCACCAAATGAAACAACTTTGAAATAATGACAGCTGACACTCAACACATTTAGTTGGTAACAAAACCAAGCACAGGCGGCCATATTTCAGCTTATGGAACATCACAGCCAGTTCTTGTCGCACGTCTAATGCGTGGTGTGGTTGCAAGCAAGTGAAGAGAGGTGGGTTGTGCTTAGCCACAAACTGCCTCACAGGCAGTTTATGTTTCACGGAATAAACTTCCGGCCGTAGAAAGTAACTACGGCATGCTCTGTTCAAACACTTCCAACAATACACAAACTCTAGAAGTTTTTGCCGTGGTTCAGAAAAACCATGGCACCAATGTTAACAGAAGAATAAGTCCTGATCCGATATGAGTACCCATAGAGTAATGTCAATGGTTGTACTTAAAACGTGTATTTCTTCACATAACATAATTATCTTATTAGATTGTGTCAGGTATTAAGAGCTAAACGTTGCCATAATAGGATTTAATCAAATATTAAATTGGATGTCCCTCATATGTAGTCAAAATAATGGCTTTTAATTAGTGAAACAATTCCCGGACAATCCTTACTACATATTTACAACTGAATAAATGTATAACTGTTTGAACGATACATAAACAAATGCTTCATTATGAGTAAATAGCGAAATCGTTTATCAACGTGTTCAAAGTATTATCTCTTAATCATAACGTTTGTTTGTATACATACAAGTTTTATTAAGAGACATGCCTGTAACAAATCTATGCAAAACTATTAGGTCTTAGTAAATCACAAGGAAGTAAATTTTGTATCGTGGTTTAGAAGATGGGTATACATTTGTTTTATTTATTTGTTTGTTGTATTTATTTGTTTTAAAATTACAACCCGTATCCCTTTATATTGATGGGCTTAGCCTGTGAACCATGGCGTCAGATCAACGGTCCTACCACGACGTTGCGCTTAAGTGCGAAGGGTACATCTACATCAAAAACCGCACAAAAATTTCATGTTCAAATTATATCTCAAGAATTGACTTCGAAATCGAAAATCTGAATCAACAGCGCACTGTGGTTTGGTAAGCCCTACATTCTGAATATTCTAAATGTGTCACATTACAATCAGTACGGGTTTTATTTTTAGTTCATTGTATTACTAATTATCGATTTAAAAATCAACATAACTATACTTATGGTTATAATATTTAATTCAGTCTGTAAGGCTTACCAAAACACATTGCTCTAGCTGCTGACTCAGATTTTCGATTTCGAGTATCATTCTTAAGAATATAATTATAAAAAGAAAACTTTCTGCGTTTTTTTACGTAGAGGTACCCTTCGTTCAATAAAAAGTATTGTTTCCATAAGACCCAATGTGTATTAGCAGTGTTCAGGTTACGTCCGCTGACATAACGCGAAGCAGCCACCATCACCGCACGGGAAACAAAGTTAGTTTCCTTCAACTGGGGTAGAAGTCGGTAGGTGACAGCTCTTTGGAGCTGTTCATAAAGTGTGTCACACTCACTTGCCGGTGCGTGGGGGGGGGGGGGGGGAAGAGGGGGGGGGGTCATCGAGGTGCGGCTCGTTTGTGACAAGAGCGGGAGAGGTGAAGAACGATGTTTCGTGCGAAGATTGTGTTTCTTTCTTGTGGATCCATTCCGACTTCTTCAATGTTATGTTATTAATTTACATGTTTGTTATTATTTGCAGTAACTGTTTTTGTTTTTACGTTTTATATAAAATATATAATACATCTAGAGATAATATGGCACTTATAATAGAATAGCCTAGTCGGGAGTCGGAAACAAATTTTGTTAAAATCCCTATATATTAAAAAATATATAGGTTTTCGTGACCCGGGTTAAAGTTAATAAAGTTGCACACATTTCGGGTTATCAGAAAATCAAAACTTTTGATGTTTTTTTTTATTTCTAACTTTTGTCAAAATCTTTTATATAGGTGCGTAAAAGTTGGCTTAAGTATAAGGGATGCAAATAAAACATAGAATTTGAAACCCATGAAAAGGATTACACATTAATCTATTTTATATATTACATTTTTGCATGTGTTTGAATTTACCTCCTTGTAGAAATTGGGGATTATTACCGTGATACGCATCTACTAATTTCCACTCTTTGTCGTGTCGTTCAGTTTCAAACTGTTTGCAGAACAAGTATTATTCTCTCTACATTGAATTAAAATGTGTTTGTATGATAAAATGTCTCTTATCCACACGTTATTCACGGCGTTGGTATTTTGTTTCAAGTATACTCATAAATTATGTATGGTTTATAATATTGTTGCGTCAGAGGGGTCACCTAATACCTCTAGAAACAGCAGCGCAGTCCCAACGTAACTCCCAGGCTTTGTTGCGGTGGTCGGCAAGTTTAATCTTCTAAACTGAAGATTACAATGGACTGAATAACGCTTAGAACAGTGCATTCCTGGCCAGTTTATAACACCTTATATCACGTGAGACTTGTACGCTATCTGGCTTAGGATCGCCAAGTGGTGAACGTTGTCCCTGTACAATGGCTATATTGCCGTGTACATAAAGCCGGCCAAGACAATACCAGGCCCGGGCTTTATTATTACAACATGCATGTCTCACGAATACTTAGAGATTGGATTTAACAGCTGTCCAAGAACTATGAGTACACTTTATTGGAGTCGTCTCGTTAGAAGAAGAGTTTAGTAAGGATGCCAACTTTGTTTGTACACGCGAGCGCCAATATAAACGCTGGAATCTGTAACGCTTATGTAAATAAGGTAACATTATAATATTTATATCTTCATCTCTTTCCTTTATTCCATCCAGAGTTTCATCTGCATTTATTAGGGGTGTTGTGAGATTAACTGGATATAAACAACCCTTACTCAAAACATTATACAGAATTGGCGTTTTCGCCGAATGCCGTTTTATATATTCTGTCGAGCCCTCCCGTTTATGGAGATTGGTTTGGATTTTGTTAAAAAAAAACGCAGATGTTTGTTGAGAAAATGTGAAGTCAGGGTTTTTATTAATTTTCACGAAAAAACCTTTTAACACTTAGTCTTTCTCACTCTTAAAACCATCTATCATTTAATCTGTCTGGACTCTGGAGAAATTACATTCCGCTGAATTAGCTTCCTGAAGGTTTATGCGTTTTCATTTTTGTCTTAAAATAATATAAAATCAAAGCCAGAAGAAAGCTTTTGTGTGCAGGTTTTAAGTGTGGCTATTTCTTATCAAGCGAGAACATTTGGTTTAAATTGTACATATAACACAAGATATATATTTGAATAACTAAGCGGATTTATTTAATAATACTTTGCAAGATATCGGTCTTCACTCTGTCTTTCAGTTGTCGTCGATAAAATAACATGAATATTAATATTATTTACATCACGTCGTGTCGCCTATTTAATTTGCTTCACAAAACTGTACAAGATTTAAACTTGACTAAATCAAACAGTTGGTTTTCAATCAGCAAAATATTGCTTTAGAATGAAATAAAAAATAAATTGCATTCCGGAATATAATCGCCTTAAGGAGTTCGATACAGAAGGAGTGGAACATTGACAAAGCTAGTGGCTCCTTCGACCGAAAGCAATAAGTGAGGCTTCGCATGCTCTGCCAGGAAATGGCAGTTTCATTGGGGAAAATGCCGGTATGAAAATGACGAGCGCTGGTGAACGGAGAACGAACGAACGAGTAAACGAAGGAGGTTTCAAATAAGTGGATTTTAAATGTTCAATGAGACGTGAATTGGTTGTTTCAGAAATATGCAGCTTGGAAAATATTTCAAGATAACTTTTAGTTTCTTTTTGCAACGGCGGCGTTTGTATTTCACAACTTTAGAAAATACATAATGAACTTCGTGTGTTTATGTTTAGTAGAATACAAAGATGTTGGTTTACCATGAGTAAATGTTGCCTTAAGGTAAGATTGCTATACTTTTGAACGGAAAAAAGAATGTCTTGTAAACTGCATGAAGTTTGATACTCTAAAAGAAATACTTAACAACTTTTTAATCAAGATGAAACTTATCCATTGATAAATTTACAATGTTCTACATACATGTCTGATATTGATGCTAAACGTCACTACTTATGTGGCGTAATGACCAATCAAGACAAGTAAAAAGGAGTACATAAATGAACGAATTAAGAATGAGACGGTTATGAGATCAATATATAATTTATATATTTGTTTTTTAGATGTGTTATTTTTTAATTTTTTTTGCTCTGTTTTCTATTGTTTAATATAACTTTTATTGTCTTCCTCTGTAAATCAATTTTTATAAATCAGTATACATAAAATAGGAATTGCAAAAACATTGAATTGGGTACAATAAATTAATATCAAACTTCTATCTATGACAGTCGTAACCTGGATGGTGTCAGGCACAGGCAATTCAATTTACAGTATTACCCTGCCGAGTGGTTTAGCGCAAACACAAGAATAGAACATTAAAGACAAATTGCTAATATTTATAGATTATCTTAACACTTCAAACGAAAGAGCTGAACATACGTTCTGCCGCTTGCGTGTATCAGCTATTCAGCAAAAACTTGCATTTTAAGTATTTTATACTCTATTAACTTATTTCGTTTTATAACCTTTCAAAGAACAAAGTTTGCGATAGAAAAATTTGCACGCGCAATGTTTGCGTGTTTTATAATGGTCTGTCGTAAAAATTTACAACTCGAACCGGCAACCTTTGAAATTTGAGTCTTTTTGGGTGTTACCGCTGGGCCACCTGTTTTGATAGTGTAGATATATGCTGAGCACTGGAGCGTAGCAATTCGTTGTCAATCACAGAGTGTGGTTACAGCTTATATATTTTCTTTTCTCGCATCTCTTGGTACGCATGGTACTTAATTCAGGTTGGTTTGGGGAATTAAATGAACACACAAATCAAAAGAAATATACGCATTGTATCAAAGTCCGTAAATCCCCTGGCGGGGGCTCGTCGAACTCCCAGAACCTCCGCCAGGGGATCGACGGACCTTGCCATTGTATTAAAGCCCCTACACCTCTTTTGGCAAAGGGTGGAATAGACTCACGAGTTGCTAAGTCTGTCGTACGAAATGACAATACAAAATACGCCGCAACAATAAACAACAATAAACAAAAAAGCCAAATCACGTTTAGGTCGAATTCAGTTGAAGCAGTCATTGTGCTAATGTTTGAAAATCAGTTTTTATATAATGTCTATTTTCAAATTCTCACGACTTTTTCTTTTGTTTTATTTGTTCCGTAGGAAACCTTATTTTTTATTTGTTAATTTTCAAATTTTCACGATTTTTTCTTTTGTTTTATTTGTTCCGTAGGAAACCTGCCCGGAAGCAATCCATGCCCCCTTACAAATTACTAATAGGTGTTGTGGTATTTGGAATAGTTGGGACGGAATGTCCGTGGGCTGTTTGTAAGACGACTCAATCCACGCATTAGCCTGGTGACTGAGGAAAACCTCGGAAAATACATTCAGTCAGGATTGCCGGAGGCCGGTAACGAACCGGCGACCTCCCGAATCAGAGTATCGCGTTTTTCCAATAAATTACTTCTAACAGTCGAAATATGTTAGGTTTGTCTGAAATTAATGTTATGTTGGTATATAATACAGAATGTAAAACGGCCATCTTCATTCTATAACCGTTTGAGTAGTGAGTTAATTTCCACTTTTTAGCTATTTCATATTCCCACAAAATATTTTTTTCCTGCCCACAACTTTGAACTAGAACATGGAAATGTTATGGCCAAACTAAAAAAGGAGGGGGAGTCTTTTTGTTTTAAATTTTGACTATAACTTTTTTCTTAAATGCTGGTATTAGATTTGGGCATACAGTTTAAAAGGATAAACAATGCATCAACAAACAACGAATAAGAAAGACTGTAATTCGGCGTCTGTAGCTCAGTGGTCAGAGTGCCTGTACGTGGGTTCGATTCCCAGCGGGGTCAGTATTGTACGTTCAGCCTTATGTATATACCTTCATGATAACCTCTAGTGGTCTACTACAAACACCACCAGCGCGGTAGCTGAGATCGATTAGATGATAGTCTACAATTCCTACGTTCCAGCACAGGTTCCAGGCTCGATCCTAGGTTGGGCATGGATGCTATGTGGCGTGTTTTCATCGTCAAAAGTTTGCCTCGTTGCATAAATATGAGACGTAAAGCCCAAATATCTTCGTCGTCATCTTTATTTAAATACATTTTGATGACGTTTTTAATTGATTAGGTATGTGTAAGATTACTTCTGAAGATAAATGTTCAATGTTTTTAACTTCATTTTAGCGAGTTCGGACAGTCACTTCATGAAGACCGATCGATGTTGTCTATGTAAACATGAAGCTAGTAACTGACCATCAAACTATCTAGACTACTCTTCAATCCACGAAATGAGGTTCTTGGGTTTTTGAAAGATTTCCATTAGATTATTTGGATGCAAATGACAATGTATATTTTGAATAAAATTGAATATTACTGGAAATTTAAATAAACGTATTAAGAAAGAGCCAAAATAATTAATGTACTATTATTTTTCACTTTTGTCTCTTCGAGACTAATAAATATCAATGTACACAGTATTATTTAATTTGATAAGACAGAACAATTTTAACATGACAAGAACAGTTTCAACGAATTTTCAATAAATATATTTACTAACAATGTTGCCTTTATATGTATATGTATATACACATAATGATGATATTTGGGCTTTACGCTCATAATCATCAGTACCGCAATCACTATAACATAAACATGCACTGCTATTATTACGTTCACAGGTCTTATATAAAAGCAAACAATCCAAAATGCCAAACAAACAATTTACACACGCAAACAGGTAGCTCAGTAAATTGACCATTTTATTTACATTACTTGTTTACAATGTTGGAAAGACAAATAACGATGACATTTAGGACCTATCTACGTTTACAAGCATTTCATGGATTACCTGTCTGCATAAAGACCACAAACAAACCGACAGACAAACACACACATTCACATTAATTCATCTGTCTTTAGCCTGATTCTTACAATACATGCCATACAAACTACATGCGAATATTATAGACGTTATAACACAATATACTTGTGGAGTAAAATAGAATTATATCTAAAAATTACACGAACACCAACTTAACTAGTTCCAAACCAACCTCAGATACTTGTTTCATGCACACTGTTTCAATGAAAATCAACAGATTCCTAGCGGTTTTCACACATTCGTAAAGGCAGTCCTCCGGTGAGTAGAGTGCACAACCCTCAGTCACACCCGCTATGTTACGAAATGTCAGGTATCCAACCCAAAATAGTAAATTATCCCTAATGAACCTGTTTAAAGTAGAAGGTAGGAACTATAGAAGTAGAAAATTAAGTTGGCACTATTGAGCTCGACTCTTTGGTACGCATGAGACTAGTTACGTTGGCCGACAACTTGATAGTTGACACGATCTAGGACTGACAAATCCCCATTGGTCCAACTACTAATCGAATAGTGTTATCTTATTATGAATGGTTTTGTTTACATTATTTATTTATTTATTTGTTTATTGTCGACATGATCTAGCGCTAGACCTGACTGATCAGCCATTGTTGCACCGACTCATTTACTTTGTTATAAACTTGCAACTTGATTGCGCCATCTCCGCGCGGCACGAGCGCGAATCTTTGTCAATAGATTTCCAGCTCCCCGCCCCTACCGTATATTGTAAAACAATTAATGTATAATGGATAGTTTTAGCTTCTGGAGATGTTGAACATTAATTAGTTGTTGTATATACATTATCTGAATACATTGTCATAAATGTTATCACTATCTCAACCCCCATTGATGTAGTAGCTGGAACGCGTAAGAAGGAGAGAAAGAGTAAATGCTGACATAAGCAAGAAACCTCTTTGGCTTAGCATCCTGCTAGCGTCAGCATCTTGCCGACCAAAGATACAACTTCTAATGGAACTGGTGAATGCATTATTTACACCAATCTCCATTCCTTAACACTTTATTATAATTTTCTCAAAGAAAGAGAACTGCGTTATCCGTATAACTTTTGATTTTTTTTTACTTCCAAACGTGTTTAGATCATTTTTAAACTAATAAGAAATAATGTTTTGATTACAACGACAGTCTTTGAAAACATTCCGTAGTGGAACTCACAACATTATTCAGATGTGTTACGTAACAATGGCGTCATAACCGCAACATTTATTTGCAACTTTCCAACGAACGTTATAAACTCACATCTGGCCCTAATTATAGACATTTGAGGGATTCCCCCCAAGTGCTGACAAACAACCCTACCATGTTGACATGTTGAATTCCTCCACCCTCTTTTCACCGTATCATCCCCACAAAGAATTTGACTGCGTAATATTGAAGCCAATTATGCCCATATTAAACCGTGTGACCTCACACTGTTACCCCTCCTCCCTTTGAGGTAAACATTAACACTCAATCGCGTGGATAAATTCCACACAAAACCACGACTGAGATGGTTATAGTTCATATCGTTTGATGTGTCATATTAATATCCATTTAATTGAATCCTGATCCCGATTGTGCATGCATGTAATACGGCCGGTTCATGTGAGTACAGGTGGACGACGCATATCTGTGACATGCGACTGACCTTGTCTACGAAGCGTCGCAGTGGCGCCCGTACGAGTGAGAAGAGGAGGTCGGCGTCGTTGAGTACGAGGTAGCGTCGTGACGCGATACCCAACACAACTGACGACGCCGACGACGCCGACGACGACGGTACAGCCACATCTGCGCGCGGGCCGAACAACTGCGCCGTCGTGCATCGATCTGCAGGCATCCACGTTACCGACGTACGGGTTACACCTATTAATATGCGAGCCTTTACTCCGGGTTGGTTTCACGGGTACGTACAATGGAATACCTATGAAGAGGAGGGGAGGGGAACTATTGAGCAGTTAATACCTATTTAATAATGGCTTACGACGCGTAAGATCAAATCTAGACTGTACGGACGTGGATTCAATATTTAAGATCAGAGGAGTTTGGTTGTTCGTTTGGTGTTGTGAATGAATATTGGGGATAAGGTTTAACTTTTAACGGTAAAGGGTAGTCTCAGTTATTTAAACAGCGTAAAATTTTGTTTTTTGGGAATATCATGAGAACGACATACAACATTGAAAGAGTGATAAATATATATACACAATGCGGTTTCGTAAAAACTATACAGAGGATTAAATAAATTAAAAATATTTGAGTCATTACGACTGTTGGTAATGCAATTTAATTCGAATTAGTTACAATTAATTCGTTAATTTTCCCTGAAAGATAAAAAATTTTGAAACTTTTTCGAATCCAGTGTTTTGTTCTACTTCAATATTGTGTGATATAACCTTAATTTCTCGAGCGGTTTTCACAATGATACATTAAGCCGCGTTCACATAAATGACTAGTGACTATTGACTATTGACTATTGACTATTGATTATTGACTAAGCGAATTGAACCATAGGCGATACGTGCTGACGTTCACACAACTTTACTTTTTACTTTTGATTATTGACTATTGACTAACGAATTGAAAATATCTCGAAGTCATAGTTACAACCAATCACAACGTTCGCGTTCAGCCAATGAATGTGGAGCAACGGAAGTCAATACCACTACTCAATTACTGTCTAGTGTATATTTGTTTTTGACTATTTCCGGCGAATATTATTTATTTATTATTTTTATGAAGCTGTCAAACAATAAAATATTCTTATTTTGATAACAAATCTTCAAAACAAACAAGAAACATACAAAACCTTCACAACTTGGTTAAGCCCATCATTAAACGTTTTAACTGGTGAACAGTTACTATCGCCATACCTCGTTTTCTTCATAATGTTGCAATTTTATTATTTTGACAGCTCGTTGTTTGTCAATCAGTTCGATTCATTTGTTCTAGGTGGCAGATCATACGTGTCAAAGAACTTAGTTGTGTAGTGTTCATATCTTTCTTTGGGTAGTCAATAATCACTAGTCAATAGTCAATAGTCAATAATCAATAGTCATTTATGTGAATGCAGCTTAACTCTTCCGCCTAGACGCGGTGTTTATTTCGCCTGTAGTTGTCCGATGGCCGGGATGAGTGCTCGTGAACACTAGACGTGCACTATCCCAACAAACAGTAACTCTAATGGACCATTCGCGAACCAACACGGTACTATTATACTCGAAGAGAAGACGACTCGATAGTCGATCACATCTCTTAGGAAATGGTCGCTTTATTTACCGCGTTGTCGTTCAAGCATCCGTTAACGGTTAACGGAACGACATTTTGGATTCTCGCCGTTTTGAAATTTTTGTAGACTTGTGTTACAACCATTTTGGGTATTTTGATGACATGCATCTTACCGCATTCTCGCATTCTCACGGCCTCTGGTTGTGATTAATGGGTTAACGACGCATTTTACCCGGACTAATATATTATTAATGGTTTTGGGGGACACGGAGATCAAATGCTCCCTTTAACATGCAGCCCTTCCCTCAACAACATTACAACCTGTAAACGAGGAGCTTAGGGTGTGACCAAATTGCCATTATTCGTGTTCATTCAATTTCTAGTTGTCATGAGGACTCATACAATGAAAGCTTCAGCACATCTTTATTTTGATTTAGAACATTTTCCACCTGAAGAAAGTTACATTTGAAACAACAGTAGCAAGTTTTCAATAATTATCCGTATAAAACTGCGTTTTGCTATAAAACTCGAATCATGTAATAAAAATAGTATTTATATCAATTCTCCCACTGAATGTTTTATTATTTATTTCTCATCTATTATTTATTTTCTGATGTTGGAAACTCTCTACAAGGGTTTCTAATATGTATGTTCACTTTTTTTACATTGGTATATATATTCATTTTTAAGTTAGATCTATACATATCAGAATGATTTGAACAAATAATATACTGTGCCACGAAGATAACTCTTGAGTGTGGCACAGAGTTACATACTAAATAATTGTAAGACTAAATTATGCCTTTTCTACGAGGTAGACTCTAGGTCATACTGATGATTATTATTATTTAATTATATTTATATAATTTATATAATTCAGTATTTATTTTTTGTAACATAGTTCCTATACATTTATAAGAATATAATATGCGCATAACATAATATAATATAACATGCGCATCTCGAGCGGCTTATCCAAAAAACAAATAACTATATAAATACAAATATATATTTATATCAAAATATAATTAAAACAGGTTTCTCGTTTGAATGTTTTAAATGCGATTTCTTAGAACTACATCTCATTTTAATATTTGAGTAATACATGTTAGCTACATACATTGATCCACGCCAGTGTAGTAGGCCAGTAGGCCCATAACGCGCTACGTGAACTTACGTCTCGCAGCCTCTGCTCGTAAACTCGGGACTTGAGACACTTCGTATGACGTCACTAGCTCTACCGCGCACTTTTATCGAGTTACGATGTACGGGCATGCATCTTAATGCCAGTTCGGAAACGCCCCTGGAGTTTGGGTCGTGGCTTGAACGCTGACATCATGGTAAGTAAGTTTAACATGCAAATTCATCTCCGTAGAGTCATAGCACTAAACTATCGAGTGATTCCATTGTCTAGCTTACAAATTATTGCTTGCGAAATGTTTGACACTTTCAAGTCTCATTCTTTTGTTTATTGCTTAGAATCAGATGGAAATAGTGGCTCATAAGAAGTCAATTTTGAACAAAAATTTGGTGGCTGCCAGAAGGTGAAAATTTACAATTTTGTTGTTTTTTTAAAATATTTTTCAATATTTTAAAAATATTTTTTTAAAGTAATAAATGTGGTTGTGAAACCCAAGCTGACCCTGCCAGAAGCAGTAAACGGCGATGGACAATGATGATGATGATTGTGATGAATAAAAAAAAAATGTTTTTGAAATTTTCAAAATTTAAAATGCAACTCACTGCTGGATTGATGATGACAGCCGATGGTCTACCGGAAAGGGAACCGTGTTACGAATAGACGAGTAATATCTGTGATTTCAATTAACTCTTGGTATCTTCTTTTTTTAATTGACACTCACTGCTTTGCTCGTAAGATGTGGTAAGAGACAGCGAAAGTTCTGCCAAGTCCAGGGTCGCTTCAGTCTAGGCATGCGCATTGCAAGCACTAATTAAAACTAATTAAAAAGCTCATTCGCTTCTCTAGTCTACAAGCCGTGTATAAATTAATGTTAGGCACCCAATTGAGGCCCAACCAATGTGAAGTGAACTAGTTTTGTGTGGTTATGAGCAGAATTGCTTCTCAAGACTATTAATTTGATCACAAACACTGGACGTATACACTGAAAAGACTTGGAATGGCTTTTTTCGATTAAAACGAAAGTTTTGGAGTCTTGAAAGTTCAATCCACCCACCTTCGACCATCCGCTTGAAAACTCATGTTTTAATTAAGTCATTATTTTCTTAATAATTTTCATAGCCACTTTCCCAGATTACATGGAATTGGCTTAAATGTAAAGCAGTTCAATTTAAATGAGATTTCCAAGGATAGCTTTTAAAACAATTATAATGGGTGGTTACAATGTATCTTCAACTAACGTTTTGTATGTTGTCAAGTCTTTACGTAAAATTGTTAATAAATGTTAGGTGCTTAATACATCAATTTCAGTTCTAATAATTTGGACACCAGAATATATTTCCAAACAAATTATTGTCTCGAAATGACTATATCTCTTACAATAATACATTTCTGCTTACAAACAATTACATTCAATATTAATCTCAACTCTTCTACGATGATATACAGTAGACCCACAGTATGCAACAATAGTCATTTTGTTGTAGGCAGAAGCCAAATTGTAGTTAACCAGCTCAGTATAGCCATAGGTGTACAAAGTCATGTCTACGTTAGTTCCTGTGGTTTATTTGCTTGCACTTCTGAATACCTGCTGTCAAAGCGCATGTTTTATTTTTTAAAGGTGGTAGCCACTTAGATTTTCTAATTAGATTTCAGAAAACGAATCTATTTTAGCAAATAATTAGTTATTTTGCGTTGACAAGCAAGCGTGGGAACGAAAGGTAGGTATATTATAATCATGAAGTAGTATTTACCAAACCCAGAAGATAAAACACTTAAATTGTTACATATGGTAATTTTGAAATAACCTTTAAATTATTTATATACTAGTTGTTAATAGCATTTATTATTATATCGTTGCAGAAGCTTCTCATGAAGATACAGTTATAGCATTACACAGATTGTTCTACATATTGGTAGATTCAACTTCGTATATATCCTTTTACCTCTAATACAACTGTTTAACTTGTTCATATTAAAACCTTACTGAACTATTGCTATTTTATACTAATTAATATCACGCTGTAATAAAACCGAATCCATTTTATTTATTTCTGTCTTCTCCACGTATGCATCGTCAGAGCTATATTAGATTCCATGCTTCCCTGGTTAGCCATGCGGACAGAAGGGGTCAGTGTGGACAAGCATTTCATTCATGCAATAGAATGCACTTTGTACGCTGTTGTCATCTCGCGTGAGGTGAATACCTTAGTCACTAGTGTGCTCAGGAATCTATTTCCGTAGTCACGTTATTTAGTACTTATTACCTGTTTCATAGCTTTATTAATAATTGTATAACAGTATGTAAGTGATAATGATCATGTGTTTATAAAACAAATAGGATATTTCACCATATAGAGAGTTTATTAATTTTGTAATTGATGGTTTCCAACCAAAGTATAAAAACCTCGTGTTGGTATGTAAGTACTGAGTTATTAAATAATAAAATACCACTAGAACGTGTAACAAAATTAGAAGCATATTTTAGTAAAAGCCTTGTCTACACTATACACTTCAGTATCTCGTACTTACATGTGCATTTTTCTTAATTACATCCGATCATCTAAGCTAAGTTTAGCTAAAGTTAGTTTCTAACTGCTCTGCTAAGTACGTTACATAAGTGCATAGTGTAAACTATAGGTAATGTGTAGGCGTTAAAATTTTAGGTTTTAACTTTTCAAACAATGTATTTGATGCATTTTCTATTTTGTTTCTTTACAATTTTTAGAACGAACCATTGGGCTTATTGGCCAACGTTTAACTAATTTGATACTTAAAAGTATTGATCTTTAATTAGTGTTAATCTTGAGTATGATTAGTGGATTGTCTCCGTCTTCTACGAGAACGTAAATAATGACGCAACATTCAAACATCTTGCAATAATAGAATTTCGTAGACCATTTCGACTGTAGCAACAGCCTCCATTTAATAAGCTTAGAGATGACGGTGCTAATAAGAATAATATTGACAACTGTATAGCAATGAGCATGAAAAGTTAACAACAGCTATATTCATGCAAATGCCTGTCCGAAGTGAGGCAGAAACCAACCCCCCAAGACAGTTAACCGCTCGCTCGCTCCCACAAACTCCCCCGATGAGCGTTCAAGTTTCATTTGACTTTGGTGAAGTTGTGACTTTATTCCCTTGGGGCGCCTAAGTTGCTCTCTCTCCTCCAGATCTTAAGACTCTGTCTCCCAGGCGTTGACGTGACATGACATGCTCGCAGCGCGCAACACAATTCACGTATTCGAACTATAGACCCATCTCCGTCGCGGCTCTCCGGGGAGTATAACTCTGTCGTCAAGACTAATACGCGTCGTTAAGCACGGGCGTCGTCATATCGTAGTGGCTTGTTGGCGGCCACGAGATCCTTTCTCGAGCTTTGCGAGAAGAACATGAGTGTGTGACGTGGTCTTTCCTCATCCTAAACGCGACGATAAACTTGACCCAAAGTAACTATATAGTCTCATACCTTGTTCACACTACGGCCACTAACAGTAGTTGGCTAACAGTACACAAATTCGTATGTTATAGGAAGGCAGTGTTAAATTGGCCTACGTTAGCTGTTAAGGCCGGTTCAGACACTTTGCTAAGGATTATGGCTGGAAGTTGAACATACGGAAATGCATGTAGGCGTTCACACGACACGACATCGCTAACGGCTAGCGCTATGGCTAAAAAAGTCAACTAACTTTTAACTTCCAGCCATATCCTTATCCAGAATCAGGCCCATCCAATCAGAAGCTAATATGTCTTTTTGCGAAAACCAATCTAACAAAAACCACTGATGTAATATAAGCTAAAGTTATTATTAACTAATTTTTTAATATTATTAAATTATTATTATTAATAAGATAGGCCTTCCCGTAGGCCTTTCCTTTTCTTGAAGATCATAGACATTCGTTATTCTAGTTCCTGCGTGTGAACCGGGACGTCTAGGCGCTAGCTCTTAATCACTACTCTTATCCTTAGCAAATGTGTGTGAACTCCGCTTTAACTACGTTCACATTACATTCTTCACAGCAGTAAGTAGTAAAATTTCTATTAGTGGCCGTTGTGTGAACAAGGTATCATGCTTAAGAAATAGCTGAGTCCAACAGTACCAACTTAATGTTCTACTTCTCTGGTTCCTACCATCTACTTGAAACAGGTCCATTACTGACAATCTACGACTTTCAGTTGGTTACCTAGAAATTCCTAAGACAGTGGGCGTAACAAATCGACTATTAGACTTGTGCACTCTACTATAAGCTGAAGACGGTCTTTACGAATGTGTGAAAGAACTCCAAATATCTGTTGATTTTCGTTGAAATAGGTATGAGACTAGTTTCGTTGGTAGCTCCAAGCTATAATATTATAGATACCATTGTGACTGATTTGTCTGTCGTATACAACTTGGTATTTACTCTTGGTATGAATGGAAACCTACAAACCCTACTATAATGGTAGAGAATGTCGTGAAATTCTTCATGGTCATACGAGTGTCCAATGTTATAGTTTTTTGGATCTTGATGTATGATATGTTCTGTAAGTCAGTTTGTTACAGAACTATCGCACAACAATACCATTTGCGGATATAGTAAGGAATCTAATAGAAACTTGATTCTGTTTCCACGTCTTTTTTATTTCAATAGAAACCTCTTTGTATATACGTTCATTCTTCTCCCCATGTTGTCTCTACTTTGTGACAGAAAGAGACATCAACATTGATTAAATAGTTATGGTTATATCTCAAATCTAATTATGAATTGTACAACTTCAAATAAGATGTAAGTGTCAAAACTTCTTAAGAAAGCCATAAAAGTGGCGGATTTTTGGAAACTAGTGGTCTGAATGGTGTTTTGGACACGGAATTGATGAATGAATAAGAACCGCAACATCAATTAAAAAAGTTATTACAATTATTAATATTGACATCGAATTAAAAATTGCACAAGTGAGAAAACTTCATATTGTGAGTAATAACACAGGTTATAGATGGTAAAGTGGAAGATAAGATACCACGTTTAAAAATGTCTTTCCCAATGGCCATTAACAATTTCCCAATCCGCGCAACAGGGGAGCTCGAACTGACATCTGAGCCAATCAGAAGCTTGGTTACGATCGTCGACTGACTTCAGGCGACGCTAATGACGGTTCAAATTAATTTAGTCTGGCAGCTGGTCTCCAAGATGCGGAACGTGCTACCGCGAGCCAATCAGAAGCGTCGCTGGTGTCACTCACGTGTGACGTCAGACCAGCATTGTCACGCGCATCACGTAATGTCAAAACAACTTCTAAACCGAGATCGGTTGCGAACTGTTTCTCGTGAGACGATTTCACATGCGACGGTTACTAAGTCTACACTATATGTGCTTAAGCATTGTACTTAAGTACATGTGCAGTCGGTAAGAACCTGTCTCAATATCTTCTAACTAAGCATCACACTTAGGTGTATTTATATTTGTAGACGATGTGTAGTACCCAATACTAAATCTATACTATGTACTTAAGCATCATACTTAAGTTCAAGTATATGTGTAGACGATATGCGAGGTTTCCAATTTTATGCCTACACTATGTACTTAAGCATTGTACTTAGGTACAAGTATGTAGTCGATATGTGAAGTTCATAATACTGTCTACTCTAGGCATCATATAAATATATACGCCTGATATTTTTTAAATTCTTAAATTCTTACAATATTCAACTTTGCAATTTGAGGATGTAAATGCTTCGAATAAGACAGATTCAAATCTGAAGCAATTGTAACGTTTCAACTAAGTGTGTAACATGTGCGTACAAAGCAGTAGAAATACAGACAGTTCTCCAGTATATGTCATTAATTCCAGTCAGTATGTTTCCTTACGACGTTTTTATTGCTATTATTATTAATTTGATACAATTTAGGAAATTCTTTACCGATTCTTTGCTGTCATGTGTTGTACGTGATAGAGCAAATTCAATAAGCAAGAAATCGTAAGACCTTTCGCAATTTCTGAACAATTTCTAAAACAAATGTTTATAGTGATTTGTTATTTTTTTTTTCATTTTGTTGATATTGCAAGATCGCCATCTATTATCGCCGACACAGAACACATTCTTTACTTTTATTATACTCATCGAATATGAATCTAATGACAGTGATAAAGAAATGTTTGTGAGAATATGTAAGGATATGGTGTGGAGGCGGAGGTGAAAGGAAAAGTCTAAAATAGTTCCGCAATATTATTTATACATTGTTTGTACATTTATTCTTTTAGATGTATAACATTATAATTGGAATTAAACTTTTAATTTTTGTTTCTTTTCTCTCAACTCAAAGACACGACTCAAAAGACACTAGAGGGAAAGATAATGCGTGTAAGTACAATACTCTACAGTCTATACAGTATTACACCAATCTGGCAATTGGCATTGCGCGCCACAGCAGATAATTTTATAATCTATGTATAAAACACATTTAGCAAACAAACTCTTCTGAACACACATGTATTTATGTAACACGTCATTTTATTATTTCGTTTTTGTTCTTTGAAATATTATTTTACATAATTTCAAATCAACTATTTTTCTAAATCTATTATCATCATTATCCTTTTCCCCTCCCCTATTATTATCCTTTCCTATTTCCCCTATTCCCTTCCCCTTTCCCCTTTCCTCTTTCCTTTTTTCTCTTTTTTCCACCTTTCTCCGTTATCCGTTCTCCCGTTCTTCCGTTTTCCTCGATCCTCTTTCGTCTTTCCTTTTTCCTTTTTCTTTCTTTTATTTTAAGTCTTCTGTTGTTTATCATTTTTATAACTGAATAGATTACAAATAAATATAATTAAAAAATTTAAATCTTTAAAACAAAAATGAAGCAAATTACTTCTATTTGCTTTTTAACGGAAAAACATACGTTAAAACTTATTTCACAACAAATTGCCGCATCTATAAAGTACTTAACAATGCGGGTAATAAACAGAACAAGTGTAATCAGATGCTTCAGATCCTGATTGGAGGTCCAGCATTGCTCCGTGTGTCCTAGAGTGGCCGGATACGACCAGTGTTGCCAAACACAGGAATACCGCTTGGCACCATCCATTAGAGTTAGCGTCCCACTTTCAAGCACGACGGCGTTCCGTACGAGCTTAAGCCAATAATCCAACAGCACGTACTATATAATGTATTTAATCACAGCGAGAACTGTGTTAATCATTGGAACAAAAGGGAAAAATTCATTTCCCATCCATACAGTTACACTCGGGATAAAACGAAATCCCTGTTGAATTGATCTTGTTTTTAAAAAAACATGTATAGAAAGAACAATTTGTAATCCGTATGATTTTGTTAATGTTTGGCTTGGTTTCCGTTATACAAACTCTCCATACAAAGTCAAACATTATCTTCTCTTTGTAGCAAAAAGGGTTTAATCAAGTCATACCCAGAAATTAAACGTAATATTTTCACAAAGAGTCACAAGACTAAGTTTAATTAACGCGCGCATTGCGATTGTTTGATTTTCGGTTTAAATAATGAATTATCTGTTTGCTAACGTCTGAATTTTTTAACCCCTTGTATATAAAGGCTTCAAAGCATGGAACGTAAATTCCAAGTCTGTTATACTACTAGAGGCAAAGCAAATATTAATTAGTACCGCTCAATTAGCAAGATACTATCGTTTACTCTCTCATGCATAAAAAGGTCATCGCACAATCACGTATGCATACGATTTGGGCTGTGTGGGATTTGGATGATGTACCCCCTATCAGGTTACACTGTGTACACATGTAATAGCCAGGGACATTGTATGTAACGTGTGGTACGTTTGTTTGCCGTGCGTTGCGCGGCTCTGCATATGTTATCGACAGCAGTATCGGAAAGCCAACGTTTCTACCGCTAAAATATTTAGTAGGCTGTCACAACTCATATGTGTGTTTGAAATCAGGTACATGAGGTCCAGTTCAAAGTGACCACCACACCCATTGGATCGACTAGGTGCGTCGACTGTAGAGCCAAATTAAGGGGTTTCGTTGATATGCGTCCCAATTTTGTTATTTAAATATATAATTTGTTATCAATGATGTAACACATAGATTCGATATCGATATCTACTAACATGTACGGTAACGCAACTTCATTCATGTGTGACCTATACTCGCGTACAAACTGGGTAGGTCCCGTGTGAAACGTCCTCTGTGGCTAAGAAGAATTTGTACGATGATATACTATAGTGACGTCACACATCTCACGCTCTCGAACTCAAAACTGCTGTATTTTCTAGATCATTGTCGGGATAACTGCTTATAGTTTTCTGAGTTTGTATAAGAATGAAAACAAACTTTAATAAGTAATAATGTATATTGACTTCATGTGGTCCTTTGTATGGACACTGTGGTGAAATGCACAGTCAAGTTAAATATGTGATATGTTTAAAGTTGCTATGGAGTTTGTTTTGCTTATGGAAAATAGCATCTAATAAAACAATTCCATAGCAACAAATCCTGTACTTAACTCGACACTTCACTGTTATGCAGTTACGAAATTACTCACAAATTTAAATTTAAATTATAAGTACGCAACATATTTAAACGAATGATTTATTTTGTTCTCGAGTTGGATTATTAATTCACTGATAAAGGTTGTTATTACAACTAGTGTAATTATGTATTATTTCTTTATATGCAACCAATTTCATATACATACTTTGAATAACATTGAAACTAATTATTATATTAGTTAATAGGAAGGTTAATAGGTAGGTTTCATGTGTTTTGGTATTTGAGTAGTTTCATAAAAATATCAACGTAAAGCAGTATAGCAAGACCTAGATCCTAAAAAAATTATTTCTAAGTAGAGCAATCAAGACATAACCTTGTGATTAAATCCCTTCCATGTGTGATTAACTTAATTTCAATTAACTTCAATCATGTCAAATTAATTCCATCTTGACGAAGCAGTATTACCATCTATTCGTTTTAGCTTTCAGTGCTTTAATCCTGCTTCGAGCTAGATTCAGTAATAAATGCACGTTTATTTTCTAATTGCAACTAAATAAATTAACACACCTTAATAAATTGAATCTTAACTAACATACTTCCTATAAAACCCAGACACTCAAAATTTTATCAAATAAATCAACAATATGTTAGTTAGGCATGTGATTACACAAACTCCCATTAAAACGAGTATTTTTTTAATAAAACTTCGTACCAAAACGCTGTAATATAAATCATTTTATTTCGTACTTATTCATATTTCATTCCATATTGTCATTCATGCATTAATGTAGTCAAGAATCATTTAGCATGAGTTCGCTTTTATGTCTGCCATAGTTAAAACATACACTGAAGAATAATATTGTAAACGTTGAAGCTGTATAGTATAAATTGCTATCATACAAATCGCCCGCGGTCTTATTACAAACAAACACACAGACACACATCCCATCAACCACACAGTTTGCTAGGTTTATACGGTGTCGAGCTATCAAATAATACAGGTAACGCTATGGTAATATACTGGAATTTGCTTCGGTTGATCGAAAGGTTGATCCTCGTTGTTGAGTCAAAAAGTCGGACAAAAGTTGTATTTAAACAATTTCCTCTAAGATATAAATTAACCGATCAACATTTTTAGAGATCACCTAAAAATTCGTAAACATTACTTTTGTGTATCTTTTTGGTCAACAGACGAGATGCTTTCAGATGTTCACCTTTTAATATGACTCTAAACATATTTTATAACTTGTGTTTAATACATTATTTTGTTAAACTTTTAATTTTGTATGGGTTAAAATCAAGAGGTTTTCCAATACACTTTTTGTGTCTCCTAGATGTTTTATTCTTGTTTGAAATATAAGTACACGTCTTAAAGAGAGGGGACCGAAAATACGGCATTATCCAATGTAAAACAAAATAAAACTGATAGAAAACCTTAAGAGATTCACTATTTTCGTATTGGGTTGTAACCCACAATTATCTTCTTACTAGTTCTGGAAGCAAAGCATAGTGTGCCATTTTAATTTTTGTGCATCACTATAATATACCGTTATTGATATGAAGAAATGGAAAGAAATTACATGTGACACTTTTCGCCATACACATTGTGTCATCCCTATTTTTATGTCAGTGAACAACCATACTTCCTTAATGTTATGTGAAAATTAATCATCTTCAATTTTGTGACATACTGTTTCAGATTTAAAGAACAATACAAATTATTGAATATTTATTGCAAGGACAATCAATTTCATCTTATGCCGTTTTAAAAATGCATGAGGATACATTTTTGACCGTGTCACATTATATTTTTGCTACTGAGATACTGGGACTGAATATTGCAAATTTTTCTTTTCCAGACCACAAATAGAAACGCATATATATATTACATTATGTAACAACAACAGATTTGTTCACATCCGAAACTCTTGTGAATATAATTTCATTTTTGGTGGACATGCAAAAATATTAGGCAATAAAATGGAGAGAGAAAAATAAATAGAATGTTGTGACAGCCGCGTAATGAGTTTTCTAAACCCCGCTCTCTTGTACTGTGGTGCTGAGTGCTATTGTGCGGATGTCTGTGAGAAGCCCAGTCTAGAGTAAAGTAAAATAAAAGTAGTACCAACCATGAGGTGGTGAAAGGATTCAAATAAAGTTCTTTCAGATCGTGTGAAGTACAGACCAAAAAAGAAGTAGGCTAGTAGACGGAACAAGTCATACCGTTTATGTGCAAATATTCTATGCATAAAATCTGAGTTATGACTCCAACATATTACTTGAAATGAAAAACGTTTTGAGTTCGTTGATCTTTGCATTCTCCACAGGCAATCTTTCGAACAGTTGGGAACAAATTAGATTTGTATTGTCTACCAAAACTCATAAAACTTTGAAACCGATGTTCATTTTTGTATTGTGTTTCATTCAAAAGTAAATATCGGACATTTAAAGTTAAACAAAAGCTATCTTTGTGTCACACAACACAATGACAACACATCACAATGACAATTAAAATAGTTTACGTGTATCGTCATCGGAAAATAAATTCACCAAACTTTACTTACCTCCAATTTATAAATTTCAGATCGGTAAGCATGATCTCAACAAACGTAACATTAAAAATGGCTGGTGTCTTCTACCAATCGCTATGTTTGTTGGAGAAGATCTCCGATTAATCTTCGGATAAGTCTTCGCACTAAATGTTTAGTGAAACCGGGGCTTAATAAATTATTCTTTAAATTATCATTTGTTGCGCCAAATTCATTGTATAAGTGTGTATGAGTTTTAGTTTTTAATGTCTGCATTGGATTTGTTTTTTAATGACATGCCATGATATCTGTTTGACATCAGCAATGTTAATTTTACAAATATTCTTTGTTTACATAATGGTACGGAATTATATTTGAAACACATTGTGGTTTTGTCGCATTACGGTTTTTAATGTGTACAAACCTGTTTTGCTTGATTCGATATTTGTGTTGTAAATCATTGAATATGTATTTTGGTAAATAAACACAATCAAATATTTGGTTTGGTTTGGTTATGTTAGTTACATTCTTGATCGAATTTATTTATTTATTTATTTATTTATTTAATGTCTATCCTATTCAGTTATAAAAACTGATTTACAAAGGAGGACCTTACCTATTTGCTTCACGTTTGTCTATGTTAATCCATGCACAATCCACATGCAACTATATTTTTGATATAGCGCAATATAATATGTTGTTGATACTTTGGTACCGTGGAAGGAAGGCGCGTTGAGTTTAAGTTGAGTACACAAGACACAAGGGGAGCACTTGCTGGTGTGCGAAATGTTCAATATCGTTAACTGAAGGATTAATAATGGTACCTAAATGGGAAAAATTTAAAAATACTTTTAATTACCTTAAGGCCATTCCAGCCCGCTATCAAATATGCACATTGTTAAATCATTATCAGCTGTTGATATACGACGCAATGTGACCACACTAACATCCCCCCCACCGCGCCGAGCCGAGGTATCAGCAGGCAGCCGAGTTACTGGGTAGTCGAGTTACAGACACTGTAGAAGCTAGTTCGTGTCGCTCGCTCCTCTAGCGTCAACGAATTGTGTACTTCTTCGCTCTCTGACATTTTGATGAGTAACAGTGCTGGAGGCTCTAAGTCAATTCTCAATTGTACGTAAAGGATGCCTTATAATGACTTAGAAGTTTGAGGCATGGGTTTCAGTTCTTTCCGCATAAATTGTTAATAACAAATTTCCAATTTTTACTCGTTTATTTATCGGTACACAAAAATTGTTGTAGTTTAGTCCCTGTTTATGCTACAGCCATGTTATTTTATAGTCACTATTTCATAAGTATTTCAAATCAAGAAAAATATTTAAAACGTCACATTTAGTATTTTGTAACCGTGGAGCCAGCACCGTAAAGCTGGAAGTGTATACGGCCGGTACGCGTAAAAACAATATGTTTTTTTTTTTTAATTTTCTTCTGGTCATACTCGAGGTGACTCGGGTAAAAATATTTTATTGTTGTAGCTTGTAAAAAAAATGTTTCGAGACTGTCCGCGAAGGGGAGGAATAGCCTTCCGATAATTTTTAAACATTTCACAAACTTGTGCAGTTATTTAAAAAATATAGACGTACCTTCATTTAGACATAGAATTAGATATTTATGTTTAAAGACAAGGATGCTAAAGCTATATATATCTCATCACACAATTTAGCTATTATCTCAAATGGACATTATAATCTTTCACTAAACAATACAAAAAAGTGCTCAGCAATATTCAAAGTTCTTCAAACCAGACCTCCTTCAAACATCCAGTATATTATTTCTAATGTGCTTCTTGACAATCTCTAACCTCACACAAAATAACCATCAAAACCCATCATTCAATCACTCAACGAATATAAATCCTAATTTCATTACTTATATTAAACACGACTCTTTGCTCAAACCTACTTTCTATACTATTATATTTTTTAAACTCAACTTTTCATTAAATTTGTCTTTATTAACTGTTGTGATAGCTCTGTGATATCTTGTTCAATATCAACTAGTTTTATTTGTACTACAACTTTCTTCTCTCTCTCCCGCAAGGTGGCAAGAGGAGTGTGCCCCGTTTAAGTCAAATGAATATAAGATGTCTTATAGCAATTACGCTAACGGTGACTTTGAAGCAATATTTATAAGCATAGAGTATCACACTAAAATCGTATCTGAGTGACACACATTTTTCTGATAATGAATGCATATATGCATTTATTTACTTTAATCATGCATTTTAACTATATGAAGATGGAGTCTTATCCAAAGAGGATAGAACGGCTTTTGTGTTTATACGTCCAAAGATAAGGATTAAAATGATCATTTATTCAAATTCTACTCATAAAATAATACGGTCCAGTAGTTTTAGCTCCGTTTTAACAAACGCTTAGTTTGAAGATTAGCCGTTAATCCGAGATAAGATTCAAACAAACATGGTGCTGGGTATAAAACACCACGAGTCTGTTGAAGCACTGGTTACTAATCCTAGATTATAAAAACAGATTAATAAAGTTTACTGAAATTGGACTTTGAAAGCACAATAAAATATGTTCTTTCAATGGCCTTCTTGAACTACAAACATCTTCAACAGTCAGCAAGAAAACTGTCTAACAAAACTTCCCTTGATGTCGAAGTAAACATGAGTTTAGATGTGCATTCATCCATAGGTATCCATACTTTCCCTAGTTCTTCTCAAAACTTTTCTCCTCTTCAAAGTTACTTTCTTGCGATTCCGTCAATGTTACATGACATTGTGATGCTCTCGGACGATTTATTCTTCACTAAAAACGCGCCTAGCCCGGGGGAGCCTCGAACAATGATCTATGTCTCGAGCACAACCGTTGAGGGGTCAAACAGGTCAGGTGTGGAGGGGAGGGGGAGGGGGGGGGGCAACGACATGTTTGTCTGTATTGCCACTGCAGCACTCTGTAGTGACGTCACAAACCACCACCATGTTTCACATCTAATAAATATTAGCCTCTTTTTACTCGCGACTCTACCATTAGATTTAACTTATCGTACACTTCCTTGCACATTTATATTGGTGACTTTCGGTAAGGTTATTCACAAAGCGGGTGAGTTGATGTACGATGCATAGATCATGGTTAGAGGGAGAATATCGCTGTCATAGGTAGAAGATAAATGGAATATATTTGAATGGAGTATCATTTCATGGTTGTAAACAGCGGACTCTTGCGATAAATTTGTTGTTACTTAAATAACTTGAAAAATGTCAGTTTCGGATAATCAAAATAGTCAACTTGTAGAACGTTGGTTCAAAACACGAATTGCAATTATTCTTAATGAAATAAACGTTCTGGTTGACAAGGGAAGATTTGTAAGTTGTATGAAACGATTTAGCTAACAGGAAAAGCTATAAAACGTTTGGTCGATTTGAATGAACACAATTATATGTTTAAAATACACATATACTGATAGAGGTGAGAGCCGAGACTGTAATAATGAAGGTCACCGGTTCGAAACCGGTTATCGACAATCCTGGCTGAACGTTTCCCGAGGTTTTCCTCAGCCACAAATCAAATCACATGGATTCATAGGTATCTCTTACAGCGGTGAACGATAAAGCAAAACGAGTACTTAAGTTCTGAAACTTTATATTGTTTGAAACAGGTAAACTCTACAATGGAGAATAGTTCTCAGTGTGCACTTTATTGTCTGCCACTTTGAATAGATGCAACTGAAACGAAGTATACCACCTTTAGCACGCGGCTTCGTTGCGGTCTGGCAAGATCAAACAACTTATACAACCACTGCTTGGCGCGCTGATCTACTTTATACAGTTCAAACGTTCATTAAAAAACAACCTCATTGAATGGCAAAGAGCATTAGACATACGCTGAGTTCATCTGTTACTGTAATACTGCTTGCTAAAGTGACAGTACCAACCACTGAAGTCAAATTATTACACTTGCTGACTAAAGACCAGTATGGGTAACATTGCAGAATTAATGGTTTTAGTTATATTTCAACTGTGTGCGCGGTAGCATACTGGAATTATGTGCAAAGCGGTAAAGTTGCACGTTCCAATGCACATTTCATCTTTATAGTTGGCAGGATGAGATGGTGTTCATTTTGAAACATACCTTAGGTTTGAATTCTGGTAACGCTTTTAGTCGATAAAAAAAGGTTAAAAGGTTAAAAAAGTAAACAAATACACTCTTCTCTGTAAAGCTTATTTTGTTAATTTAAACGGAAACACAGAAGAACAGGTAAAACGTTATATAAGACCTAGTAATTGGACTGTACACTGTTCCTTGTCTGAGTGTTTTCGCCTGTTGAAGAGCTCTGATCAGGGTTCGAAATATTGCGTTTTTAAATTGTTTTAATATGTGGCAAGGAACAGTGTACAGTCCAATTACTAGGTCTTATATAGCTTATTTTGCTGTAAGAAAAAATCACTCTTTCATTGCAGAATTAGCCAAGCCAGTTTCGGTTCCCTTGATGCTATGTTATCTCAATAAGCACTCACAGTATTGTAAACTGTTACTTTGGATCCGTAGAAATCAGACATAAATAACAAATTGTAGAATATACATACCACTGAAAACCACTCCTAGTAATTGCTTGAATAGAATGCAAAAAGGTTTTTAATTTCCAGGAGTTTAACTCTTTGTTTCTCTGTATACACAAAATACAAAATGTATTTAAATTCTTTCACCTTTGGGATTTATATCGGAAAAATATCAATAGATATGTTTCGTTAAAAAAAAGCTTTTTAAACCAGCGTTGGTCTCAAATTGATCACATGTGTTGTTAGTGTTACTGTTGTGATCTGCATGATCATATAGTTAGGAAAGTATGATACCCTGGGCAATAGTTGAACTACAAATTCTTCCTATTGTCGTATTTCGAGTTGATATTGTTCACTTATACATTCGAGTTTGTAGTTTTGTTCTGGGTAATTTCAACTTCTAGTTAAAGACTTTGGGTTTGTCAGAATGTTTCTGCATCCCGCTGGGTTGTAAGAATAGTTTGGAGTGACATTATTGGTTCAAAGTGTCGTGTCTTGTAAGCTCCCTATTTGCTTTGTAAGCTTCTTTGGTAAATATTGTTATAGTTGTCTGACTCAGTCGTTCTAGTTTAGAGTGTACGACACAAATAGTTAGATAACCGTGAAAGTAGAGTTTAGTTCGTATCTTTAAAATTACATTTAGGGCAGTTTTACCAAACTTGAATCCCTTGATTTTATGTTAATGGGAGATCAAAAATGGCGTCCGGTAGAAGCCACCGTACATTTTGTACAGTTGCCGTGACATTGCCACTTGAGCGCTTCATTCGTTTTAACTAGCGCCCTCAGTGGCCAAACTCGGTGCCTATATAGTGCTGTAAGATGTAGCCTGAGAAACTCTGAAGAGGATCTGCGCGTCTATAAGAAGTTCGCTTAACACCCGTAAGATGTCTCTGACGGAAGATGGATGAGAAACTGAGCTCGAATCCTTGCGTGCACCGATCACAACGTGTACGCTGTAATAACAATACTGTTTTGACCTTTAATTCCACCGATAAAACACGTCGAACGTGGAATGATCGGTGGCCAAGCCATCATCTCGAATATCTGACATCCTGACCAAACTAATTATTGAGTTACGGGAGGAACATGACATGGCTTACACGATATCGTTCAGTTATGATTGAAATAAGCTGTAAATCATCCGTTACATTTGTACTACAGTTCGAGATAAATCCAATTAGCAAACTGATTGATGGATTGATTTGTGACACGAATGGGAATCCGCCGATGGTTACATCTCAATCCTGACGAAATGAGCTCTCTTTTGCCGCAGAAACAAAAAACGCCCACTCAAAAAAAGTGAAGATAAGAACAAGATGGACGAATTTCCATCAACGATAGCTTCAAGGAACATAAACCCACGGATTTGTCCGTCAAGAGGGTAGTATTTCCCTCAAGTGGCGTACGTTCTGTATATTGCATTCCTTTGGGGTGGCTCTGTTCTTACATCTCTCCCTGACGAAGGTTAAACGGCGCACTCGAAACAGCCCCACGATGAGAGTGTAATGAGCGGATTTAGGGTTGCGCGTAAGGGGAGGGAGACAGGGGGTTGAAACGAAACGACGCCTTTTGTCACGGCGATAAAGGGATTTCGAAGGTCATCGGATGACGAGTGCTGCCCGGGACAGATGGCGAGTGAGCCGCCGCGGGCGCGCCCCGTGTTCACCCCAAGAGGCTTCTGTCGGGTAACAAATGCTGATTGATCTGCCGTCCCTAAGTTTTAACCGCCGGCTATGTTGCGTCGAGTCACCGCTGGCGCGCTGCGAGCCGGACGCATCGGCCGGGGACTCCCCGTGATTGAGTACACCATTACCGCCTCAATTAGAGTTGCGTCACTCTTATGCATGCGGTATTCAAGGTTAAATCAGGCGATTTTTTAGAGCAATTACCCTGGTAGCTAATTAGTGAGGGAATTAGGACCTGGTGCAATCGTTCGAGTAGAACTCATCAATCAATAATATAGTGTCGTGTTGAAATAGTCTTAAATCACAACACG
Organism: Isoperla grammatica; assembly: GCA_945910005.1. Classification (NCBI taxonomy): domain Eukaryota; kingdom Metazoa; phylum Arthropoda; class Insecta; order Plecoptera; family Perlodidae; genus Isoperla; species Isoperla grammatica. The sequence continues at coordinate 120,553,604 of OX246737.1, forward strand.
ATTTTCATGCAGACTTTATTGCATTAATAAATTTGTATCGTTATGAGTATGCAACGACTTAGTAGATGTTATATAATGCATTTGACTAATCGATGCCTAATTTTAAATTACTATGCGTAAGTTTCATTTTTCGAATATTGTAAATTTATTGTGTATAATATTGTGTCATTCTTGAATATTGTGATAGATGTGTGTAGTGTAGGCTATGTCCTTTCTTTGTAATATTTTCAATTTGGCGAGTTGATGGCATTTTCAAAATATTCAAAAGAATGTTAGGATGTCAGAGCAGTTAAAGCAGATACCCTGTAGAGTGTAGACTATTATGTTTGAAGTGTCACATCTGCAGGGTTTGTGAGTCTAACCTAATCGACAATTACAATGATAAATGACGGGTTTGGGTCGTAATCTGATTAAGAACTATAATTTGCAAACGAATTGATTGTGCACAATTCAGGCATCTTTCAGACTATATATTCAGTCCAGCAAGGTTAGCACAAGTTTTTCTAAACACGATATAAATTAATTTTTTTGTCATCGTTTGGGGTTGAAGTTTTAGGTCAGTTAGTTTGTTCGGTTTGGGTTTTAATTTTGAAAGAAATTAAGGTGGTTTGGAATCATTTACATGACTTGATCGAAGAATCGACAATTTTTAATAATACGCATGCTTTGTTTTCAGCCAATCAAATTCAATCCACTTTATACTGACATATTGCCTAACGCATTCATTACTATTATTTTAAACTGTTTGAATAGATCGAAACACCATTACTTTGAAATCGGTATAAAAAAGATTCACAGTAGATATATAACTACTGTTGTATCTTCAAGTAAATCTTGATTTAAGATTGAACTAGGTCTCTTTTTGTAGATAACTTTGAACTGATCGGGTATCTTTGCAACGTCGACCCAGGAGGATTTTGTAGGATTTTAGACTTGATTTAAGGCTCTTCTCAGATTCTGATTGGAATTTCTTTGATGTCATGTTGACAACTTCTACTTTATTTATATTCCAGCCCTTATTTCGTTCGTAATCCCTTTGTTTTTTCTCCAGTCTTTCTTATCCTTTTGTTGAACAAAGTTAATTATAAAACCTTCAACCCGCTCATCCCCATCACCCTGACAAATGTCACTCTATTCGCAACGTGACATATAATTTGAGGATTACATTCTTAGCCGAGCATAAAAATTCAATTAATGTTTTGTACCAAGTTACATTCGTTTCGGCTGTCAGATGTAGTTTAGTTCAGTGTAGCGATGTTGGAAGACAAGTGGACGGAGCGGCGTGTTGTGACGACGGTAGCGTCGCGACGCCCCTTGGCTGCGGTCTTGCCTCCCTGAGGGAAGATACGTCATATCACACCCTCTCTCCCTCGTCACAGCTTATTAGCACACGAGGCGTCATTCAACTTGGAAGCTCCGATAAACATAAGCTTGTGCACACAAATATTCGACCCCACCTTCGGACCACACAACAAACCCCCCACCCTTATCCGGTCTTAGTGGATCGTATTCTATAGGTCTCTCACAGCAAGAAGTAAGATTGTATCAGGACCGCCCACATTTAGTTTCCAACTTAACAAGCGCGAATCACTGACGTTTTTCCCGATTATCTAGTACAATTTGGTTGAGGTAAGTTTTTTGACGGTAACGCACACGAAAAAGTGCAAGCAGGTTTCCGTCAAAAAACTTAACGCAACCAAATTGTACTAGATAATCGGGGGAAACGTTAGTGATTCGCACTTGCTAAGTTGGAAACTTAATTCTTGGTGTGAGAGACCTTTACATCAACTTCTACAGAGATACGCTTAAGAAATACTTTAATAAAATATCAAAGACTAAACAACAAATATTTGAAACAAAATACGAGTATAACAAAAGATGTTAATTAAAAAGATGAAACTTTTGTTTTGACTCATTTTATACGCTTGGGAAATAATTGTTTAATTTTACCCCGTGGGCAGTGAGACTTAACTACGAAATGTACTGCTATGAAAGAATTCCAGCAATGTCAATGAAAATATGTTTAGCGCGCTCTGTGGAAGGTTTCTACGTTAGAATACCATTATTCGTGTTTGTTTGCGTTGCTCCAAGTTGTTCGTAATATAACATGACTTCATATGTAAATGAGGTGACACGTCGTATCATTATTACTTATTAACCAAAGGGAGTAGATTCTTGCATTAACAAAGGGGATGAAGGGTGATGGCTTCAAAGTTCTCTTCCTCGCAAAAGTACAGCTAATTATTTTTTAGATCCAGCGTGGAGAAACGTATATGCATCCCCTAACTCTGGCTTAGAGATAAGCACATATTCTCAAAACGTACCACACCATATCCATGATGATGGTGCTTAGAAGCAATGCTTGCTTGTACATTAACATTATTTGCATAATTACAATAAGTAGCCTTCATTTTACATAAGCTTCGTTGTTCAGACGTTGCCTGCGCACAGCAATTCATTTCAGACGCTCTCGTAAAATTTGGTAACAAGAGTAAATTGTGAGATTTAAATTAGATTATTCCGACAAACCATAAAATAATATTAGCTATCAATCTAATTGGTTTAGAGGTTCCGAAAGTGAATCGCATTGTTACTTTCTAAACTCTCCGCAGATATCCTTGTGATTGTAAGCGCGCGCGTCGTCGGCAAATCGAGTGACATCTCTAGACAGACGAAGGAAAGATGCGGAAGTAAGTTAGTAAAGCAAGTTTAGATCCCCCCTCCCCCCCTACCGCCCCTCCCCTGCTACCTCCGACGACTCTCTGGGGATTGTCCCCCCCCCCCCTTGAGCTTTCCGTCCAAATGCAGCCGACGACGACCGTGGAGACAAAGTCATTATTCAATTAACATGGGCGTTACGTGAAGGGGGGGGGGGGGGGAGGGGAGGGAGGATCTCCTTGTCATAACAATCGGCTCTGTTGTGTAACGGGGGATGTTTCACGTCAACCCTCAGATCGCGGTTATTGCTGGAGAAATAAAAGTAGAGTCGGGATGAGATGGAAAAACAAACACAAACACTTTCATTGGGTTTGATGATCGGTCACAATCAGGGTGACGATAATCAATCATTTTATTGGATAAACTTTTAGTGTCTGATACGCATTGTATTTTGGGAATAATGAGCAACGCAATGAAATGTGTTTACCGTTACAATTGTATACGGTGTTTAAAATACAGCTTATAACTGTGTGTTGTTATGCATAAGCTCGAAATGTCACGAATTGACGGTGACTGTGCAAAATAATTGTAATATTATTATGGTCTAGAAAAAGAATTTCATTTGTAATACACTTATTGCAATGTAAATATATTCGGTATGGTAATAATAGTGTGACTCATAATCATATGAATATTAAAGTGTATGAGAATGTGATTTCTTTGTTCTTAAAACGCAATTTCAAATATATATTTTTTACAAAAAACACTGTTACAGTTATTTATTTTATAGGAAATTAAACAATTGAAATAATGTATTTAATTGTTTAATCCTATGAAGAGTAAACGTTATATATAACGGTAAACAAGAAATATCATGCCAAACTTTATTTTCTTCATTTGCGTCTTTACAAAACGGGTGAAACCCCTCAAATCTCTGCTGTATTATAGTTTACCTCTATATTGAAAACTCTTTAAAGCACGATCACGCCATTGTTAAGTTTGCCGCATGTCGTGTTACTGGCATCTCGTAACATGGCTGCATGCTATCAAACTTGATGTACAATTGTTTTATGTTTGAAAGTTTTAACCTACCTTAACTCGTTACAATATTTAATGACTACTGTTAAAATTGAAAGTAATTGATGTAAATGTGCGGACTTACAAGAAAGCTTCACCCTTCAATTATTCACAAACAAGTAATAAACCGCAAATTAGCGAGAATTCTCCCGATGGTCTCTTCGTTATTGAAAATATGTAAATAGAAGCGACTTTGAGCTGTTAATAATCTGATTTAAGTTCCCTTCTCAGGGCTTTGTTCTTGTGATTTCAAGTAATTTCCTTGCGGCGTTGTCAAATTGTGAGAACGCGCGTGGGGTAGGTTTGATTCAGAGTACCGCTATTGTGTTTCGACTGACTGCGATCGATAAGGGCTGCGTCTTATTGCTGTCAATGAAACTTCAAGAACAATAAACACACCGCTTAACGTTACTTAGGGACACAGCATACAATGCTATATCCAGTAAATAATCGACAATAACTTGGTTATTATGTTTGCCGTTAGCTACATTTTTTAAACTAAATAATTGCATTTAAACAGTGTCGTACTGTAATGTTAACGCCGATTAACGTACAACTAACAAGAGATTAAAAAAAAAAATGAGCGCACTACAAAAGTATTTCCAGTTTGTAATTAAAAATAATCTGTAATAGATAATCTTAGTAAGCTCGGTATATTTAACCTTGCAAACATATTCATGAAGTTCTATAATATGTAGGTTTAGTATACACAATAAATCCACTTTGGCATAACGCGGTTTGTTTTAATCAACGCTGTTGAATATAAATGAATCCTTTACATGAATGCAATTTCCTCACTGTTTAAATTTAATCTGGACTTGACGACTTGGGCAGAAAAATGGAATGAAACACTTGATGTTTGGTTATATTCAACTCATGCACGAGTTTTCATATGGTTGTGCAGCTGTTTAACGTATAGCATGCACATTTTATCATTTTGTCTGCAGTTAACTCCTATCATGAATTTCTGCTGATAATTTATTGTTTCTTTATTATTTTTATTTATTGTTGTTGTTTGTAATGTTATTGTTGGTTATTGTTTGTTGTTGTTTCTTTATTGTTTGTTGTATTGTTTCTTTGTTGTGTTTGTTGTCGTGAATTTATTGTTTGTTTATTGTTTCTGGATACATTTTTTTTGTTTTCAAAACTCGGTATCAGAAAGTGTCAAAGTTTCATGAAACCTTACAATCAATCATTGAGCTTTACTCGAACCATTAGATGTCTGTGATTATTCTGTGTAATTCAAGAATGTTTACTGTTTAGTTTTAACGATATCGTCAATATTTGTTTGATATGTTAGCTTCTGTGAAGTATCGAATATGAAATTTTCTGTCTTATAGCAATTCGTATATATAAGTTTTTAATGCACGCTTCTCTATAAACATATCATGTATAAATATCTCTTTTTATTACACTTGGGTAAACTTTTATTGTTTAATAAAACACAGGAATTTTCATGAATTTTCATTTCTATGTTAGCTGTATTTCTAATATAAACGGCGATTCCTTTCGTTCGTGTTTACTTGATATAATAATAACAATTCTACAGCAATATTTACGCTATTAGCTTAACTGTAACAAAGAGATGGTACGGAGTTAGTTCATATCGTGACTTGCTAGAACAAGACATGCTAGCTAGGGCAATGCCTTTATAATATATACGTTGTACATTCTGTAAGTTTATAGTTCCAACTCGTAGACATTAAATATCAAATACTACCATGACAAATAACACATTTTAAGTTTCTTTTAAAATAAAATAAAATAAATTCACATTTAGAGTCTAACCATGTACTCAGTAACGAAACTGATTTTCAGTGGGGCACTTTAATTTAAAGCGACTAAACCAACCTTGTAGGCTCCGAACACCATCGACGAGTGAGCGATAACCATTCAAAAATCGATATTTAAAAAACGAAACATATGAATCAGTGATTGGAGAGTGCGAACACCTGCGGACAAATGCCAGAATCAACAAGGCCGATTGAGAACAACTTTGAATTTATTGAGTGCTTCGATCGTTGCTAGGACGGCTCCAAAGTCACCGTTAACTTATTCCTAAGACAAGAAGTAATGGAACTGAATCATTAATAGAAGTTAAAAAGCATCTGCCTGAACCGGGATTAAAACCTGGGACCTTCTGCATTGGAAGCAGGGATGCTAACCACTGAACCAACGAGCCACCTAGTGGACCAATGAGCCACCTAAATACAGAGCTCGGTTAAGTAAAAAGAACGTAGAACGTAGAATTGAAGTAATATACGCGTGGATTCAATATTCCTCCCCCCCCCCCACATTCCAGTGAAACAGAGAGATAAATATACACGAGCATTTCCTTTCTCTGATGTTATGCTTTCATTCAGTCGTATTCAAGTAACAGCTTCTGAAACATTGTGAAAAATTTCTCACAGTTTAATAAATTGACCGTTTGCCTGGTCAAAGATCGGGTCTTCACTTTTCTTAAAGCTGGATGTCGAAGACAATTTCCACCATCTTGATCCGACTTATACAAATCGATTCTGAAAGGGTCAGTACGATTTCTCTCTCTATATCTCTGGCCAATCTGGTTCAAGGGGAAAGTTCAATATAATCCATTTCTTGAAACAGATTGGGAAATGCATAATAGTGAAGGCGATAGTGTAAGGAAAGAATATCATTCGTGAAATGCTGCCCTCTTAAGTAATACAACAGCAAGAAACCTCCGTATTCGTGGCTGATTTTGTGTTTGAGGTAGAAGTGAAGTGGGCTTCTACATCTACTTTAATAATATATACTCATATAAAAAAGCGTTTAAAAATTTCCTTCGTGAATAATATTTTATTGGAACCGATGCTATTGTCCGCGTTAAACCACATTTTCTTTTGTTATTTAAAACCAGAAAGGAAACGAGTCAAACGACTATAGAATTAATCTATAACGTTAAGTTTAAATATGTATACAATGGAAATACAGCAGAATAATGTAACAGATTATTTATTACTCACTATAGGTAAAGCAAACTTATATCGCGATTAACAATTATGATATTGATTTTGAATAAAAAAATCGTGTATGTATCCATTCAAATACAAATAATCCTACGCTGTTTGCTAACTTTGAAAAGGTCGATAACATTGACTATTCAAAACAAAACAAAGCTAAGAAAACAATGTATATAAAGAGATAAATAAGCAATGGGAAATATTTAAATAATATCGCCAATGGGTAACTATGTATACACAAACATACATACACGCAAAAATGGGTTATGAATACAAGCATTAATACATTTAAATGAATAATACTTATAATAGAACCTGTATTGGTATCTGCAGGCAAAGCTGTAGCTAATTGACACAGAATAACTAAACACAATATATACAAACTAAATAAATTCACATTTAGAGTCCACCCACTCAGTAATTAAACTGATTTGCAGTGGGGGACTTTCATTTAAAGCGACTAAACCAACCCTGTAGGCTTCGAACACCATCGACGAGTGAGCGATAACCAATCAAAGATCGATATTTCAAAAACGAAACATATGAATCAGTGATTGGACAGTGCGAACACCTGCGGACAAATGCCAGAACCAATAAAGCCGATTAAGAACAATTTTGAATTTTATTGAATGCTTCGTTGCTAGGACGGCTCCAAAGTCACCGTTTACGTATTTCTAAAGGATGGTCCACACAGATTTTTTAAGCATAAGATTTAAGGTTTAACGCGTAGTCGTAAAGTTGGATCATAGGAAACACGTACTGGCGTTCACACAAGTTTTAGTTTTAAGACGTTGTTTTTAGTTTTAAGACGTTGTTTTCATTGTTGAAACCTTATGCATTATGTCTTAAAAATCTGTGTGGACCAGCCCTTAGCCAAGAAGTAATGGAATTGAATCCACAATAGAAGTTAAAATCTTCTGCCTGAAGCGGGATTTGAACCGGAGACCTTCTGCATTGGAAGCAGGGATGCTAACCACTGGACCAACGAGCCACGAAATTCTAAAAAAATTACATGAATAAAACTTATATAAAAACAAAATTAAATTAAGAGTACAATGATACCCAAACATTAATATAGACCAGCGTTTCACACATAGAACTATATTTTCGGTGAGGCTTGAAGTCGACTGGAATGGTTTTCAAAATGCCTCGATAAACCCGGGGCATTGTACCCTTAGAACCTGTCATAATACCTTATACTCTCATATCCTTCAAAATCAGATTGTAAGAGGTCTTATAAGTTTATTTACGAATATAAATAATAAAAAAAATTCCGAATACTGTATTACAAAGCTCTCTTTAGCCCAGAAAACGAACATACAATGGAAACAGACATCCACCCTCACACATACATTTGTGTAGCATTAATTCAAGGAGCATAACGCTGGCCACACACAAAGCTGCCGCGATCGGTATCCAAATATAGACTCCACTTCTTCCAACTTCCCTCACAGGATCACGAGTTTGAAGCTCACCATTCTTCGCATGTAGAATTTAAACTTTCTTCAAGTTTACCACAGCCCAAGGTGAACTTCAAAGGGAGATAAAAGCACGCATAAACGGTGATAAATTGTTCGCATAGTAAAAGGATAAGTAAATGTGAAACATATAACATATACAATAGAGAGACGGTAGCTCGCTATTCTCTCGCGTACGAAGAAACGCCATAAGAATGAAGGTGTGAAGGATGTTGCGAGAAGTTTGTGTGGGCCTTTCACCCAACATAGGTTGTATCAACGTAGGTACTTCTTATGCACACATACACATATAAACGTCAGCCATAAAGTACACGGCACAAAAGCGTGGAGGCGGAAGGAACCATTTCTGTTGGGGGCTGGGGGGGGGGGGGGGGGGGGAGAGAAAGGGGGGACGTCGAGTGCCACTATGCGCCCGTCGTCTTCTGTTTCTGTCGTCTAGTGGATGATGTACTGGAGTTTACTTTTCTTTTAGCGGGATATTGTGTGAATCTTCTCAACTTCAGTCACACTAGGAAGGATGAAGACAATATCAGTTCTTAACAGTGAAACGAAGGAGGAGAGAAAGAAGTTAAGAACGACTGACTGACTCGCTAAGTCGGTTTTGGGTGTCTTCACTTCCGGTTGGGTGTCTTGACTGCTACACCGAAAGATCTTGTAAGTCCGAACGTGTAAGGGTTGACCGCTACACTGAAGAACATGGTAAGTCTGACGGGAAGTCTCAACCACTCCACACAAGAGAGTATTTTAAGGTCTAACCATTACACTAAACGCTAAAGATATTGCAAGTGGACGGAACCATTTCACGTAAACTGTAAGTCCACAATCCAAAATGAAGTATTACCAGCAAAACCCTAGGATATTACAATTCCAGTAACAAGTCTTAACTTCCCCTGTTATATTGCAGTATTTGCCTTTAAATGTCAACTTTGAGTGCCCCTACCCCTACTATACTGCCTAAAAATTTCCTCCACAACTGAAATTTTGTTTCATAAAGTTGTACACAACATCTTCCCGTTCCCCCACCCCCCTTTAAAAAAATTACTCAACCTTTAATAGTGTACGATCAGAGCAATTTCATTTGTCATATTATGAAGTAAGAAATCAGTGACTATATAGTCACCAGGGCCCGGATTCACAAGAGGTCCTAAGTCTTTTTTTGGTCTTATCTCTAATACCGGTCTAACTTTGAACCTCTTATAAAATCCATGAAAATATCTTAGAACAGATTTTAAAACATATTATTGGAACGCTCATTATGTTCTTGCTCTCACCAGGAATTAGTAACTTTTGATGTGACCTGGGTCTGGTTTTACAAGATGTTCAAAGTTAGGCCAGTCTTAGAGATAAGACCAAAGTAAGACTTAGGACCCCTTGTGAATCCGGGCCCAGTTAAATAACTATTACGGGTACCACTTTTGCCATCAAAATATGTTTTTTTAAATTTAGTTTATTTATGTACTTTCTTATCAGATTAAGATTAAGATAAGAAAAATATTGAAATTAAAACTTTAGCTTCCTGTAAATGCATCGAATACATTCATATTTTGTTAAATGATCTGTATTTTATAACACCTCATTCGAAGATTACAAAATTGAGAGATTACACAAAGAACTTGCTATTCATCTGGCTATCAGTTAATATTTCAAAACGTTTTTGATGTCAGGATCATTATTTTGTGAGTGTTGCAGTGTTAACTTTATAGGACTGAGCTACTCAATTCAGTTTAGCGTACATCGAGGTAGAGACACACTCAGAAATATTTGTAGTTACGGAACGTGGGGGGTTTACTAAAGAGAGAACGTCCGCTAGTGTACGCTTGTAATAATTTCCCTAAGGTTCAAAATACGTATGACATTTTCAGTTTTATTCTGCGTAGTTTTATCATTTTCCTCGCTTTACATAAAGTGCACAAAGAGAAGGTTGATAAAAAGCAATCTTACAGGCGAGACTATAAAAAAATGATTATTTATATTTCACTTCTAATTGGGTTGCATTGAAAGGTCAGTGACACAAAACGTGATATTTGATACGTATTTCATATGTATAAAACAACATAAGTTACACGTTTTTGTAAAGTATAAGTTAGTATGGAAATAAAAAAACAAACTATGGTGAAATACTTAATTTTTTATGGAAAATATGGAGCAGACAATCGTTTTTAACAAACAATCATCTGAGCACGACATCATGTTTGCGCAATTTTGCTCAATCTCCGTTGAATATGATTACTGTGTATGATATCTCGTACATTTTATATTTACAGTACTCTTACTTGCTTCACTTCAATATTATTTAAATATTCTGCAAAAAATCTGATGTGAATATAATCAGTAACTATATTTTGTGTTTCAATGAATACAACAAACATTATGATACATTAAATGTCTTATGTATGTTGGAATTTAATAACAACGTGTAACTTACCATTTTCTCAAGGATAGCTGATAAAAACCTGGGCCTAGATTCACAGCGATATACCTAACTCCTACGGTGTCTCAGTTAGAAAATCTTAGTGATATTGATATGTCTTTGCTAGCATCTGCGTCTTACTATACATTCAAAAATCAAATATAATACGTTTTATTGTTTGTGGAGTGTGTCACTGTTACATTTTGAGTCTACATCAAAATGTTTTGACAATTGTTGTTATACGTATTCGCTCTAATACGACTCATGAAGAAATAGAGGTGGCTCGCATTTAGCACACGAATCTAATCTGGTACTTTATCGCTTTGATCCCCCCTCCCCCCCTCCCCGCTTCGCAATCATAATTGAAGGGTTTCTAAGTTTACCTAACATGTGAAAAGACAAAGGTGAATCCTTTTAACAGCACTTGTACATTCCTTCCCACTATCGAAATACCCTAAATGTTATTTATCTGAAGACCGTCACATAAGAATAGGTGCAGTGCAGACTCCTATTTATTACATGCTGCCGTATTTATGGTTTATTAGTATGTTATTTTTTGTCTAGATGTATGCTATAGTATATAGTACACAAATTAAAATCCGGCGTTCGTACCGTGTTATATGGGCATCGGGCATACATTATTATTTGTCAATCGTTTGTTGTATTTCAAACTTATAATGATTATAACCTTAGTTATAATTATGTAGATTATTATATAAGTAATTTTATTTTTATATTTTATTAATTATATTAATCTTTCTTCATATTATCTTCTCCATGCAAAATCCAACCGTATTGGTTCCATCCTTACTAGACGGGCGATGTCTCGTAGGGATATTATCATCAATAAAAATAAATTACATATGAACTTATTCCTACTATTAACGTAATTCTTATTTTTTCTTATAAATAACACACAATAAATGATTCAAACTTGCTACTCGGGCTGGTATAAATGCAAGGTACTAATTTTAATATCATAAACTATGCTTGATTCGAACCCGCCTCATGGCTACATTTCGGCTGTCCACGATGCCCATCATCAGACACGCACTTCTCGTCGCGTGCCTGATGACGAACGGTGAATACTTCCGAAACCCAGCATGACGCCTCGTCGAATGACGCCACACGTATTTAATCACGTTACCATGGTGATTACGAGAGAAGTGTCATAAATAATGCAACCAATGACGGGTCACTGTCTGTCATAGATGTCAGCGTCATTTCTTACAGTAGTTTCTGTCGGGAGGTGGGGGGGGGGGGGGGGGGGGAGGGGAGGATTTCACCCCATGGTCGGCTAACTGAATCAGAGGTCCCGAGGGCGTAACCGATAAAAAACAACATTGGTGTTTCTAACATGGGAGGATGGGGTGTTTGCTTTCTACGCGTTCCTATAGTCCTCGACCCGTTATCGTTATTGGAGTGAGGATCCAGAGGTATTGATGTGGAGATGACCGTGTGTATCCAGTGTTCAGTGTCCAGTTACCACTTGGAAAGTAACAAGAATTTCACTGAGTTGATAATGATAAAAAAGAGTTGGGGACATTTAAAATTGCGTTGAAATATTAAACGAAATTATTGTAACAAAAAAGAAATGTATACGCTTCCTGAAGGAATTTAGTGTTCTAGTTTAGTAGTGTTTCTTGATCTTGAAAATGGGTTTTGTGTTAAAAGGGTAAATTTAATTTTAAGATAAGTTATACGACAAAATTCCAAATATTAGCACCAGTAATTTAAAACATATTGTTTTTAGTAATATCATTCGTAAAACAGTAATGCACTCCCTTGTAAACGATATATTTTGGAACTGTTGTAATGTAAGTACAAGATGGTTAAGTAATGTTCACCATCCAGGAACTTAAATCGACGCAAAATAAATCTCAGCTCTCTTATAGACTACTGACACAATGTTAAGCTTTGCCACTTAAGACACAGATACGACTCGTTGCTCGTTGTCCCATCTCAGCCCGGAATTCACTGAATCATACAGCTCGAGACGTCATACGCTAGTAAGAAAACCACCCTACTTGTTTTATTCCCTCGGCCTTGACCTTATTCCGCGGGCGAGAGCTTTGCAAAGTTCTCCGTTCCCCATGCACAGCCATCTTTATGAGTTTCAGTTGATGCTGACATTCCAGTGGCAATATAAGAAACCAGCAGGCATAGCAGATCCCACCCTTATATAATATACAGGATATACAGCCACCAATGCGATACAGAGTATAAGAAATGGCTTCCGCTCTTCTCGGAGACGATGTAGGGTGGAACGAATAAGTAACGCGGGTTAATGCGTGAGGCGACGGTGTCTCGCTCTAGCGGCGGGAAATGTACTCACACGCGAAGTGTTGTTAATAACACTCAGCCACCCCTAAAACAACAGTCGATGAGGACGGAAAGTGAGGCGCTGCTTGATTAACTGAATTAAGTCATTACCACATTAACAAACGGAATTAATAATCAAGAGAAGGAATCTAGGGTTCATTAAATTAAATAAGCTCTTTCATCTTGAAATAAGTGAACACGTTACCAAACATTCTTCTAATTTTATATGGAAATTACAAGTAGTAACTTTGAAGAGTCGCAATCTCAAATTGTAAATTAATTCTAGACGGTTATTCTGCGGGGAGGAGGCACTCAAAAAGTGTAAATATTTGCTCTCTTCATCAAAAATCCAGGAAACATTAGGTTCGTACGTTATTTGCTGCTGAATTTTAGTCTGGCCCGAATATAAGAATTTTAGGGAGAGTTTTTTTAAAGTGCGGTCAGTAGAGGGTTGGTTGCTCTTTCAATTACAACAAGGCCATTAGTAGATATATCTCAACAGATCCATCTCCGTCCCTGTCAGCTTTCTTCCACTCACATCCCCTACTCTCTTATCTATCTCACATCTCACCCCTTACTTTTTTCAACCATTTCCCGCCTCTCAATTTCCCTATTACGATAACGACGTGGAGAAATTAGAAAGTGTTTTTATACAGATTGTTCTACTAATTAAAAGGGAAAGGTTCTACGATGGGGCTACGGTTCAAGAAGTGTGTACACACACACACACACACACACATAGATGCTATGTTTACATTCAACGTACACGCACTGAATACCGAGACCACAGAAGCGTACATTTCTATTAGATGCAGTTGGCAACGGGCCGTAGCCTTTGGTCTGGAAAACCTTACAATTGATTTCACCCAGACTAATTAGTTTCAAATATAGAGCATCCAGAGTATTATTGATCAGCCTCCAGCAATCACACATATACACGATGCTAATTCCATGTTATCCCGACGACCGAAAACTAAAACAAAAGAAAAACACTTTACAAATAATTCTGTTAGTAAAATGAATCGCATGTTAGTTAGATTGATAAAAAAATATTCTGGTTACACGAGAATATGGGTATGTCATCTATATGAGAACAAGTTCATTAGACATCCCTTCGGGCTTGCGGTATTGTTTGCTGGTAACATGGAGCTTTGGGGGAGAGACAGTAATAAAAACGACAAATAAAAACGTATGACAAGCTTTGCTGACTGATTTATTTCCTTTGTGAATGATAACAGAGCGGAGGGTGATAATTAATGGGTGCCGTAGTTTTGTTGGGTACGATGTGAATAAAACATAAAATAAGAAGATTTATTATTTTGTACTGATTTTAATTACACAATTCGGTAAATGAAATCTATGTGGCTTGTGATCTACAAGGCAGTTGCAAATGGGTAATTTGTTAAATTAATACATTATTTCTATCATTTTAAGAACACAGAGAAAGATAATGATATTTCATACGATTTAAGATGAGACAACTTTTTAGTGATTATCCAAACCTCTAACAAGTAAGTAAAATATTGTCTGAAAAAGTAGTTTTATACCATATATTAACATTTAACGTTAAAAGTGAAGGCGAAAATTAACTCAGATGATATTTTATCACAAAACGATTGCTTGAAACTGAAACAATAAATGTTAATGTTGGAAACATGAAAATGGTGGAGGTGCCGGGTAGCTTTATTTGATGATCATATTTAGGCTTTACGTTTTAATTTGGGCACAATGACAATGATACAATAGAGACAATGAGTGTGTGACATGTTTAAAGATAAAATATTTCACATAAAACCCATACCCGAGCCAGTATTCGAACCTAAAACGAAAGACACATAGTTTACTAGACCAAGCCAAATTGACCACTCTTACTATACGGCGGCAAATATTGTATTGTAAGTAGCCTTCGGATGATAGATAAGGGGTTAAGACTTCTTAATTCACACACTTTTATTATAAAGCGGATTGTTTGTTTGTGTAGCTGGTCATAATATGGTTGCTAAAGATCTCAAACGATGCTTAGTACAACTAGTTAAAAATGTGTTGTAGTTTTCTAGGCTTAAACCATACTTTATTTTGATGAATGTATTGCCACGAAGGACATTTATTAGCTTTATTTCGTGTATATGTTTCAATAAGAATGTTTTCACTTATATAATGAACCGTAATAAATACGATAGTTAGCAAATAATAAATAATACATATAACAATAAAACATAAATCGCACTTTTGAGCTAGCACTACACATTCGAATGTAGTAAAATATATTACTGACTAAGCCCTTTTACTAATTTGTTTGTATGTAAGGTACTTATATAATTCTTACATTAGCGGTTTTCAATAGGTACGTAAAATTCACAATATGCAAGTGTTTTTTGTGTGGTCAAAGATTGGATGTGTATTTTTAAAACGAGCTGACAAACCGCCTTAAAAACACACCCTGGTGTTCATAATGATCTTTTCGATATAATTAAACAGACACTCTTCGATTATGTAAGCAGTATTCGTTTAGTATACAAATATGAGAACATTTTACGATAAATTGCGTCATTGAACAAATTATATGGTATATTATTTGAATGTATTCCCTATAATCCGAATGAATTTTAAATGTTGAAAGAATGAATGGTTTTCTAGCCTTCAGTTCGTTTTGTGATTAAGGTCAGTATCATTACTGGATTACAGTTTATTATAGTGGTGGCAAAAAACAAACTGTGTGTTGCCGTATAGTATATCGTATATGATACACGACTCGGATAACACCAGTAATTAACATGCTAGATATTTCTAATTATCATGTTGAAATTATGTACGAATACCTAAGCGTATTATACAAGAATGTTTTAACTTTTAATTTGTATTGAATAAAATATGTAGGTATCGTAGTAAAAAAAACACAATTTAGTCTATTTTCAAACTACAAATTATTTTATAATTCTAGTTTTAAAGTTTCTTCGTTTACTAAACAAACAATTTGTTTTAGTCAAAACTTTAAACATATTTCTTTTATACTTGCATTTGCATAATAATATTTTAAAGTGGAAAATTACTAATCAAATCCAAACTTTTACAGAGAAATGTTAAAGTTTGAAAAATTAGGTTATCATAAAAGCATTCTTTTCCAATTAAGTATAGGAAAAAGATCCGGTTCTGTTCTTTTTCGATACACCGTACACATTGTGGAATGTAAATTGAGCTCCTCCCTTGAGTGTTGGAATTCGTGTTCCTAGTGTTAGCAAGGCATTAAACTAATGTACAAAAGTGGGGGAGGTAGAAAGCACTTCAGCAAGGGTAGAAGTTTCACGTATAAATATGGATGTGGTTGTCTGAATAAGTCAGCGATATTCAAAATATTGCACCCCCGCACGATAATTGTTCCCCGCCTAGACTAGAAACACCCTTAGAGAGTTCGGCCTTGGTTTTTAGTACTTTGAGTAATTAGCAAATTGACAGCGAGGAGGAATCTGTTAATAATGATAGAGTGCATTATTATGCACCCTTCTCTGTGTATAACACCAGTAGCCTCATTGCGTGGTATTTGCTTTCTCTTGGCTTTATAATACCCCGTGTATCTTACATTCAGTGCTTCTCGTTTCGGTGCTAGTTTCACCAAACTTTAATCTCGCGATTTTCTGTTAATCGGAGATCAAAAATGGCGCCCGGTATATAAGCCACCCACCGTGCATTTGAAATGAAATGTTTGTGGAAACCATGGTAACCAATCCGAGATTAGTAAATCGGCCGATTAAAAAGTTTGAATTCAGACGTTACTCATCGCTATATATACCGTTGGATCAAGTCTAAGCAACACAGTTGTGTGGATTAATTCTAAGCTTTGTTTTATTTTCTCTTTTTCTATAACACACTCGTTTATAAATCTCATAGTTAACAGATGAGTCACGGAACTGTGATAAATGATGCTTATGGATGATACCATTATAATATGCCGAGACCAGTGTTTACTAATAATGAACAAAATAGTTTTTAATTAATACTATTTCACTTAAATGATACATTTAAAATATTTTAATTGGACGTTTTCTATTAAAATAATTTAGTGCTATTCTGTTTCCTTGGATTAAACACACAAATAATTCTGCAAGTACTATAAATAAATGTCAAACTAATGCTATCTGGGAATCAAATACACACCCTTTATGCTACTAGTCAGCTATTAGTACTCGCAACCGTTCGCGGTGGCTCATGCGGTTGGGGCGCAGGCCCTATGCGTACGGCCCTTAGGGACGTGGGTTCGAAGCACGCATGCATAACGCATGGGGGTTTTGGTAAACTGTTCTTCATATTTCACCTCTCATCATTTCGAATAGCTTGATTGCAATAATAGAGAAGCAACAGATGTATACAAAGTGAAGCAGGAAGCAACAAGAAGATTAGTACTCTCAATAGTTCCATGGATCTTAGTGTACTTTTCGTGTACAACAAACTGTGAATACGTCATCTTCTCCTTTATTTTATGTTCATCAACAAAAAGATGCACACAGTTTGAAAACAACAAAGATAAATCAATGGAATATTTTAGTAAAACAATTATAAACATAAATAAAATAAAATTTAGCAATATATACAATATAATTTTTGATTGATATTTTATTACTGGATGGTTGAGTCATAGATTTTTCGTGATCGGTTTTAAACATTTACATAATATGCATTATGTTATGTATTTGTGAGCTACGAACAACAACGTCACAGCGAGGGTATGTTGTGATGAGGCATCGTACCTGACTGAGGAAATTGCTGGGTTGATTCAAACCACCGGTGATATAGACAAAAGGATTCCTGGGTTACTCTGTCATAAGGTAAATTCTTAGACTGTTCCTTACAAACAGCTCTCGGACATTCCTTTCCAACTATCCACATACCCCTAATTCAACCATAGTTCGTCTCAAGATCTAGATACACAAAACCCCTTCTAACGTATATTCTAAAGTAAAATATTTGGCGCTTGCCCCTTTTAAAAGATATACAATTACAAACAAGCTCTACCACATAACAGTCTTCTCTACTTCTATTATATATTTCAAACTTAATCATTACCATGGTGAAACAAGATACATCAAAATAGAAACAATGAAAAAAAAAGATAGAACATTAATTCAAATTTGGAACTATTCAACAATTTGTATTAATTGACGATGAAACGTCAAAAAATCCAGTAGGAATTATTTTTCTTCAAGGGAATCGAAATCGACCCCTTTGAAACTAAAGTAGCACACACTTACACCAAGCCACCTGAATAGCTCAACCAAGCTATTCATGCTCACAGTGTCCATAACTCGCAACTCACCAGAGTATAAACGTATAATAATTCCACTAAAAACACATCGCTTTACGATGAAACACCATCGCAAATCTAATTCCAAATCCAATATCATTTTCAATAAACCAACCAACAGCAATGAAGCTTTCACGAATACCTTAAAAACCCGCGTTGAATTATGGTTTTGTCGTTGGTTCTATGATATCCACACAAACAAAAGCGTCTCGAGCTTCTAATGGCGTGTGAGGCTCGCTCATGGTTGAGATAGCGATACCATTCATATTCCACAGAGAGATATGGGGCTTTGCAGATGCAACCAATTTATTTAATTAACATACATTAATTTGTCATGCAAATGGAGCTAGTGGGAGGGGGTGGGGGGGGGCTGGTCGCCTCGGGCCCTGGTAATATAGTAACATGAGCTTGTGTGTTCAGTCCAGTGGGGTCGTACCCCCACTTACCCAGGTTGCGTTAGCGAGACCCTCACTCCAACACGGCGTAGATTAGAAAGAGAACGATCAATCAAACAGCTGATAAAATGTAGCCATGAATCAAGCGCACGGAATATGCATAGATCGGACAGAATGTTACAGCGGCCAGATACCATAATAAAACATCTCTACATCCATATATCATGTACCTAGCAATCTCGTCCTTGCGTTTGTACGTTCGTTTTGTAATTATAACCTGGATAGACTTACTAAAATAAAATCACACGAACATACAAGGATGTGAAATTTGCACTCAATAATTGAGTAATATTTCAGTAAAGTAAAGTAAAGTACTGATTATCATGTTGCGTCTGAGGAAGGTGGCGGGTGCTGCTGAAATACGACGCAATTGGCGAGTTATAACTTTATAACCGTTCTTCAATAAAATATTTTACAGTCATTATATTGTTAACTGTTACATTTTTATTTTATAATAACACCAGAAATTATGGGTACATTGTTCTCCTCAACCGGTTTAAGGCTGGTCTACACAGATTTTTAAGACATAATGCATAAGGTTTTAAGACGTTGTTTTAAAAACAACAATGAAAACAACGTCTTAAAACTAAAACTTTGTGTGAACGCCAGTACGTGTTTCCTATGATCCAACTTTACGACTACGCGTTAAACCTTAAATCGTATGTCTTAAAAATCTGTGTGGACCAGCCCTTAGGTGAATGCAAATAAAGGATCGTTTGATTGGGGTATGTTTTAGTGATCCTCATGACCGCTCTAGATGTTCAGTGATTATGTCTATATAATAATAACAAAGTGTATATGCTTTCTCTGCATTCTGCATTCTCAAAGGCACTTTTACGCAACATTATCTTATTTAAATATTATAGTTTTTACTTTTATTTCAATTTGGATTAGAGCATTCATTCAGTTATTTAAAACGGTCAGTGCACTTTGTGAGCTCAGAGCTTTAAAATGTTACCATGACCATACCCGTGCAATAAATTATAACATTTAGAGGCATTAAATTGCAAGAACAACACGTTTATAAATAAGTTAGTTCTCTGCTCGTCACCGGTGAAAGTTTAAGTAAAATAACAACAAAAAACACAACTGTCTTTTTACTCAAGTAACCTAATAGTTTAACCTCTCACGCCCCAACCCTTTCACGAATAGTTTGCGTTCAATTATAGACTTGTTCACATAGACTGTTCAAACAGAAAGCTATCGGCATTGTCTATACACGGTATTACCTGCACGATTTAATCGTTCATACAAAGATAAGAGGCGTTATACGTCTCGTTACCTACGAAAGACAAAGCCCGTAGTGCCAAGTTAAACATAATAAGCACCAACCTCTCTTCTTTCAAAAGCATTGAGGGCTTTCCTTCCTGATATTCCTTTTAAGTAACTTAGAACTAACTTTACTCCTTCCTAAGAATATGGTGGTTGTGAAATAATTAATGCTATTAGCTTTGGAGGATCGCTCCAAGCAGCAATCAAGCTTGCCATTAGGTTCCCATCATCACACCGATAGTAACCGTCAAAGGTGGAACCGACTTCTCTTGCGTGAGTGTTACCTTAAGTAACGTAGGATTTTTTTGTATATGACTGTAGACTCAATTTCGTCGCACAATCCACTTTGATAAATGCAGGAGTTTATGAGTCTCTCTCTTTCTCTCTCGCTCTCTCACTTTTTGTCCGGCGCACTGACAAGTTATCTAATGTTGAAGAGAAGAAATGAAGTAGAAGAATACTGAGAGATGGTTGGTTTGTGATCTTTTAGAGGGACATTTTATACATAACATTTCTTGAGGTCTAAATGTAACTTCTTCTAAAGCAAGATTGATGAGCAATATAACGACTCATAATGTCTCCTTGAACACTTTTTCTATTGTTTTAGAAAGAAGATCTTAAACCCTGCGCATGACAACTTACAACGCAAATAAATGGTCAACTTCATAAGACTCCTCGTCCCCTTTTCTCTCTAACCCCCTCCCCTTTCCCCCTCGTCACTTTTTAAATACATCGACCCCGCAAGAAGCTCAAAGCATACTTAAACCTTTATTTTTTTCTCAACATGCACTTTGCATACAATGACAATCTATTATACTCACACCCACCCAAAACAAAATAATAATAAAGATGTCCTATCTTATACAGGGTAAAGATATTCTATTGCGTGAAATAATAAAAATAGCTATATATATTTGTAAGCCATATCATTGACTATAAGTTCTTGGAAACTTTCAGTTACTCCAATAATGAATACTTCGTTCAAAGTACGACATCAACACGACTTTATGACGATTTTCTCAATACTGATTCAGCATCGCTTCACCACAATATTTGTATTTTAATATTATAGTTCAACGTTACATAACAGAAATACTACACTAAACGAACTACAATGATGCATGCAAATCTAAGATATCAGCCTGATACCTTCATGTTAACCTGTAAATATTTGAAATTAAGTATTCGTAAAATTCGTGTTTAAAAAGTTGTTTCCGGGCATGCAATTGCTATACAATAATTCCATATCGACATGTGGCCTAACGCGTATGATGTGTTTTAGTTTCTATGTAGCGTCTAGTTCCGTGGTGCGATGGATCACAACATTTACGACTGTGTCTTAGTGTAGACGCGTTACATTACAATGTTGTCTTTGTTTGTGGATGAGGTGGACCAAACAAACACTCTACTTACTTCGCTTTCCTCCGCACTAGACCAGATGAACTTTGAGTATAATGCCACTTAGGCCTACGTTGGGTAGAGGCCCAACGCCAGTAGCAGTTTCTCTACCGCATCGTTTGGACCATAGTATGGACCCACTTACGCTAATCGGCTAGTACAAGTTCGCCTCCATATTCGTACCGATCATTGAAGCTCTGTCACCACGCATGCGTGGCGAAATTATACTAACCGTCCTGCATATATTAACCGCTAGAGCGCTGTTATCAACAAATGAAGACGTTGGGTGACTCAAAGATACTCAAAGACAAATATATCGTATCTCAAATTGAGTGTTTGAGGTTTATTTCGGTTGTCGTAGTCTATCAAGTAGTTTTGTTCTATACACAGAGACCTAGTGAATTTGTAGCCAACGCAAGTGAAAAAAGCTGCACAAAAGGACTCGAAAAGATTGATAAAAATGTCATAACAAACTCGATGCAGTCAGCTGTTGGGCCACAGTGATTATGTACAAATGCAACAAGTACGAAAACTTCAGGTTCTACAAACAGAAGATCGTCAGTCAATTTATTTATTTGAATATCCTTTCTTTTCCTGATACTTTTGTTTCATGTGTTATGGAAATGATTGTCGGCACTGCTTCAGTTAATTATTTTGGGACAGGTCTTTTGATTACCTACCAACTCAGATGCTTGCGGTGTTCGTAGTTCGTATTAACCAAACATGTCTGTGTAAAGTCTTGACAATAACAAATAAAATAACAAACATTTCATAAATGGCTGATATAATACCTCGGGGTTTTATCAAATAATAAAGGTGCTGTCATATACAGCAACAGCAAACTTAGATTTAACAATGTCTGACATTGTGGTTATAATGCTCTTATAACTTAGTAGATCGTGTATGCTTTATACTTGCGAGAGACGCTTTGTATGGATACATATTAAAGCGGTTAAGTTTTCAGCGGGTGTGCAGGAGACTTTAGTTATGTTTTATATCGTGCTTGACTTAAATTAACGTTTTTTTGAAAGTATTCAATATTTACATGGTAGTTCTTAAGCCATCATTAACAATATGTTCATAGAAACAGAATTGTGTTCATAATATCGTTTGATATGAAAAGAGTCAATCTATGGCAATAGTGTACAGTACTGCATATAAATGTGCGAATAATCTTATTTGTTGGAGCATCCGTAATACTGTAAGCCATGAACAATAATTAAAAAAAATGTATTTATTTTGGTCCTCCCACTCGGTTACAAGAACTGATTTTCAGGAGGGTGACATGTCATGTAAAAATGTTGTTAGTGCTGCAGTTTTAACTAATGTTTATATAACACAATGTCATATGGAGCAGTTAAAAAATACAACTCAAAGTGATGCAATATAAAACCAACTAATATTTAAATTTCAAAAGGTATTTAATAACTAAACTGTGACCCAAAAGCTGAAGCACTCTTCGAGTTTCACTTATTTGGGTTAGGTAGAAAAAACGATGAAGAAATAGATAGTTTTCACTAAACTTGTCGATTTTTCAGTTTGCGTTTAAAACGAATCTAAGCTCAATTCACAGATGTGTGCATTTATTTTTACTTTTTAGATCTGTGAGTATTTCACCTCCTAAGTCAGCCAATCAAACAAGCTTGTCGAGGATTACGCTTGCCGATCAGATTACGAGTCTTACTTGAATGCCTCCAGGTCAGAAACGAGGAAACTCAAGGAAGGCAAAAATGGGCAATCTTTTCAGTTTCCGCGCTGATTGGTCGAGTTTGGGTAACTACGATGTGACGCGTCGAGATGCGATACGAGGTATTGATAGATGAAGCAAAGTAACGAGTACTGTAAGTTCACATCAGATATCTGAGTGTTAAGAGCGTTCGGAAGTAGTCATTTTACCCCTAAAACATGCGTCTAAACTTTTACTCCTCACGCCTAAATCGACAACATGTTTTCTCTTTAATTTTATGTCCTAGTATAAAAGGGTCAACTTGATGACTTTCATTACGAAAATACAAGATATTAATCTTGATGGAGTATTTAAATAATGATATAATATACAATTTTGTACCCATTGAAACTACATTGTGTACAAATTTACATATTTTATCATTTTTTGATACTATTTAGAGATTAATATCTTGTGTTTTCGTAATGAAAGTCACCAATTTGAACTTTTGTTACTAGGACGTACAATTAGAGAAGATCCGCCCATATAGTGTCCTTGATGTTCACTGGGTCGTAAGTCAGACGACGACCGCTCATGATACCGTACTATCTTCAAATATTATGTACCACTCGACAAAAACGCAGCCGCGGTCAGCTCAGTGTGATTGGTTGCCGATTTCCGTCTAAGAAATCTTGTTTCCCGTGGGATTTACCGCTTTCCCCCACGTGGAATCCAAGCTGCAGTTTATTCTCGCAAACCCCTCTCGTAAATCAAACGGTCCAGAAAAACTTCACGTCGCGAAGTAAAAAACAGCAATACTTTCGCTACCTTGAAAGTAACTCTTTATCTATTCCCTTCACAACTCAACCCTGTACTGAACGAAGTTTCACTGGGGCATTTTTGTGCACACGTTGAAAAACTAGCGTATGGAAAATTCGCAAATAAGTTTTTTTTTTTTTTTTTTAGAATGGAAATGATAAATTCGGTTATATATGTATTTCGTTTGAATAAAACGTTCGCAGAATTGTACTGCTGCCGCGATTCGGAAATTGATTGACTCTGATTTAGCTTCGCTCTATCGTTCAATGCCAGTCATAGACGTGCTTCCCATATCAATCGCAACAGCACATTTTAAACCAACACCGCGTTCAACCAATCATTTAAACAACGGGATCATGAATATACGATACACTTTTAAAACAACATTGGTCACATATATAACGTGGTAACACCAAATTCGCCATAGTATCATTTTTTTAAATTACACTTATTTTGGCAGACTCTTTGGTTTGGAGTATTTAAAGCTTCTCTAACAACCCACTTTTAAAATATTGTTTTCTAACTTTCGATTTCTTCTTCGCATTTAATTTTTTTGACGGTACTTTTTCTCAGATTACATTTTTTCATTAATATTTGATCCTCATGATATTTTTGTAAGTTATAAATTTTTTTTCATCTACCTTTCACCAGCTTTACTTTATTTTATATGTGTATTATTATACTTATTTTATAGTTGCTTTAAGTACGGGTTGGCAGTCACTCCTTACGTTTAGAGCTGTTCTTTTTTCTGTCCATCCCTATTCATTGTATAGCAACACATGATAAAATAATTAAAATACTTCCAAGGTCCCACACTGTTTCAACCCGACTATCCGTATATATCCGAGTAGCTAATCCAATAACAACGGTGTTGTGTGTATATATACTCCATTCACAGCATTGCTGACCAAATTATGTAGCCGCAATTAGCACCCCATCGTCTCGAATGCTGATGACGTCATTACAACGCTGTGCGCGTCGCGTTTGTTGCGTGTGTTGAGCACACAATCGCAACTCGTTCGAGTGTTGTTTTTGTTTTGATGGTTCGATTCGATTGGTAGTGGTGTAAATATTGATGAGTACATCATTATCTAGCCACGAGATGCATATCAATGAATCAATGAACGTGGATGTACGAGGTCTTTGTAGGATTTGGTGATCTCGTTGAAATGTCTTTATAAGTATTTCTTTATTTATTTATTTAAATGTACACATACAGCAGTTTATGTCATTAGGCGTGAACATTAAAACTTAATATACAAAAACCAGGATGATTTACAAGGATATTGACATGTCAACAAGGATATTATTGATGAGGTTTGTGAAGAATTACTCCTCGTTGTTATACATTATTAGTTTTTTGTAATGTTACATGCATCTCTGAGGAGTTCTTTCTTTCTTTTTAAGTTTTTCCTAGTGATGTGTGTATTTTTTTAATTAAATAGCCTGATATATGCAGCCTTTGTGAAATAATGTATTCGTTAGTCAATTCTCAAATCATACTTGAGAGAATAAAGGTGTGCTGTGCGGGCACGGTTTTTCAGTTTTATAAAATATGCACAACATACCCAAGTTAAGATTTAAAATTGAAACTATTACTTCTGAAAGTTACAAAATTATAATTTCGCCCAGAAATACACATTTGTGATAACCTGTTTTTTTGTAGTTAATGTACATAATTTGTTTTAGGAGTTGTTGGATTTTCAGCTCGTTACGTAAAATGGTATTTGTGTTATGGTTTTTCTCATCTACCGGTACAAATGTGCTCATTTGTACCGGTAGAGTAAGTGCATCTTATTTTATCACTGTTATGGAATACAATGAGTTAAAACTTAACATTTATAAAACTGTGTGTATCTGGTTGTCCCACTTATAAGGCTGATTTTTCATGCAGTCACAAACACAACTTAATATATTGTTCGTTCCATTGGAATTTTTGTTTGTAAAAATTTTATCCGGAATTAAATGGAAGGCATTATGATAAGTTCTAAACGTGGATCCTGAACTCTGGATACGAATGAAATCTCCACAAAAACGTCCCAGAATCAGCAATAATCGTTTTAGGACCATCAAAAACTATTAAAGCAACATAGCACCATCATATTTGTTGATATTTTTACATTTTTGAATGATCAAGGGAAGAGCAAACTTTGACAACATAGTGTCAATCATAGAAAAGTACTTTAATTTAAGATAGGATACGACATGTGTTTATCTTGAATTCTGAAATAATCCTTGGGGAATGTTATTATACAACGATTCTCTCTCGGTATTCGGATACTGTTAAACATTTATGGGTGAAGTATAAATATTTTATTAGCACAACATGTTTATGTACAGAATGTTGGCACATGTTAACCTCGTTACGTCAGAATGTTCCCGGGTGATGTCAGCTTTATTTTAAACTGTAGTATAAGTAAACGCCAACATAAATAACACAAATAAAATTTCGAAGACTTTTAGCTCAAAGAAAATAAAATGGTTTTCATAAGGTTGTGGTTTCTGAGACTGATAGTGCCAATCTTAGCTTCGAATGTTAATTAACTTTCTCTAGCGAGGTGACTATTATAAGATTAAAACTAACAAACTCGGCGGTATTTATACTAAGATTAGTTTTAGTTTAAATGTCGAGTATTCGAAATCACAAATTCGAAATTCATTTTCCGTAGTCCGACTAGAAATTCAATGTATGAAATAGAATATGTATTCATTAAATAAATTTAAAAAATACATAGAAGAGCTAAGACTAAATATTTATTTTTAAATGAATCAATAACCATAAAATGTAATAATGTTTAATAATATGTACGGAATTACTAATACAGCTATTACATTATAAATTTATCACATATAATTCACACTCAACATAAAAAAGAATACACATCTATATATATCCAATTCTTTATTTTTTATTCCAATAAAACGTTTTTAAGGTTAACTGCTCTCGGTGTTTATACATCAAACACATATCATTGTATGCTTGTTCTACTCATTTTAGTATCATGTAGAATGTCCGTAAAGACATGAACCAATGTTACAACCTTATGAACATCCTTTTAAATTAATTAATGCAAATTAATGTGATACAGTTATGTGCAAAATAATTATAATTCTGACAAAATATCAGCCCACCATAAATAATTAACCAAGTGGATAAATATGAAGAGTATCGTACGCCAACCCATTCCGTGGCCAAATGATATTTTCATTGAGATTTTTTGTTCTGTTTTATGTGTATTTATAATAAAAGCATAATCCATGTCTACATCAAACGTGTGGGAAAACCACATTCAAAGTAAAATATTTTGTAAGCTTTTAAGGGCGCCCGCGCACTACGCGGCCAGGTCGCGCGACCATGGCCGCGCGGCCAAAAACTATCGCGACTTTGCTCCGCGACTTGGTCGCGCGACCACAAATATGTAGTTCAAATTTGTTTGATCTCAGTTAGGTAGTTAGGTAGTAGTCGGTGCGTACCGCACAGGATCTCGTTGGCCGCGCGCGACCAGCCGGCCGCGCTTGCGACCAGCGGCCAAGTGCGCGTTGTCACATTGACGACAATGGTTCTCGTTGGCCGCGCGGCCATGGTCGCGCGGCCTGGCCGCGTAGTGCGTTTGAGCCCTAAATTGTGTGGCAAGGGGCGATAAGGGAAATAAAAAAGAAGCGAATAGTTCTCAGAACCGTGCGTTTGATAAAATGCGTGCTTCACTGTGGTTAAACTACACGGAAGATTCTTTTAATTAAGTTTTACATATTGATGCCAAGCAGAATGGGGAAGAATAAGAAAATACCCACGCGTCAATCATTTGTTCCTTGAACCAGAGTCGATAAAGAAGTTTTCCGTTGGTATCACTTCTTTATTGACTATGCTTGATCTGATTGGTTGATTGATATTTGGGCTTAACGTCTCATATTTTTGCAACGAGGCTAATCGAGACAATGAGTGGGTGATATATGAAGATGAAATATGGAGCTGTTTGGAGGAAAGGGGCAAGTCGGAGGGAGCGTGAGGAAAGGGGAAAGGGGAGGAAAGGGGATTGGGGTGTGGTCTGCACTTCGTCTGACTTCTCCTCCTCGACCAGTCCGGCTAGGGTGGCCCTACCAGAAGCATACGCTTATATATCGTTATATCCCCAACGTAACTAGTCTCAAACAGACCTCAGACCCGCATCTACTACCCGTTTCATGCACGCTTTTTCAAAGAAACTCAACAGATTCCTGGTGTTTTTCGCACATTCGTAAAGGCAGTCTTCGGCTTAGTAGAGTGCACAAGCCTTATTAGTCACGCCCGATGTATAAGGATGTTACATTACAGGTATCCAACCCAAGCTCGTAATATATCCCTAATGGGCATGTTTCAAGTAGATGGTACGAACTAGAGAAGTAGACATTTCAACTGGTACTATTAGAACCGACTACTTCGTAAATATGAAAACGAATTTATTTCTAGATAAATTCAAAAATGAAATGAAAGTAGAATATCTCTTTCAAAAGAGAACATGAACATAAAAAGGCGTAAATATGATAATATTTTTTTACACAAAATTAATATAAGGAGGACTAGCTCTAATAATTTTTATAGATAGCAGAGAAAACAGATCAGCCGTTAAAAACAACGAAACATGTTTTTACAATTTTTAATCAGGATAAACATTTTGACTGAGCATTTGTTTGTATCCGTATTCAGTTGTAAGCTTTTTGGTGATGAGCATTATTGAAATGGAGACGTAATATAACAAGAAACATCATCACCAAAAATCTGTTCATGTTCAATAAATGGTTCTGCAATTGATTTCCACCTAAAATTACAGTACAAGACATGTAACCAAAAATCTATGTTTATAAACGGCATCAAACTTTACAATAGTCTTCCACTTACCACTTAACTCAATAAAAATGTCAATACGTACAAAGCCGAATGCATCAACTTTCTTAAGAATAAATACCCATATAACTAATATGTAAGTTATTACAAATTTAAATCCCTGACTATATATTGTAACGTTTAAGTGTATGTATTTTTTATTTTCAATCTATGATGTATCTTAATTTGAAATTGTAATTTCGATATTTTACTGTACATTGTATCTATGTAATGTAAATTAGCGAAAGCTCAATAAATAAACACTACTACTACCAAAAATGTATTTATAGAAATATTTGATGTGCACACGTTTTCGTGAAAATGATACGGTGCATTATTTATGCTGTAAATACTTTAGGGTGTCTTTTAACCATTTTTGAAGTCGAGAATAGAGAACTAAACTACAAAAAAGAAGACATGTGAGCCAAACCGGTGAATTTATGTTGTTTACGCTCTAGTGCCACTATGCCCATAAACAACTATACACTTGGGTTAAATTTTGTATCACTCTAAGTAATTGTCTTATTCTTTTCAAACACGGATACAAACGCAGTCAAGGAGACTTTTTGCTTTAGGTTAACAGGTCGTACATTGTAAAATGTGTTTCAAATAATATTATTTTGAATGAATGAACATTTCAAGATACGTGTTTTCTTAAATTTTAATGCAGCAAAATAATTTAATTTTATTTGTATGTTTGTGTTGTGTTGTTGAAGCATATCATGAATATAATTTTCTATTCAATTTTATAAAATCAGAACACTCTAAATTATGTATTTTCGTACATAACATTATCTTGTGTTTATAACTTCTTAAAGCAAATTTGATGTTTACAACTTTATCATCTCAAGCAAGTAGAGATTATTCTGATAGTGAAATACATAAAAGTGTACATATTTGTGATAAACAAGACTTTAGATAAAATGCTTCACTCCCATAAACGCAGTTAACAACGCTAACATTAGCTTTATGTCTAAACAACAACCTGTACATTGCATTCCCTTATGTTCTAGTTACATACTTAAATAATACAAACGGTTTACAAGCGAATGCAGAGCGTTTCTTCAAGTAAATGTAAACACATCATGTAAAGGCTTATGTTATGTTCAACGAACGTGGAGTCGTGGACATGTGTGTTATGCCACGTGGGCAAGAGAAACAGTGAATATACTTACAACAGTTGCATACCAGTGTTGTTATTGTTTCACGAAACACAACAGTCTATCCATTAAAAGAAAATAACGTTACATTGCGTGTGTCCCGGATTATCCGTTAGGAAATTTGTTTTTTCGTTTGGAAATAATAACAGGAAATTACTGGATAGCTTTGTTGTGAAACGGCCAAATGGGAAGTAAAACAAAAATATTGCGTACAAAACAGCTGTTCGTAAATACGGACCACTAGGATAAAATAAAACATTTTGCATAGCTTATTTCCAACAAAACGTTGAAACTTCGTTTGTTTGTATCTACCGAGTCTTTTGTCCAATTAGCATTTAGTGCATCTTTAACGGAGCCGAGCAAACGATCAGAGCATTGCCTCAAGTCTTTATCACTTCAAATAAAGTGAACAAATAATGAACAACTCTCAAAGTAGTGTTAATATTCTTGAACTTAACGTTTGTATCGTCTCTCTCTCAACTTCCCAAGGATAAATCTGCTTTCTAGTCTTTGAAGGTTCACCGAGCATTATGGCTCTTATATAAATAAATGTACATATCTTCTTTTTGTTTACGGAAACTGTTTGATTTATGATTGTTGTTGTTGATGTTTCTAATAGATTCGTGTCATTTTTTAAGTACACTTGACTGAGAGCGACCGGCTCTGCGACATACGTCTTATTCTATGAGAGGTGTGGGGCGGTGATGTCATATTGACCCCTAACATATTCGTGACGGGACGGCAATGTAATCTCATTATTTTGCCACCATTTTATTTGGGGGACACGATTTTGTGTAACTAATTGGTGTAACTGTGGTTGCCCAAAACTACTGGTGTTCAATCCACATTGAATTGGTTGGCTTTTCCAAATCTGAACTCAATTTGATTGAAATGTCTGTTCGACCACTATCGCGAGACATACAAAGGAAACCGAGTGGGATTAAAGTCGAATGGAAATGCTGCTTCGCTCGCTTAAGTATGAATGTTAAAAATAGTGTCCACCCAAATACCAACATGGCTTTAAAGATTGTTTAAAGCTTCCAATAGTATTAACCCTGTACGGATTAATAGTTTGTAATTACTTCTATTCACCCCTATATAGCATACTCAATTATATGGTGACTGCCACCCCTAGTTCTTGCGTCCAATGTTTTTACTTAACTACTGCATTTTGTTTTAAAACTAAGAAACGCATACAGAAAATATCGCATTCCACGTAGTAGGTCTACTTCCAAGGCACTTTCTTAAGTTACTTAAATTTAAACATCTCATACTTAATTACACTTTTCGCTTTCAAAGTTGAAATTGCAAAACAATAATGTCATTGTTTGTTTAATTATTTACAATGAATTATTGATACTGTTTAACACAGACACATTTTAAGGTACAACTAATCAACATTAGTTCAGTACATTAACTTCTTCGGCCAGTACAGTTTCCACGAAATATACCCTCCAGTAAATTAAAAACAAATTACAACTCGTGAACTCAAAACCGAAGGCCACCAAACCACCATCCAAATTAAAGTGTAATATTCCACCCTCTCGGCAACCGTGACTCGAGGTCACGGGTCACGTTTCACTATCTACCCCATGTTTTAAACGTTTTCCGTGTTTCTCAACCCC
The DNA here is from genome assembly GCA_945910005.1 of Isoperla grammatica. Taxonomy (NCBI): domain Eukaryota; kingdom Metazoa; phylum Arthropoda; class Insecta; order Plecoptera; family Perlodidae; genus Isoperla; species Isoperla grammatica. Next base: position 120,585,082 of record OX246737.1, read on the forward strand.
CGATGAACATGATTGATGCACGTTATTTCACATAACATCCGGTCTCGTGCGCGCCAACGAAATGAGTTGGGGAATCCCTCCCTTCCCCTCCCCCTTCCTACACAATCAGTGATTCATCTCCATGGGAGTGACCACCTAGCACCGTGCAGTCCTGTGGAGAAACTCCCAAATTGACTCAGCTGTCGCGGACTCATCCGTCGAGTTCATTACTTCCCCTACGTTAGGGCTGTGCATAACTAATTCTCTACAAGACGAAGCGGAGTAAGTAACACAGCAACGTGCCCCATGCATCAGCTATTCAAGTATGCAGGGAAGTGTATAGGGGATCGAGGAAGCCGTGTTGCTACTGATTGAGGGTCACTACGGCTAATGCAACACAAGAAGAAGTCTTAGTATTGAGCTCGTTGGCTATACAATACATACATACTTCAGCATAGGGTATACTAATCCTTAGGGGTGTCGATTTAACTTATTTGATCCTTAGCTTCGTACACAATGACAGCGTGATGGAAAGGGTGTGTAGGGGCTGGGGGGGGGGATGAATGCTAGGGTTATATATATACCATGTGCAGAGTTTCTCAGAAAATACTCATTAGATCACACAACACTCACGTTTAGACTGTAATTTGAAAATTACTTTCATCAGTGGCTTTGCAATTCTTTTCAAGTGCGCTCGTACTCGGCAACGAACAATACGACCGCTGGAGCGCGGGGCATTGCGAGGGGCAATTATGAGTGCGTCGTCAGTGCAACGAGAGTATAGCCGGAGTATACAACTCGGTATTCGTTCGTTTGAGAAATGTTTTGAAAATAATGGCTGAGGGTAAAGTGTAAGTTTTGTTTCGATGGCGATAATTTCGTGCAAGAGCGTACAGAGTGAGAGAGGGGGGGGGGGGGTATGAGGGAGGGGGGAGGGGGGATGGGGGGGGGATACCTAGTTGTGGTTGGTGGTAGATTTACCTCCATTGGTAAAACGAGAAATGTAATAAGGGATTCAATAAACATATTTGATAAAATACTATTAAATGTTACTTACTTACTTACTTACCAACAACTTACTATTAAATGTTGTTATAAAGATTACCAAGATTACAGAAAATAAATTATTACGAATTATATAAATGAATTTTACTTCCTAAATACGGTACCAATAAGCTTTTCATTTTATATTGGTTATACTTATATTGTGTATTTCACATCCAAATTGTATAATTTAAAGTGGCTTATAATAAATATAATTTTATAAGATAATAACAAATCAGTGTGAAGATATACTTTCCAAACAAGGAGATGACCAACGAACGTTACGGCAGTGTGTGTTTGTGTAAATAAATAGATTCACATTATAGTCTACCCACTCCGTAACGAAACTGATTTTCAGTGGGGGACTTTAATTTAAAGCGACTAAACCAGCCCTGCAGGCTTCGAACACCATCGACGAGTGAGCGATAACCAATCAAAGATCGATATTTCAAATATGAAACACATGTATCAGTGATTGGACAGTGAAAACACCTGCGGACAAAATGTCAAAATCAACAAGGATGATTCAGAACAACTTTGAATTTATTGAGTGCTTCGTTGCTAGGACGGCTCCACAGTAACCGTTTACTTATTCCTAAGCCAAGAAGTGATGGCATTGAATCCATATTATAAATTAAAAAACTTTGGCCTGAAGCGGGATTTGAATCCGGGACCTTCTGCATTGGAAGCAGGGATGCTAACCACTGGACCAACGAGCGTGTGAGTGTGTGTGTGTGTTTGTTTACGAGAGTATTTATGTGTGGGGGTTGGGAGAGCCTCTTAGCGCCCCCCCCCCCCCCTCCCCCGCTGTCTCTGATGATTTACACGACTTCTAAAGTTGCGCAACTCGTTTAGGTTTATAACATTACATTACCTGTTTTATTTCCTATCTAAACCTTATAGGCTCACAGGTCATAGCTACATAGAATACGAATCTGGTTAAAAATTCCACAAAGGCATAGATTTTGTGATTATCTTTCACCCTCATATAAAGTGCATACGTAGTCGCAAACATAAATAAATACTTACAATTTTATATTTATGTGACAAAATAAAACATTGTGAATGCTAGTTTTATATTAACGAATTAATAAGTATTAATTATAATGGTGATTTTTCGAAACAAGTTGAGTTATATAAAGCTTCATATTAAAAAAGAATATAATCTTCTTGAAATGAATGATTACATAAAATGTCGGCGTTATTATCTTAAAATGAGAGCAGCAATTTAGTTGGGGCACTAGAACATTGAGTGGTGAGTTATTAGATGTGTATACATCTTCACGAAAGCTATTCTTTATTTTTCTATGTCAGATTCGGAACAAAATAATTAATATCATTCTTTGAAGCGAGTTTGTTTCGGGATTATACGAACAAAATAAAAAGATGTACACATTTTTCAAATCACTACGAAGTACGCTCATATTTCTTCACAAACTTCAATTTTACATTAGCATTCAATTTGCACATACAAAACTACTAAATCATGAGTCAAAACCATTTTTACTACAACTTGCCCCAACAATAATAAATTGTGATTTAAAATGTAAGGTATTTGTGTGGCTGGAAGTTCATGTGAGTTTATCCTTGCTTCCAATGCAGAAGGTCCAAGGATAGATTCCGGATTCTGGCAGGTGTTTTTAAGTGTGGAAATTTACTTAAATCTTTCTGTATGATACAGGTGTACACGTAAACGGTGACTTTGGAGCCGCCATCGCCACTAAGCACATAATAAATGGTATAATGTCCCCCCCCCCCCCTCCCCCACTGAAAATCAGTTCTTGGAATTGAGAGGGTAGAAAATAAATATTAATTTAGTTTTAAAACTTGTAGGCTTTCGCGGCCGGAGTCCTTGTAAAATACTTAGTTGTATTTCGGGTATCGCCGAATGTAATGATACTAGCATTCTGATGTTTCAGTTCTATTGTAATGTCCATCTTCAGAGTTCTTGAACTTGAAGAATACAAACACAGAACAAACCTACTTGGTCCATCTTCTCTGTGAATATCAACCCTAACATTCACAGACGAGTTGAACCAAATAGGTTTCTTCTGCGTCCATGCACTCTTCAAGTTTAAGAACTCTGAAGATGTACAGTGCAATCGGACTGAAACGTCAGAATTTAATTATTAAGAGCGATGTGATACCCGACCGCCAAGTTCTTATTTCTTTTATAGCCTTATATATTATGTACAATATTAATTTTTGATGTTTTACTTATTATTTTGTTGGATTATTATGGTTCGGTTCTATTAAAGAGTCACTCTCGTTCATGGCCGAGACAACCAACGCTTCTTCGTTACCTTTGATACACTCAAACAAATGTAGCGGTCTGGTGGGTGAACGTGCAGCACTTTGTGGTCACTAGTAATGAGTTAAAAGTATTTCTCCGAGAACTTTGGTAGGTCTATCTGTGTTTATGTTACAGTAGGGTTGACTCAAAGGTCGTCAGGAACACGGAAGGTTGAGAGAAACAGCGGTGAGATACCTTTGTTGTCGGCTGCCACTTTAATTGAACTCTGCCGTAGCTTTACACCGAAAGTATCCTTGCTTTACACTTTCATTGATAAGAGTTGTCTCAACGGTAAGACGCGAGACACTAATTTGGGTGGTCACTGGCTCGATTCCGGCCACCGGCCATCCTGACTGAAGATTATTCCCGAAGTTTTCCTCAGTCGTAAAGACGAATTCTGGGATTGAGTCCTACTAACAGTCCTCGGACATTTCTTCCAACTATCCAAACACCCTATTATACCTAGTCAGTCACCTGAAGAGGGGCACATCAGGTAAAGCTGGTGTGCACCCAATAACGGGTATTCCTGCGAACAATTATTATTATTATTATTATTTACACCTCCAGTAGCTTCGATAGGGACACTCGTTTCAGAAGATAGCTACTTACCTCCAGGCTAGTCGATCGTACTTAAACTCAATAATCGCTTCAAACATGTCCCCCTTCGTTCTACATTCTGACTGCAAACTAGGAGGAAATTAAATCGATATTCGCTAATCCGGAGATTACTCGTAGGGCTCTGAGTAACTATAACGATTCTTATCAAGTTACACCAAAATAAATGCCCAACTTCTTTAGTTCATACCATGTCCATACTTGAAACCTTGAATTTAAGATCTCGGGTTGGATTAATGGAAATTCCTAACAGAGTAGGCGTGACTAATAATCGAGACTTGTGCACTCTTCTAGGCAGGACTACCTTTATGCAATGTGATAGAACGCCGGGAATCGGTTGATGTTCTTTGAAACAGCGTGCATGGCAGGGGTAGTAGATATGGATCTGAGTTCAGTATAAGACTGATTACGTTGGGGCTAGTAATAGTATTCATAGGTTGCACGTACGTCACATCTTTACGCGTGGCGGCCACATTTGTGATCAAACTTTAACGTTGTCATGGAGAAACAATTGAAGGCTGTTTTGATAGACCAGTAATTCACATTTCTTTAAAATTCAGCGTGTTTTTTTAAAATAAAATTGGTATGTGTTATAATTTTAAAGTTTTTTATTACTTATGTTTACTTTTTAAACTCTAAATTAGGCTTATTTATTGAATTTGAATAGTATTTGCCAATGATCTAGGATTGGTACTCATCATTTGTGTCGCAATCATGGCCGCTGTGACGTCACGTGGGAACTATGAATAAGTAGATTCGTTGAGTATTTGAACTGTGGCGACTAATAATAGATCGCTTGCATAGAACTAATTGTTAGTATGTATACTGTATACGGATTTAGTGACATGAATATCTTGAATGTGTCGCCAATAGCGGATGTTGAAAGGAAGAGAGCTACAACCAACACACATCGGTGGAGAATTCATCTAGTTAAAGTAGACAATTCCGTCTGAGAAACAACGGATCATTTCCATTATGAAACCAACAAGTTTACCGTCTTGGAGATCACAATAAATTATACCCGAGAATAGATAAGGCAAGTTGATTTGCTGTTATGACTTTTCCCTCATTGTAATGCTCGGTTTTGTTTTCATTCAAAACACCGTTTACCTTATTTCATATCTGTTCAAGAAAGCCCTCCGTTACTTTACCCTTACGCAATGCACCTACTCCCTCACCCCTTCTCATTCCACTGCCAGTGCCCGCTATTGTTAAACTCATTTTGATAACTTAATTATACTTTTATCTCTAGAAAACGAGAGTTTTGCTGTAAAGTAAAGTTCCTATCCTATAAGAAGCGGGGGCAAGTTAAACAAAAAGTTTGCGAGGGAGAAGTCTTATGAGGAAATGAGATGGGGGGTGGCTGGCCTATGAGCGCACGGCTATGAACTAAGGGAGAGACACCATCGGGCCGCGTTACACCACAAGAAACTTGTGCTCATACTTATCAGACAGGTTGTATTTCTATCGTACAGTAAATAAATTGAACAATCCGTTTTTTGTTTTATGAAACTGTGTGACAAAGCGAAATATGTCTATACATTACGCTATAAATCACAACGTAACTCAAACGCAATATTTATAATCTAGTCAACTCACTTGTACTTAGTCACACAAGAAGAACTTGAACGCACTGACGTTCACTGCTTGAAAGGACACAACTTCTTTTAGAACTTACTTTGACCATTTAAACTAATATATTTAGAATTCAAAGACACCTTTTTAATACCAGTAATATAGTATTGATCGAAATGAATAATAAGTGATGACAAAATTAAGGAGGTTAAACTGTATTTATTAAGTTTCCTTAACAAGGTACCACACCACAACAATAAGGGGTCTTCTTAGACCGGTTTTCATTTAAAGACCAAGGAAGGTTATTTTCAAGTAGACTTTAATTACCTCTTTAACGCTTTACACCGGCCTAAAGTGAGCTTGGACACGCACGACAATGACGGAAGTTTATATCCGCTTTCAACAAGGAACCTCTTTCATTGGACGTGACTATCGTTGTTAGCTAAGTACAAGGTAAACACTCGTAAAGTCGTCTTACAATAACTTCGGTAATGCTTTAGTCATCAATCAATGACGTGTTTACGGTCCCGGCCAACCCGAGCACGTATGTGAATTAGCCACGGTCGCTGGTTGGCTGCCACTCACCCACCCGTGACGGAAGCATTACCAAAGATGTTGTACGACGACTATACACATATTTCTCTGAGTATCATTAAATGAGTATTGGATTCATATTACTACGTGTATCACATTCGGTCGTATCTCTTTCAGTTGGAGCAGATGAGGAGTGATCAGTGAAGGATTTAGAACATTGTATTGAGATATTCTATTGCTTTACGTCTCTATTATTGCAATCATGCTTTTTGAGATGAAGAGGGGTGATAGAGGAAAATGAGGGACAACATATAACCTCATGAACCACCGTGGATGCCTACTGTACTGAGAATAGAGAAGTTCATTGGTTATTATTTTTATAACCAAATTGCGTTGTATACTCAACTTGCTTCTTTGTACTTTGTAGTAAACTTAGCAAAGGGTGATAAGTTATTATACAATGTCACCTTTTATAATTCAATACTCCTCGCATGATATCGTCGCAAAGTAATAACTTCCTAATTTTATTTTGTATTTCCTAGCAGATTGTGTATCTGGGTCCACAACGCAACGTTGCAGCTTTACTTTATGGCCGTTGAAAAACTCGAACAAAGGGTAAAATAGTATGTCTGGATTATATTTTCAAAGAATAATAGAGAAAAGGTTCAAATTATTGATTTTTACAACCAGCTGTTCTAGATTTTGTTTCAAAGGTAACGATCCTAAACGGCTTTAAACACATGTTTTACCTTAAAGCATTGTTTGTCGGCGCGTCTAGCGGACCATGCAGTGTTATGTCACGCAACAGTGGATACTAATTAAAATAGTAACAACTCTAAAAGTATAGAAACAATAACAATAAAACGGGATCAACAATCATTATTATTCTTGACAAAACGGCGGTTCGTAGCCAATATTTAAGAAATATCATAACTGAACTTTCATTGATCCTTGATCAATTCCGAGCCAAATATTGGCAATGACCGAATTGCTATGAGTAGGTACTCAAAATATTATTATTTAATATAAAACATGTAAAACATATTTTCGTATTATACATTTTGCAACCAACAAAATCTAAAAATCATATATATATGTATGTATATATATATATATATGATTTTTAGATTTTGTGGGTCATTGAATTACCGGTCCCGGTGGTCTAGGGGTTATGGCGCCCACCCGGCAAGTGGGAGACATGGGTTCGATTCCCAGTCGGGGTTGGTTTTTTAATTTCTGGATTTCACATAACAACCACGTCAAGAGTGTTCTTGAAAAATATTCATATAGATATATATGTATATGTTATAAGTATTATATTAAAAATATTAATACTATAAATACTAGATTACTAGTAAATACTATTTTTTCATCACGTCGTGGTCGAATAGTCTCGCTCCTACATTCAGAATTTTGTAGTGTTCATAAAGAAGAAAAGAAAGACCAAAGTAATGATCAAGTTCATTTATTTATATGATACATTCAAGAACCAAACATCCCAAAACCAGCTTTTCTAGCCTACTACCCTAAATACCGCCACGACACAAGCACCGTTGTTAATTGCGCACGTATATATAATCCTCATCTAGGCAGCAGTTGAACAATACAAAGCGTTTGAATGGCCAAGGAAAATCTCTCCACGCACACGGGTGTGACAATGATAATTGCGGCGGTCACAACAATATTTGTCTGGCCGGCCGTACCAACCCCAGACGGGGGGGGGGGGGGGGGGGGGATGATGTTAACGAGCTAATATTTCATCGCGAAACACGACCACGCGCAGACTCGACTGCGCTGCTGCGCTGCTGCGCGCAGTAGGTGGCCGCAGGACACGACCCGCTGCATTAATGCATCAACAATAACCGAGCTTTGTTGTTTTCGACGGTGGTTATGGCATAAATCTCGAGGCAGAGGTTTCAAATACATGTTGGGTTGAAATCTCATTGCCCTGGTTATCCGTGCTGTACATTGGTATATATGATATCACCTTTGTGAACTAAGATAGTTTGTGATCCAGAGATTTTACTCACGGTCACATTGTAATATAATGATATGCACAGTAATTTTTCGTTTGATTATCACCCTAAAGCTGCTGTCTAAAGTATAATGATTAAAATCACACCCACACTGGTATAGTAAGTAAATACAATCCATACAGTCATGTGTATCCCTCTTTAGTGAATACCATTATGTTTCGCGCTGTCAAAATTACATAGATGCAAGTTTTTCTGTTTTTGATAATATGAAGTTAAATGTTTGTTCTTTGACAGAATATAATATCCGACTTTTTTAAGAAAATGTGTCTATGCCCTTTAAAACTCCAAATAATGTAATAAAGTTTACATTATACTTTGTATCGTGTGTACGCGTATCCTCATTTACACAAGGACATTATAGGATTGACTGTATCGAGTATTTACATCGACTGTAGACAGAGAATTGTTTGACGCACAATTAAATTTCAACGTACATTTATTGTCATTTTACTGTGGTCATTGAATGGCGTGATATATTTGTTAGAGCGATTGTTACAACAGTTCCAGGACAATTGAAAACCACTTCTCTGTGATAATAAATATTTTGAATAATATTATGAAATTATATATGAGCTAGTCCATTAGTTGCTAAGGAAGCGACCCTCCCCCCCCCCTGGCGCAAATTTTCATTATAGCATTTCGATAGAGAAAAAAATTAAAATTCATAATTCACTTGTTTGCCACGTGACAGCTAGGGCGTTTGGCCTCCAGGGGTGTCCAAAGTTGAGATTTTCAAAATTTGAATTTGTCACTTTTCTCAAAGTATTTGTGAATTTGTAATAATTCTTTCATAAAATGATGTATAGTAGTATTTTCTTATTTTTAGTACAAAAAAACAAAGATAATTCATTAAGGGGTGTCCAAATAAAAATATAAACATTTTTACCACTGTATACAACTGTTACATGCAATTTTTGGCACATCCTGATTGGAAAAAGATCCATATAGTAGTTTAATGATTCATACAACTTATTAAAAACAGATGATGAAGAGTTTTTTTTTAAGGGTTGCCCAAAATGCTGGATTTATTATTAGGATCAATATGAGAACAATGTAAGAAGACGAAATATATGTATGCATGGTACCAAAATCAGTAAACCTTCTTATTAATAAGCATATATATGTAATCCATAACATTAACATAGTCAGGGGTGTCCATAATTTAATGTTTTAATTAATTAATTGCCTTATTATATTACTCGATGGAAAAATGCTGTCAGAGTTTTGTCATCATCGAGTCGAAATAAAATACAAAACAGAACTATTTTATTTTTTGGATAGGGTTGTCCAAAAATTCAATACAAATTAACTTTAATTCACATGGCAATAAATAAACCGTCACTTTCTACATTTTAAGCGACGATCTCCTAAAATGGACGAAGTTTTGTAGTTTTTCTAAGAGTGGAGAATTACTGGGATATCTGTAAATAGACGAATAATCATGGAATTGGTTTGCAAACTTACACAATGTTGCTGTAGGTACTTTCATATTGTCTAACCAAAAGCATAAGGAAGCCAAAATTAAATTAATACGGAATTCCGATTGACAATCAAGGGAAACGGTTTAACTAACGCCGGGTGTTTGTTGTATACGGAAAGTTTGCTGTGAAGGTAGGAATGAAGTGTGTTCAGTTTTGTGTAATTTATATGTTATTGCTCATTGTTTCATTGGAATCTGTTCCTTCGTTCCTCTCTCTCTCCCTCTAGCTAATCGTCTTCGTCAAAGTACAAATCCATTTCTTGGTAATCGTCAACTTTACTGAGCTCATCTACTTCTTCTTCGGCATCATCATCGCCAGCATCACCATTATTGGTGTTCTCACTCAGCAGACCTACAAATACTTGTGGCATAATGTCACCCTCAGTTCACGTATACTCAAGACATTAGAATTAGGTCCAGGGATATCTGGTTTAGCTTACATTGCCCGATTCCAAACAAGTGACTAATTAGCTCGTTTTATGGGCTCGTTTAATGATGCTAATATATCAAACACAAATTTGTCTAGTGTTACATAGTTCCTCATCGATGTTTTCAAAGACGTAAACGCACCCAGATATTATGTGGTTTTCAAGAACCTTCAGTGGAGCCAGTTTCCCTCGGCGAACAATTAATGCGCTTGTACTATAACACCCACTGAATGCATGGAAAGCAGAAAGAGCATTAGACATTTCCACCCCAATTATATTTCCCACTTGATTTACGTCAACTGGTCTTCGTTTGTTCCCAGAACCTATATAAAATAAAATAAAATTATTGACTGTAGTCGTGGACATCACCAAAAGTAAAAATTCACACCTGTGTCCGGACTTCTGATAACGAGAACACGTGGTTGTTCAGAAATGTTTGGAGCATACTGACAATGCAGCAAGTTTTTTGTATTGACCTCTTCTTCTGTTTACTGTAGATCGTCCACGGGGTTTGTAATGCCTGGGCGGCCACCTACACTAGTCATAACAGTGCACACGTATCTTCACATACCACAAAACAATCGTCTACGCAATAGTTAGTCTGCAAATAGCTCACTTCTCCACTGCGATAAGATTGATTGTACTATTTGTATTTTGTTAGAATTTGAAAGAAATTATTTCCAAACTCGATGAAGTTCGTCATTCACCCAGTTATTAAATACTTCTTTGCTTGATCTCTTCTCATTCTTACAGCATTTTTATCGAATCACGGCTTGTATAGGCAGGGTAAATTTGGCATTTTAATTGTTATTGAGGCCTAGCTGTTTTGATAAATTTAAAGATTTTCACGAAACAGGCTATTCACATTATAAATTGCTGTATTTCCTTGACAAGTGTCAAGTGCAGTCCGCGATCTCTTCAGGACATCGGCTAATACTATGCTATTACATCACATTTGGTTTTGGATAAATGTTAAATAGAATACAATAATTGCTTTTATCAACTCAAATTAACTTTGTACAGTAATGTAAATGTGTTTATTCTACGGAATAACAATATTTATAAATTTTACTCAGCTTTAACTTAAGTAATGTTCAGAACAAAATGTGTGTGTATTTGGAGGAATGCCACCATAAGTGGTATCGGCACATTGTTGATTTTGGACAACCCTGTTCATAATAATACTAACATATAAATATTGATTGTTTGTACATAGTATATGAAGTTTGGTAGTGCACAAATTATTATCTTTAGGGATTCCCCACTAAAAAAAAAAAAAAAAAATACAATTATATTTATATTTATGATGATGGACACCCCTACAATGTAAACGCCCCAGATACCAACAAGCAATCAAGCAAACAATGTAAAATCATAGGTGTTTCTTTAAGAAAGCAAGTAGCCACATTAGTTGCAGGTGCCACTTTACGGATTAACCATAGTGAATGGTATATCTAGAGTAGAGTCAATATAACTATAATTGTTGGACAACCCTTAATTATTGACGTTAGTTTATTCAATTATTAGTAAGGGGAAATATATGTATTGGTTTTTGCAATTTCAACATTTATAATTTCCAGAAACGGGACCAAACTTTGAGATCTTATTAGTAAAATTACCTCAACTTTGGACATCCCTGGAGGCCAAACGCCCCAGCTGTCACGTAGCAAACAAGTGGATTATTGTTCCTCGTTTTTTTTTCTACAAAACTGCTATTCTGAAAATTTGCGCCAGGGGGGGGGGGGAGGGGGGGTTATATGCCACCTAACGGACTAAGCTCCAAATTCAACCTCAGTTAGAATATTGTGCTACAAAACGTTGCTCTACTTCAGTAAACTGCGGACAAAGTTATAGGATCGCGTATTTCACTTCCGGAAAATACAGAAAAGGTCAACGCTGAAATATAGTACTAAGGGATCGTAAACATTTATCAATATCTTGTCAAACTTCAAAATCTACCTTAAAAAGCCGACATTCATTTTACCACATCAAACGGTTCGTGGAATTGTAGCTATGTCAAACATGTCGAGATCAACAGAAAGAGAGAGACCTTCAGTTTAGAATATAATCTACATTATTTTCAGTTATAAAAATGATTTGTAATAGTGAAATGTGATGTGTAAATGTGAAGTAAAAACGTAGTTTGTTTTTCTTACTTGTATCGTTGTTTTTCTTCATGATGAATACCCCAGTACTTTATCGTCCTATATAACTATGTAAAAAAGAAAGCTCACTGTATGGCCATTATCAGCACATTCAAGCCATGATTGCAAAAACGTGCGATATAAGGCATGTGTTCTTTTTTAATTTAGGTAACGACAAATTAAATATAATCTTAGTCCATTTAATGTTAGAATTTATATGAGCGTGAGGCATAGTAATATTATTGCAAAATTTATTATTTTCCATTAAATCAGATTTTTTTTTATATATAACTGGCTGATTTTTTTCAAACGAAATACAGTTTTCATTATTTAATTAATATTGTGCACATCCATTATAATTTTTTAATTCCAAATTCTGTTATTTGAATATTGTTTTCAAGATTAATTTGCTAACAAAACATTCAAGGCAATTTATACTCTCAAATCACATTTCAAACAATAATTGTTGTTGTATGGGTTTTAATAGGGAGAATGGTTATACAATATACATGCATAGCAAGGATGTTTCCTCTTTTTGCTCGGTATTATTTGAAATAATATATCACCATATTATTATACGAAATAATAATAATGATATGTATATTCGCAAGCGAATTAGATTTATATTGACCATAGTGAGTTATTAATTACAGATGTAAAATCCATTGCGTTGGTTTTAATTCACAATCACATGTTCGCTAGACTATTTCGATTGTAAAATAACAATGAGAATTTAATTTATAAATCATTCAACGGGTGACCTTGGTTACCCGGCAAGCCTCCACCTTCAAAGTTGCTCCTGCTTTTAATTCTTTTCTGACGGAACTTGAAGTGCTACAACATTTATTATTACATAAACGTGATCTACGAGTTTTCTTCTACAAGTGGAGGTACAGGAAAGTACTAGTGTTATTTAATTTGATCATAAATCGTATTTAAGTTTGGTTGTTTTGTTATTTCTTCATCTCAAATTAAAAACAGTTGAAAATAGCTCATTTGACAGCTATTGTAGCCTAGATTCATAATATCAACAACATTTGTTTACTTTTTGACATTAGGGCATTTGATTTGTATAATTTTAAGTATTTGAAACTATTACTGTAAGATTTCATTCACTAGTTATTTTATATCTCAAATCAATATTATTTATCATCATGGTGCGTCGTTGTGTCCAATGTAAATTGAAGAAGAACTATAAAACTTTAAGTTTGCAGTGCTGCGTATGTGAAGACTTTTATCATAGGACTTGTTTGAATCTGAACTTGGAGACATTTTATATGGTGCGGGATCAGTGGGAGTGTAAATCGTGTGTACAGAACTTCACTAGCTCCCACTGCATTGAGTGTGGTTTGGAAGAGGTCTACACTAAGAAGAATGATGTACCTACTGGAGGAATTGCGCCTGGCTGGTATTGTATGAATTGCTTATTTCCACCTCCGGATGTTCATGATATTTTTACATCTTGTCTTAGGTCTAATGATTATGAACCATTAAATGATATGTTTGTTCCAGAGGTAACATCTTTTCAGAAGGGTTTGAAGTTAGGTCACCTTAATATTCGTAAGTTAGATAAATACATTGATCAATTGCGACTTATTATTGATACATACAAATTTGATATATTTGCTTGTTCTGAAACGTTTTTAGATGAGTCTGTTCCAGATGGTTTCATTTCGATCTCCAACTACAAGATGCTGCGGTTTGATCGGGTAAGGGAAGGAGGAGGTTTGATTATTTATATTGCAGAAAGATTTATGTTTAATGTCATTGATAGTGTTATCACTTTTCCCCTAGATGTGGAATTACAGTCCGTCAAGTTCTGGTGTGCTCATATGAAACCTATGGTATTTTCAGTTGTTTATAAACCCCCTCATGTTAAAACCGAAGACTTTTCTGGGCCTTTTGATAGTTTAGTAAGTACTTTAGTTACAAATTATAATGAGATTTTCATTCTAGGTGACTTCAACATTGATCTACAAACGAAGACTGCTCCAGTCAATCGATTTAAGTTTCTCACTAGGTCTCGTGGGCTAGTGCAATTAGTTAAATCCAATACAAGAGTTAATGTTAAGTCATCTAGTTTAATTGACCACATTTATGTTTCTCGTAATGATAATGTTATTCAATCAGGTATAATAAGTGTAGGTATTAGTGACCATGAGTTAATTTATTGCATTCGTAAAATTAATCGACAGAAGTTTCTTCCTAAGCTGGTTAATACCAGAAATTTTAAAAATATTGATTGGGAACAGGTAAATAGTGATATTTTGAGTGGGCCCTTTGAGCAAATTAATATGATGGTAAGTGCTAATGATAAATTAGAATTATTTAATAATATTATTTTGGACACTCTTAATAATCATGCGCCAATTTTGAAGATACGAGTAAAAGGAAAATCGGCTCCATGGTTATCTTCAGAAATTAGAAGATGGATGCACAGGAGGGACCACTTGCGGAAACAATTCCGTACTTCGAGACAGCAATCCACATGGGATGAGTATAAACATACTCGGAACAAGGTAAATAATTGCATTCGTTTTTCTAAACGTGAGTATTTTAAGTCATCTTTTGATACTGATATTTCTTCGAAATCTTTATGGTCGGTTTATAATAAGTTAACGGGTAATAAATCTAAACAAGGCTGTAATATTTCGTCTTTAAGTGAAAATGGAGTGTCTTACACATCTAATCATGAAATTTGTAGTCTGTTGCAGAAGAGTTTTTTAGTAAACACTACAGATTACTCCAAAGATATTGGTGAGTTTCGTGATTTGAGTGTACGGGAAGCTGGAAGTCGTCCATTTAAACAGGTAACCAATGATGAAGTTATTTCTGCAATTCGTAGTCTTAAAAATAATAGTGCTGCAGCTTCTTGGGAAGTGCCATGTATTGTTTTTAAGAAATGCTCTTCTATAGTTGGTTTGTTGGCTGTTTTAATATCTCATTTCTTTTTCATAGGTGTTTTCCCGACACGACTAAAATTGGCTAAGGTAACACCCATTTATAAGGGTAAAGGTAAGAAAGATGATAGAAATTCATATCGGCCAATTTCTACTCTTCCGATAGTGGGTAAAATAATAGAAAAAATTTTGTATAAAAGATTGCTGAATGAAATTGATTTATCTATAGGTTTAAGTACTAATCAGCATGGTTTCAGAAAAGGACGATCGACCCAGAGTGCTCTCTTGGCGTTCACTGATTTCATTTCGAAGAAGATTGACTGTCGAAATGGCAAGGTAGGTGCTGTGTTTGTTGATCTTAGAAAAGCATTTGATTCGGTACCCATTTTACCTCTTTTAAAAAAGTTGAAAGCTAGATATAGTGTTAGCCCACATTTGTTAGCTATTCTCTCAGATTATTTTCTAAATAGGCAAATGTTTATAAATCTACCTAATTATTCGTCAGATTTTATAGATATTCTGTGTGGAGTTCCCCAAGGTTCAGTTTTGGGGCCACTTTTATTTATTCTTTACATTGATGATATATCTGATATAATGTCTGGTATTTCTTATTTGTTGTATGCTGATGATTTGGTTTTTTATTTAGAAGGTACAAATACCGAAGAAATTGTCAGGAGGCTTCAAGAAATTTTAAGAAGAATGGATAACTGGTTTCTGAGTCAGGAACTCAATATTAATTATAGTAAAACTAATTTTATGATTTTTCATAAGGCTAATGATAATACTGTGAATAGATTTCCTCAAGTGTTAACTTGTAATGGTAACATTATTTCTAGAGTATTTGAATATAAGTATCTTGGTGTTTATTTAGACTGTAGTCTTACTTTTAAAAGGCACTATGAATATGTTTGTAATAGGGTGTCTTCAGCAATAGGTATGATTGTAAGAATGAAGAGATTTGTGACTGAGAGAATGCTGAGATTACTTGTTGATTCGTATGTTCACTCTATAATTGATTATTGTTTAGTTGTGTGGGCTGTTCGACCATCTGCAGATTATATTGTGCTGCAAAGAAGAATATACCATTTATTTGATGAAGTTCCTTTCCACCAAGACATGCAGGACAATTTTTTGACAATTGATGAGCGAATGAAGTTCCATGTGCTGGTAAATACTTTTAAGATGATGAAAGGTATGTATTTAGATGTTATGCCAACTATGTTTAATTTTGTTGAACGTACTCGTGATTCTATATTAACTTTTACTTTACAGGTTCCTATAATGAATTCCGAGTCGTTCCGCAGGTCATTCTTGTACAGAGGTGTACACTTCTGGAATTCCCTTCCGCATGATCTTCGAAGCCAGTTTGTGAGATTGCGGCTCCTAGAATTTAGGAATAAGATTGAGTCTGTAATTCTTAAGATGAGAGTTAGGCGTGTTTAAGTTAAGATTGTTCTACTGTAAGTGGTTTTTCATCTGTTTTAGATGGAGATGATTGTTGGTCTGCTGGGAATCTACATCCGATTTCCTGAATTCTCTTGATTCAGTTTGATCTCTACTTTTAAATGGTTCTCGGATCAAGTTTTTCAAGACCATCTTTCTTTCAAGATTCGAAGTGAAGATAGAAGGCGTGTGCTGTTTCCCGGGTTGCTTTTACGTGGAATTTTATTTTTCCCAGATTGCAGTTTCTGATTTTTTGCAATCCTCATTTCGTTTGAGCTGGGACCGTTAACAAATCAGTTTTTCTTTTTTTCTTTTTTCTTTTTTCTTTTTTCTTTTTTCTTTTTTCTTTTTTCTTTTTTCTTTTTTCTTTTTTCATTTTTCTTTTTTCTTTATCCTTTTTCTTTTTTCTTTTTTCTTTTCTTTCTTCTTTTTTCTCTTCTTTTTCACTTTTATATATATACATATATTTATTTTTTCCAACAATTTTTTTTGTTTCTTCATGTTCTTTCTTATTTGCATACTTCTATTTTTTTTTTTTTTAATATGTTGAATTTCCACTTCATGTGATTTTATTTCATTTCTCAATTATTTTTTCTTGTTCTTGATTATATTTTATATAGTTCAGTAGTTTGTTTTGTTTTTGTTGTTATTGTTATTTATGATTTCATTACTATTCATTGTTTGCATAGCTTAGTTTTATTTAAGGTCCTCCTTTGTAAATCAGTTTTTATAACTGAATAGGATAGACATTAAATAAATAAATAAATAAATAAATAAAATAATAATAGGAATTTCGTTATATGAAATGCAGCTCTGTATTTATTAAAGTTGTATGTATTTAATTGTCCCTATTTAAATTATTGGATACAGTTTTTGTTTTATTGTAAAGCCAATCATAATTATTCATAAAATAAACTATTGGAAGTCCAAATGCATATTTTCATCAAAGCAATAATTACATATGTATCAAATTAAAATGTATCTGATTTCTATTTATTCAGAAAGGAATAATCTTCACAGTATGTAAACTATAGTTGTAGAATTAGGCATCTAGGATTTTGTTTTTATTCACGTCACAATGGTAACATAATGATGAAACCATGCACTATCAAGTTGGCTAGTCAATGTCCAAAGCTTTCTTACATACCTTCACTATTCAGCATTATCGTGTGGTAACTGACTGCCTGACATTAACTATTATTAGTGCCTTTTAACGAATAACGTATTCCAATTTTATCGACTTTCTTTATGTGCAGTAAAATGTTTTGTTTGCTGGTAAACCCGGGTAATAAAATGGGTACCCGATTCCAAAAATGATTACTCGAACTTACCTCTAGATGATATTACGTTTGCTAAGAAGCAATTTTAATTTCTGCCCCGGAGGAGATAATAAAAAGCATATACATACATATATAATGCAAAAATGATACCAATGGGCGCCTGTGCAAATAAGATACAAAGCATTGTTCATGCAATGTTAAACAATGGAGGAGTAGGAGTAGGAGAAAAGTATGTTTCATCTTAAATACTTGGGACAAACTGTAGATATAATAAACATTTGGTTGTCAACAATAAAGAACACGCGTATGAAAATTTTAATCGATTTTTAAATACCTTGTCTCTCATTTAATAATTTTGTGTCTTTGAATTTTGAAAAACGGATCCGTCTATGCCTCAAAATAATTGGTTTAGTAACGATAAATAAAACGGCGCGAAAAACGAGCCGCCGCCATGTAGAGTGGATTTTACGTCATAGTTTTGTTCTGCGTACGCTCACCGCCTCAGCTATTGGTCTGTTACGCCACGTCTACAGAACCATTGCGTCACAGCCACCTGTACGCGTTTCAGATCCCCAGTTTAAACTTCAATAAATGCGACCACATTAAACCTATTTAAATATTTCTGTTTTACGTGCGACTTGCACGAATATACTTTTTGTATCTAATACTATTAAACTGAGTGTTTGGTTTAACAAAAAAAATCGTACGCGTGTTGCCTATACTGAGAAGTTTGATGACAGCTTTAATTTTCGCCTTTTTATGTTGAAATTGGAATAAGAACATGTATATTCTCTCTCTCTCTCTTTCTCTCCCTCTGTCCCTCTATATCCAGCATTAAACAATTATAGTGTCCATGCATGGCTCGCGTTAACATTACTGTTGCATTCGGTGCCTGGGTAATCTTTAGTTTAGTTAATTTTCATCTACTTCTGCTGTGCGAGTTTTGTATTTAATTAGTTCATAAAGCACACATACAACAAAACCGATCCCACATTACACTCTTTTTATGAAAATTACTCTTGTAGGTATTTCAATTCAGTATTCCAGAACAATGAATATGGGAAATATAGTCTGAAATAAAGGAGCTTCTTTCCATTCAGTTACCTACCTATTCTTTTGTTTGTTATCCGACCGCAGAAGAAGCAATTAATACTTTTCAGTTTTATAAGGCTGTTTTATTTTTTTATTTGTTTTTCGAGGGTGCAGAATTCTAAAGATTATTCAGAAGAGATCCGCTACCCACGATGGCTCCACGGATACAATAGAAATAATAATCCTTTGTTTGGATTGGAGACTCCAGAGTGTATAATTTATACGAGTTTCGAGTATTTCGCCTAGTTTTCCACGGACAATGGTTTGACTGAAAACTTCGTAGCTGATCCCACTCCTGTATTCAGCGCGAATCCTTATAATTATTGCCTGAGGTGATTCCAGTGCGCTTAAGACAATTGGCGCTCGAATCTGTAGCACCTGGAATATATTATCTCAGGCTAAGCTGAAACACCGCAAAGATAAAGACGCTTCCCGCGTGCCTGAGAGGAGGGATGTGTTAATATTACCCTGCTCAATGGTTGCACTTACTTGGAAGTCAAATCAGAAGCATCATTAACGGAAACCAATTGCATTCCGTGTAATTACAGATAATCCCCGTGCTCGATACCGTTAATAAGCTAATTAGGTTAGCATCAGACATTACCTCGATGGTGTTTTACATCTAGAACTAAGAGAAACTATTTCCCTTCGACATTATGACGTACATTTTATACGCATATTCGGATTTTAAAATCAAAATCTGATGACCTTTAAAATATAATGACATCAAATGTTTTGGTTCAATTAAACCAATCAAAGTCACGTCTAGAAGATGTATTCAAAAACCAGTTGAAGATGGAAGATGTATCAAAAACCAGTTGAAGATGTTTAGGTATTATTAAATTTCATTAAGATTATTAAAATGATTAATTTGTATAAATAAGTTTTGATAAATATAAACCCCATTTTAAAATTAAAGTTTTCCTATTCAATGATTATTGTTTGTTAAAATCATTGAGTTTGGTGGAGGTGCCGGGTCCCAAATAACGCCATGCTTAAGAAATCGATGAATAGTGAAAATAATGTCGAAATCTTTTTGTCACTTATACCCATTTTAGGGTGTACTACAGCACAATAGCTAAAACTACAAAGCTTTTTCTTATGTTTTATTTATTTGTATTTTGATTAATTAATGGTTTTCTACTTTTCGTACTTTGTAACAGTTGAATGTAGGACGCAATTTGTAATCCAATATAGATTAATGTTACTGAGACTCTCGACTTTAATACTTATACATAATATTTTCGTCTGGGAATTAAACTATGAATACAAAATGTCATTATATTAAAATATATTTAAATTAAGAATTAAAAAAAAAATCGATCATAAAATATAAGAACGCGTTCGATACAAGATTAACAATAGCACAGGACCCAATTGAGGTGGTTGTGACATCACACGCAGACAAACAACGTGTTGCTAGGCAACTCCATTGTTGTATCTTTCTTTGATTGGTGCACATTCAATGTTTGTCCGAAACAAAACACGGCAACACGGCTAATTTTGGAATTGGGTCCTGTGCTATACAAGATTAACGACTGATCTCGCGATTAAAGTTAGAAGAGACTGAGCTTTTATAAACCTAAGTAACCTGGCAGTATTGTCCAGTCCTTGATCGTTCTTATGTATTGTTCACTATCAGTCGTTCTACGAATTTAATTTGAAGTAATCAATATTCACTTGAATTATTCTGCCGACTGGATAAATCCTCTTGAACAAAACTTTTTATTTTTATATTGGTCTTTGGTGAACATTCTAGTTTTTTACAAAAAGATTTTGGAGCTTGATTATATGTGTCTCTAGCGACCAACCCAAGAAATATTGGAAGAATCTAATTACTTTATCTACATTCCATTGAGTTAATACATTTCTATTATTAAATCTTACTACAAAAAACTGTATCGAAATTGCACATTTTATTGCTTTATGATTCAATAAAAATGCCATTCTCTATCAAATTACTTTGTAGATCGGAATTGTTAATTTAGTCTAGAGACAGATTGTTAAACTTTCTATCGAGAGCACCGAACCAATGTTCTTAAAGCTTTGATCATATTAGTGTTAATAAGAAAATTTGAAATATTGCTCGCATTAGCCGAATTTAAACTTAAATTTTGTTTTACTCTTTCGGTTTTCACATTAAAATTGCAAATATTTCATTTTAATTACATTTTTCATTAATTTAATTAATATTCTTAAAGCGAGTATATCATCTTGGGAAAACATTTGATATGTTAAAAATGATCATGTTTTAGAACGTTGGGCAAACGGAAAAATTCAAAATATTTGTGCTGTGCTCGGCAGTGATTTAAGTGTTTTTCTCGCTGAGCGTTTGATGACGTCACTGTACGTGTTACACTCGCTTCCTATTCGCGTTCGGTCCCCGCCTAACGAGGTAAGACACTGCAGTAGCTTTTCTCGTCCAGTAGTTAGCTGGACAGTGTGTTGATACAACGTGCTACAGCTAGATGAATTAAGTGAACAGAGCGATAATATCAATAATGGAAATGTGGTAGTGTTGTGTATATAAATTAGGGCTGCCCAACGATATCGATAATTCGATACAATATCGATATTAGATAAATAATTCGATATCGATATACAATTAATATATCGTACATATCGCGATATCGAACTTGTGCCTAATAAGCTAATTGATACAAAAACCGATTACGTATCACGTCACGCCAACCACACCATCGCTGTTTTGTGTGGATATTTTACAATTTGAATAGTACAACAAACAAATTGACACACATAGTAAGACATTACAAAGCTAAAATATTTCTTTACGTAATATTGTTTAAAGAATGACCTGTAGCTGGCCTGTAAATCCTAAAAACAGACGAGAAAAGTTTTGATGTGGCGATATCGCCGATATCGATACGTCACTTGAAAACTTCGATATCGCGACCCGATATCGATATTTCTTCCCGCGATATCGATATGATTTTTTTTATCGTTGGGCAGCACTAATATAAATAGCTCAAACAGGTAAGACATTAATCCAGCCATATTACTTACTGTGCATATTATGTTCATTTATGAATTGGTCCTCCCGAAAATGAAACGCTCAACTGAGTGACTGATTGTTACTTGTGAGCCGAGTGTTTCAGCCGGTTACATTTCATATCTTTTAGAGTCGAGGCGATGACGTGCAGTGACGTCATTTAAGGCGCATTGGTTTTCGTGCAGCGATATTTTAATACTCGACTTACTTAGGCATCAGGTGTCCGATCAAGCTGAATCAAAGATCTATTATTACGAAATCGAATAGTTATATATGTGATGGTCGGTGCGATCAAGATGAGACGATGTCTTTAACTAAAGCTTCAAGAGGAACTGTTTCTAAAAATGTCATGAGGAGCATATGGAAACTAAAATACTTTATTATATATACTTCTTCTTTGCTGTTTGCACTTACCTCAAAATGAATAAAAATGATAATATATGCACTTGTGAATTCTGAAATTAATACATTCTTGTTCCATAATTTGGTTGTCACGATATAATATGTATACAAGCGATGCTATTCATATAACATAAAGTGAAACCACTAGATTGTAGATTGGTCAGTAGTTTCATTGGAGAGTAAATTACAAATAGTAATTACCAACAATTTAGAAGATTGGTTACACTGTGTAAATGCGCAAATCAGCATAAATATCAATTCACAAATTGCCGTATAATTAACACACATGTATTTGTCGACATGCCAGGATTAAAAATAATGTCCAGCAATGTATTTAAATTAAACAGCAGGTAAATTACAGTGTAGTTAATTGAGCATCCCTTGGGATTGTCCACGGCAGTTCATCATACGCGCAGTGTTGACAAGATACATATGACGAGTATAGTTGCTTGTCAACAATAACGATGAACTAGCTGGACAATGCAACCATGTGGTGCTTAAACCGCGTCCACATAAATGACTAGTGAATATCGACTATTGACTACAACCCCACCGTGGTTATTTCTAAGTCAAGCCACAAAACCAAAAAGACTCCTTTCATTGGCTGCGAGTGAGAGTTCTGCGCGCTGATTGGCTGTGACTAAGACTTGACCAAGGAATTTAAATATCTTCATTTCGTTAGTAAATAATCAATAGTCAATAGTCAAAAGTAAATTTGTGTGAACGTCAGCATGTATCGCCTATGGTTCAAATCGCTTAATCAATAGTAAGTCATTGGTAATTTGTGTGAACCGGCTCTTACAGCTATTCACTCGCGGTGGAGTCGATGGATCAAGCAAGTAGTTAATATTTCGAGCTGGATTGGACTGGATTCATGTGCAGAAAGCAGCGGAAACGGTTGTAAACTTGCAATGAAATTAATTTCAAGTAATTTAGATTTATTTTTTATTTTCTTTAGAAAATCAAACTAAAACTTGTAGAAATACATATCCAAATTGCGTAAGGATGGTTTCTTATCAGGGAGATCATTGATGATTCTATAATCATTCATCAATAAGAATAGAAACACGTAAATATATGCCAGTGAAATAAAACGGTACGGTACTCAAATAAAATTAAAAATAAAATTTTAATGTTTAATTTTTTAAATATTTACTTTCAGCGGTATAAAAAATCAACATGCGGTTGCTGACATTTTAGAGTTTTTATGTAAGCCGACCACCGAGTAATCCTCTTTAAAGTAGGATATAATAGTTGTAGATATTAGTTTCGATTAACAGTTTTATTCCACCGCGTTGTCAATCCAACATAATATTTTCTATTGAGTCTTGAAATGTGTTAAAGCGTTTTGTCTATAACAACATCAATGCAATAATGTTCGTCTTCTTTGTATCGTTAGAACACAACAATATAACAATTTATGAAATGTATTAACTGCCGTTTCAGACAAAGCGTAACAATTTGTTTGGAGATTGCAGACACTCTTTTTACTTTGTTTCTTATTTCGACAATCTAAGAAATCTTCATATAGTAACTTACATGCAAAATTTAAATACAGGCCATTAAATTTCTTGTTCATACCCGTTTAAAAGCATATTTTGTGTTTAGTTTAATACATTCTACAATTATTAATACCCAAATGCTGCATACAAAACGCAGAATATAGAGCAATAACCGACGAAAGAAGCGGTCTTACAAAGCAAAGTGTCATTTAATGCTTTCATTCGTAATAACAGAACCATTGCTTTATTATACATTCACATTAGATACTTGCTTTAAAAAAAATTAATGTGTTGAATTTACATAAATATAGCTAAGACATTACATTCAGATATCAATAAATCACCAAAGATGGGTGTATTCATGGGGGTTAAGAATCTCATGCATAATAAATCATTGAATGGATTTCAACCCCAATACAGAAGTGATTTAACCCCACCTTGTTTACTCTTGTGATTCAGGTTTCATAAGTAGGTCAAATTGTATTCCTGCAGAGTCAATACAAGAATTACTTGGCTTTTTCCTCCAATTTACGTTACATTCTGTCAGCTAGTAAATCTTTTGCATTCGGCAGCTTTTCACTTCAAAGTCTCCGAGTAGACTTACGCTGTTTTTACGTTGATCTCCTTATCGCTATTGGCTGGTTCCGCTTATTGCTGAATCGTCACACGCAAGGATTCTTGTTTTTGTACAATTGAATAATATTGGTTTTCCCTAACACGATTCCACACTATAAAGTTATAAATCACCTTTCGAAATTCAGCATAACAAACAAAATTGATGGCAATTTGCTTAATAGCTTGAGATATATCAAGATGATTGCTTTTTGATTGCGGAAATTTAGTAATCCCCCACAATTTATTTGATTCCGAAAATCGTTTTCGTTTTTCAATGGGTGAAATTCTATTACGTCATAGATTTCCATGAAGCAACCCATAGTCGTTCTGGTGCACATGAACTATTGCTCAAATCTCGATGCAAGCACACATCAGTTATATTTGTAATAAGCCTACATGAGTAACAAAGCTACATTCAAGCGTTAGACTTTCAATAATGTCCCCGCATAGGGTGTTCGAATCAGCTTCAGGCGATTCAAACGCGTCCCTTGACACAGTAGAGGAAATATTGTCAGTTAGGGGAAAACCCCATTGTCAACTAATTATTAATGTGTAACCAGATTATCTTCGGTTACATAGGTTTTATGCATTAGTCAGCCTAATATGCAAAGCGTAATGTGATTGCAGTCACAGTCTAATAAAAGTGTTCCCCTATTGATATTGAACCCAGAATACCGTAACGCATAGCTGAAGATTACGGTTTTGATCTACATCTAAGATAATTATATATGTTCGTTTTCAAGTTTAGGAAAGATCTGGTAAACAATGTTGTAGCATACAATACGACATGGTTACAAAAGAAGTTATCAAAGGGTCGCGTTTCTTATCTGATTCTGCAATCCTTTCTGAAGGTATTTCCAAGGGTTTCCTCCTTCACAAAGCAAATTACAGGATGGAATACCATTAACAGTACTTGGGAATTTTATTTAACTAACCATCCAAACAACCCTTCAAATAAATACAAGAATTAACTAATCATCCCCCTGAAGAGGGCATTACAGAAAATAAAACTAACGTTTTTCTTCTATATTGGCATTTTTGTTAAACTAGGACTTAACAATTCTATAATAATATACAATAAACAATGTATATGTATTTTAGCTAATAGAATTTGCTTGCGTAAGAGAAACTATACAACAGATCATCAATACGGTTGAGGCCTTGAGGACTACACAATCCCCTTGCGTCTCCCTTGTGTCCCCTCACCATTATAATGTTTTTATTTAAGTGGTATTTCACAATTTAATTAAATTGTTGGTGAGTCATTAGCACTTCTGAGGTATGAATCACACATCGTGGTACCCATTGCATTATTTCGATTCATATTGGGTTTTGGTAAAAATAATTAATTGTTTATAAAGATTTAAAATTTTAATTAATTGCAGGTTAAAATATTTTATATTTCCCACGTATAGATTTATAAATCATCAATGAGTAATTCGATATCAGGTGAATTTAAAACCTAGAAAACATAAAAACAACTAACTTTTTGTTTCATCTGGTTAAGTAAAATTAATTACACGCTTAAGCTAATATAACTGAACACCCTGTACCTTCATTTTAATCCAGCTTGCTTTTTAGTGTTTTCAGCCCTACAATGCAAATTGTGTGTTTTTGTTATTTTGTCATTAAAATTCGATAATCTGAAGATTACCTAACGTTCTGATTAGTTGCCGCAGTCTGAACATAAATTAGTTCGAAACTGAATGTTTTCTAGCGAGCACCATGTTTGTTAACAGCTTAATTTGAGATTAACGGCTAATCTCGAAATAACGCTGCGTGAAACGGCCTTACTTGTTATGTTTTATAAGGGGTGGTTTTGGGAACGTACGTCACAGGTGCTAGGGAAATATGTAAATATAACGGTTTTAGTTGGTATCATTAACACATCGTAGATACCTTGATTTTTTAAGAATCAATTCAATACATGTAGGCTAAACAAGATAATTGCACATCATCTCATCATCATCAATATACATATACACAGTAACAGCTCAATACCTTATTCAACCAGAGTATGATTCAAATTATAAGTAGAAATAAAGCAATATATGCACGTTCATTCAAATAAAACATAAGGATTTTCGAGCAAATTATTTCCTGCCACATTGTCAGGCACGGAATTGACAGGTTTCCAAGTTTTCTGTGAACCGTTAAGGTTTGTTTTATTGATAATTGTACAATTTAACTATATAGGGTGATTTTATTATATTGTTTTGAGTTTGAATGAATTTAAACCAATACTCAGTATGGTGCTTTCCGTTTTGCAAATAAGAATAACTCATACGCAATCCACATGCTAAGGTATTTGAATCTGTTCCAAATCTCATTGTACATACTACATAAAGGGAATGTAACATAATGATTCAGATATAACTTCACTGTCTTTGTATAACCACATCCAATTAGTATTAAATTCTGATGTAACAAGTCAATGTAACTACCAATATTCAGTATTTTATTTAAAAATAGAGTAAAGAAAGTACAGTAAAATTACAGTCCCATGTGTACAGTTTCACTGATTTTTTTCAATTCTTTATTGAGGATATCCTATTTCATGTATACGTTACTTTAGATCTTTATTGATGTTTATATACAATTTTGTGTATATATAGTACATTGTATAGCTAGTATTTAATATGTAAATTTGAAGTTTTATTAAGTACTTTTTTGACGTTTTGAGGTAATTGGACTGTTTTTGTTTGTTATTGACTTATTTTGTCTAGTTTTTCAACGTCTTCCCGTAGGTACTATTATAAATCCATGGTCTTCCTTCGATAGGCGTCTCAATTGCTGACTCCTGATTGGCTTCTGTCTAACAACGGGGGATTAAGTTTGCAAATGTACTGGATAGATAGATATTCTTGCGAAACGTCTCATATTTTTGCAACTTGGCCAATCGAGACGATGAGTGGGTGAAATATGAAGATGAAATAGGGGGGTGTCTGGAGGAAAGGGGTAAGTAGGGGCGGGGAGGATAGAGGAAGAG
The DNA here is from genome assembly GCA_945910005.1 of Isoperla grammatica. Classification (NCBI taxonomy): domain Eukaryota; kingdom Metazoa; phylum Arthropoda; class Insecta; order Plecoptera; family Perlodidae; genus Isoperla; species Isoperla grammatica. Next base: position 120,612,443 of record OX246737.1, read on the forward strand.
GGAGGAAAAGAGACTGGGGAGATTGTGGACTGCATTTCGTTTGACTTCTCCTCCTCGACCTGTCCGGCTAGGATGGCCCTACCAGAAGCATACAGTACGCTTCCGCCGGCATAGCTCTCGGGATCAGCAAAGCACGCAAACCTGCCCACCACGATAAGATAGCAGTCCCTGAGTACAAGCTGCCATGCTCCCCCATGTACTGGAATGGGGCCTCAGAAGGTTGCCATGGAACAACTTAACAGTATTCATTCTAGCCAAATATGGGACACAACTATCAGCGCAAGCCACACACCGTTGACTGTGGAAGTTCTACCCGACCCCGCAACGTAACTCACGGGTTTGACTCCATGTCAAGTCACCGCAGTCATCACGTCGCCCTCCAACACATCACTTGCTATCTTGATCACGTAAGAATGTTAAGACGTTTTCATCAAGTTTATGACCACGTTTTATTGCTCGTTTTTAGAAAGTCTCTGTATGTATGCGACCGCGCGATAAAAGAATCTCTTTCTTATTCGCTGGAATCTTACGCGGCGCGTTATGACGGGAAGCGCTCCCCCCCCCCCCTTCCCCCCCCCCCCTGGTCGTTACGTTTTAATACACATTTGCATAAGTGTCCGGTAGCCGGCTGGTAGAAACAGGAAGTAACGGGGAATATTCTGGATGACGGGATACCGGTAGGCGTAGGCCTGTATTAACGGTCTGGGTGCTGCCGCAAGAATAGCGCAGAAGACCTCAAGAATGCGTACTTTCAAACTACATTAAACATTTTACAATGCAAAGTCTAGGAAGAAATGAAAATTTGTAATATTCTTTCATGTTATATCTTATATGAAATCAGTGGTAAGAGTGTTATATAGGGGAATTTGCAATATGTTGATAAGAATTCGCTTATACTTTCTTTACATCCACATTAATAAATAAAACATTTATAGCAACCATTCATTAAACTGATTGTTAGGTTGGAAATCATTCATATTGCTCTTTGTATGCTGTTTTTTTTTTATATACATATTTGTGACGATATAAGTGGTTCATAATGTGAAAAATTTACAACATTCGAAGTATTATCTTTCAAAAAAACATTTACAGATATTAAATGCTATCACGTTATTTACAAAATTCCGGTAATTAATCAGTTTTTTGCGTCGAAAACAATACAATCCACCCCGACGATACATCCCTTGCTGTACAACAAGATGTGTTTTACTCATTCAAAGAGTTACTTGTATAAGAAACGTAAAACCATCCACCTTTGTACAGTACCACAGTGGCTTGTTGTAATCTTAGCACATTAATTTTACACCGGTCGACAACGATCGCGTGACAGTAAAATCAGAGGTGGTAATGAAAACAAACTATGAAAACATCTTTGTTGAAAGCTTCTAAACTTGTAATACTCTAAAAGTATCTTAAAACAATACAAGCTCTTAACTCGTCTAATAAAGAGAACATACGAATGAAAGTTCACAGGTGCTCGTTAAGCTTGTGGGGGGGGGGGGGGGGGGAGGGGGGGGGGCGTGTACAAATAAACCCATTTGTACTTGACAGTGAACACACACATACGCAATTGGTGTATTCTATTTGCGTTTTATAGTATAATCACATAGATATGTCACTGATAACGACAGTGTAAATGATGTTAACGACAATGTTAACATACTTTTAATCGCTGCCTGTTCAGTGCATTAATAACAATAAATTTAGCCACGTTCGTTTGTGTTATCTTCTTGCTTCGTAACCACTTTGGTTTTTAAATAACGTCATGAGCCGCCATTAAGGTATTTTTCATCGACGTTTTTCTCTGTACCAGATTCTTAATGGTTTTCAATTCTTCAGTTTTTATGGTCACTGCTTTTAGAAGTTTACGTTCAAACTCTGTACTGAGTTTGAAGGGTATCCGTGCTCTTATTGTGGAACAAATCGTTAATGACTGCCACGTCACTAAACTCAAGTCATGAGGGATAAACGATAAAAGTTGGTTGACAGATTGGGCTATAAAACATATAATGCGAGAATAACGAGAAATGCAAAAAGTGACATTTTGCGACTATTTTCGGCTGTCAACACGTTTTTTTTTAATTTTCACAAAACTGCATTCATAAGTTCAACAAGAAAACTACAATACAAAAAAGTCGACCTTTTAAAAAATCAGTTTAACATTTTATATTTACAGTATTATATAAATATAATATGAAAGAATATTGAGTTACTATGTGTAGTAATTACGATACCAATCATTCTTAGAGCTATTGTATATTTTATCGAGCTAAATAATTGAAAACTCTATTGTCTATACTCTATAATAATATAATCTTCCATCGTATACAGTAACAGATGGGTTCAAAATCGAAGAGCGGTCTTTTCATCACTATTGTCAAAGTATTACACGCTTACTTAAATTCCGGTAAAATGATTCCTAGCGGACGCACAGTCAAGCGACACAGCACCTGTCTCCAAGCTTAGAGCAGAGCTAAGTCTCCAAGCGGATAAATGCGGTAACTAAACCGCCATATTCAAACTAAGTACCAGACTCATTGTCCCAACCTACCCATGGGCTTGGATGGATGTATTCAGCGTAGTCTCTAGAACTACACATCTGTCACCAGCATTCTTGAATGGAGCCAAAGTAATCAATTAATTGATTGTTATTCGAAGCGTACAAGGCACACAACGAAACGCCTGCGTATCTATATTATTTCGAACCAAATATACTAAATATTATGGTGGTATCAATATTCTATAATT
>OX246737.1:120615390-120704424 GCA_945910005.1 Isoperla grammatica
ACACAGCAAAACGCTTGCGTACTTTTATTATTTTGAACAAACTATACAAAATATTGTACACTTCTATCATCTTCAAAGGACTTTTACCAAATTGTCATGAATGATGCCAATATTTGAGTTACTAAATTCAAAGGTACACCAATTTACTACTAAATTAAGCCACTTTCACTGGGAGCTGGGCCTACTACTCTAACCTATACACCTTCAAAATCACCCATGCTCCAAAAGAAACTCTTTTTGTGTGCTAAAAGCATTCAGTCTTTTCTAAGGGAGTTTAAGTGCTGGTGAAGACGTGTGGAGAGAGAGAGTGAGAGAGAGAAAGAGAGAGAGAGAAAGAGAGAGAGAGAGAGAGAGAGAGAGAGAGAGAGAGAGAGAGAGAGAGAGAGAGAGAGAGAGAGAGAGAGAGAGAGAGAGAGAGAGAGAGAGAGAGAGAGAGAGAGAGAGGGGGAGAGAGAGAGAGGTAGTGCTACTAGAGGCCTTCTTACACTTCCCAATGAGGGTACTTGAACAAGTCTATACCCTATGTTTCTGGCTTCTCTTTAAAACCAGAGTTATAAACCATGTGACCTCTTTCTCGGTGGTAATTTATTTTAATTACAGTATACAAAGGATTCCAAGCGGAGGAACGCTCATCTCCATAAAAAAACAAAAACAATAATTTATCTCCCTTAGAAAAATATTATTCTACCAGCTTTGTGGAGAAATGCTGCTTAATTTAGAAGGTAGGTCTACTGAGCTTTTAAAAGCCCAAAATGCGAGGTCCAATGATGACTTACTGCTGGTGACTTAAAATTATTATTTCTTTTTTATGGTTGAATACAATGAAGCAAGACTTCTTTTCTGTAAATAGTCGAGTCATAAAACCTAAGGCGGTAACTATCTTCAAAATTCAAACGCGAAAGAAAACCGTTTTCTTTAAATTAAAATGTTTTCACTTGCTCTCGACTAAGCACACGTTGAATATTTAATAGGTGTGTTCTTTATTGAGATTAGGATAATATTAATAATTGATCGTAGCAATACATGTTTTTGCTTTCACACCAGCTTTATATTATGTGCCTTATGTATTTCAGGGTGTTTGGATAGTTGGGAAGGAATGTCCGAGGGCTGTTAGTAGGATTCAATCCAAGCAACCCTCGAGAAAACCTGCAGTCAGCATTGCCGGTGGCGGCCATCGAACCAGTGACATTCCGAATTAGTCTCGCGTCTTACAAACCGAGCTACTGCAAAAACGTTACTGGTTCAGTTGAACAATATGGAACAAGCATTCAAGACAAGACCACGCTAAAGAAACAACGCTAATTGGTTGGAACGGTTTGAGGGGGGGGGGGGTGGAGAGGGGGGGAGGAGGGAAGGGTAACACACGTCAGCTGTTCGCGAGGGTACCAAGGCTGCCTAACGATCCTCTTTGCAGCTCATGACCGACGGATAATTATTGTTGTATGGAAGCAGCAACATTGTTGGCGGTGTCGACAGTGAAATCAGGGGTGTGTAGTGTGTATTCAAGAGCAAGCGTCATATTAAATAATGAGATTTTAAACCAACCAATTGCAATAATATCTACAGTATGTTATGATTAGTTAGATCTTGCTATCGTCGTTTTCTAAATGAATATATTTCTCATTTTATTTTTAGCAATATAACGCTAAGATTATTTCAACTTCTTACTTTTGCATCGCATTTATAAATGAGTGAGAAATGAATTTGTGGTTTTATTTTATTATTTTAGCCTCCATCTCTATGATTAAATGCTATTCCAGCCATTTTTCGGTTTATGATGTATCCGTGAAATGATACTTTTAGGAGTGAACCGTAATGAGGGCATTCAATGTGTAACAATTAACATACCGTAATGGAAATCTTGGAAAAGTATACCCTCAATATTATGTTTAACCTTTACGTTACGAAACTATTATTAGAGAACAAGATGTAAGAGTTTAATCCATAGTTATGTCATTTAACCCGAACAATTGCAAGAACGCTTGCAACCGTCTCTGTTACATAAAATCTATTTCCACGTATTAAACGCAATACTTAGTCTAGAATCACTTCTTTTTCCTCGTATTTCCAGACCTCGCTAGTTCTTGGAAAAGCCACCGAAACTGAGAGAGAGAGCGCTGGTAGTATAGCACAGTTTAAGAGCTGCGTCGACTAGATGTGACGTACAGCGCTGTCGGCGATGTACACAACTAGACGCAAGTAATGAGTTACCCGGAAGTCACTTTGTTCCAAGATGTAATCCTCTACTGAAGGAGATGTAAAGAGGAGATGAAAAAAGTGGATGTTGGTCTTTTTCTTCTTTTTGTCATTAAAGGAGAAGGATGTAGTAGGCCAGTAGTTTGTGCCATATTCTGCTAGTCTTCTATAAGTGACAGTTAGCTTTAAGACATCAGTGTACCGTTTCAAAATCAAGGTGTAGCAACTTCCTTTAATGATTTAGAAGGGATATTGTAAGCACTAGTTCGTTTGTTTGTTACCTTTTGTTTATTTTAAACATAATATTACTTGCACGATGTCTGTAAGGATAAATATAATTTTAACGTATACATTACAAAATTAAAAAATAAAGTAGTTAACAAAAAATTCGAAAACACGTTCGAATTTTAGATATGTTGATAATATTACATTTCCTTTAATTTACTATTGGAATGTACCTTGAGTAAGGACACATTATTAATTCCATAAAGAGATCTGAACAAAAAAGGTAACTCTTCTGGAATGACTGAGAAACACCCAACTTTTTGTTAGTTGTGTGATGGTAAACAATACAATCCTCGTTGTTCTAAAATTTACATATGTCGCTTTATTTATAGATACATACATGTGGTTCTGAGTACTTTAATATGCGATGAAAAATCTCGCACACTATACAATATAGGTTTCTCGTTTAACTTTTGTCTCAATTTTTCTTCCTTTACGATAACTACAAACAGGTATTTGAGAGTTCGATGTGATAAAAATAACCCTAAAACGTAATGTATTACAACTAAAACACCTCGCTAAATATTTTGTCCAACCCTGATATATAAAGGAAGAAGGTAGCTTGTATGCAAATTGTGTTTCCGTGTAAGGAGGAGGAAGAGGAAATAATGCATGCCTCGGCCATAAGGAGCTGTGAGCGCGTACAGGTGGGCCCAGCTAGGCGGCGGGGGGTGGGGGGGGGGGGGAGGCTAGAAGAGTGCCTTACGATGGCCGAGAGGCACGCATCTTCGAGTTGCCGTTACAGCGAGAGTGCTCTAGTCTATTTTCTAAATAGTTATTACCAAACTTCCATTTAGTCTTGATGGCGGCAACAATCGTTGCTCAGCGGAGACAGTTCCAAACATGCAGTGGTGGAGGTGCCGGGTACGAGGCTTAGGTTTTTTTGACGGTGTTTTGAAGCTAAGTTTGGCGCTATCTTGGAGAAGCAACCAATGAGAACGGTTGAAAACCGCCGGTATTTTGTGTGACTCGTTCATGTAGTGAAGTTATTCCTGCTTCCCTTGCGGACGGCTCAGGTTTCGATTCCCGATCCGGCATGTTTTTTTTTTTTTTTTTTAACTTGTGTCGTAAGTTTTAAACTGTCTCTATGACACTGGTATACATGTAAACGGACGACTCTAGCAACGGAGCACATAACCAATAGTATAATGTGCCCCACTGGAAGTCATTTCCTGTAATTATTGAGTGGGTAGAGAATAAATGGATATGTATTAAAAAAATCAAGAAGCAAAACCATGAAAATATGATTTTTGCATTTTTCGAAAATCCGTAAAACAAAAGAACCGTAATTAATTTTCTACTTGTGTGAGATAGTTTGTTTTAAAAGTTAACATATCGGTGCCTGTAGTAGTTGTACATCTTATGTACAATACAAAGTTTTAGTTATCTATTTTCACACACGACAACGCCAACCTAAAATAATCGCCCTAAGAAGCCTAAAAGACAGATGTTAATGCAACATTTTTGTTGCCAAAAATCTCTCAATACTAACTGCAGACGACCCGAGAGATACATTCTAGCAAACTGTTCAAAAATACACCTACCTATATTGTATTTACTTGCACGAAGAAGAGAGTATGATTAAAGTCAACAATCGTTCTTAAGACCGGGCTACGTAGATTTCCAAGAACTTAGAATTTGTGACTAACACATTTTTTTTCAATTGTTGTCATTGTTGCAAATGTAAAGCAATTGTTATGAATAAGAATTGTTATGTGAACTCATATTATATGTTTTGTATATTTCAACCAAATACCTTAGTATACAGTGGCGTATCCAAGGGGGGGGTTATGGGGTTCAAACCCCCCCCATGCCCAAAAAAAAAAAAAATTACATGCGGAGAGAAGGAAGGAAAGGAGGAGGGAAGAGGAAACCACTATTTTGATTATTGTTTAATAACATACTCAACCGTTAAATCATACGACTTTGGGCTCTTGGTCGTCAGGAAGAGCTGCCTTTAGGACCTATTGACTTCCGGGGACAATCGGGAAGGAAGTTTGAGGAATTGGACAAGTTGGAGGAATATATTTAAAAATGCTAATGGGTGCATTTAGGGTACTGTAAGAGTACCCCCTGACCCCTAGGTCAGGGGGTACTCTTCTCTCTCTTCTGACGATTGGCACTGTGTATAAGAAACTACATTGAATCCTAAATATATTGAATCTTCTTATACCCTAGGCCAAATACACCCCGGGTTTTGTAAATTGTATTTCAATGCAAGTTTGTCTTTATAAAAGGTGTATCAATGAAAGAACACATGAATGGGGCTTTGCACTGCGACTTTTTTCCACTAGCAGCGCCAGCGTAGTGCCAGCCCTCAGACAAGGTCTACTTGATCTCCGCATAACTTAGCCATGAAAAAAGGGCTGATTTACCCATCCAGGAGGCTCTGGACTTGAGCTCGAACTGTGGTGGCGCTACTACTATTCTAATGTATTTGGCAAAATGCCGCCATCACAGCCTGCTGGATGGGTCAAGTAGACCTTCAAGGTCTACTGGATTTACTCCTAGCGGAGTAATGTAGACCTTGTCCGCGCTGATTTACCCATCCAGCTGGCCATGGATTTAGGCTTGGACGGTGGTGGCGCATTCTACGTCAAGCTTTGCGTGCAAAGCCCCATTAACAGAACTTAATGATAAAAAAAATTTGTCAAAACATTAACCAATAGCTTTTTGCATATTTATAAGCTGGCTACAAACAGAAATTAACGCAAATCAGTGCTAAAACATTTGTCAGAAACGTGTAAGATTTATAGATATTACCACAAAATACAACACTACCAGTTACGAGGAGACTTGCCAACAATTAAAAAAAAATATAGGAAAGATATTTATTTTTGCAGTAATTTTGTTGTTCTGTGACTGGTTTTTTAATTTTCTTTGTAGTCATTCTTACATTCTCTTAAACCTATTCTATGACATTTTCTTATTCTGAAACGTGTTTCCAGGCGTTTAAAATGTCATAAATGAAGAAAAAAATTTCGCCTTCAGCGAATTGGCCTCCGGCGGCTGGGGCTTTCGCCCCAGACCCCTGCCTGCTTGGGATGTTCGACCCCCCCCATTGTCAATTCCTGGATACGCCACTGTTAGTATATAACCTATTGTTTCAAGATTGTTAATCACACATTCCAAGTTCTTAAACATCTACGTAACCCGGCCTTTAGACTTATGTGGGCGTCACCAAGAACTGTTTATCTCACACGAATATCGTCCGCACTGCATCATATGTATGCTGACTTTCAACGACTTTTATCGTCTCATGTAAATAACTATCATGTGCACCGGAATCTTTGGTGAAGTTGTTAGGAATGAGGTTGTATTCAACTGTGGTAGGACTCTCACCCAGACTCCATAAAACATACTGTCTTCGTCTGAAATGGGCACCAACGACATTGTGAACTATAACCTCTTTTATGAACGTACCTAATAAAATGTACCATATAAAATTCACTGAAAGTAGACATTCTTTGTGGGATTTATAAAGCACTGTTATATTGGGCCAAGTTGCGTTATTCCCATTTCTTAATTTTAATGTTTCGTACGAAACCTGCAAGCAGTCTCTCAAGAAGTTAAAGAAATTAGTCGTATGAAGACGAGCTGGTGTTAAACGATTTTTGAACATACTTTTATGGTTACAAATTAGGACTGGAAATATTGCAACTAAAAAACGTTTAACTAATTATGTAGATAAAAGTGATATAAAACGTTTAAACATCAACCCTGTGCAAATAGCCCTTTGTCAAACGGTGATTGACTTTTTATTGAAGGATTGTAACTATAGTAAGCAAAAACAACAATATTGCAGACGAGAAGCTATTTAAAATAACGTTTGATTGATTATCATGTTTTTCTTATCACAGTATCGTTATCGCGAACGGCAAACGGCATCGTTATACAAATATATAGATCGGCTTTTTATAAGACTTCCGCAAACATTACTTTCCACTCAAACTATCACAAAGCACAATGCTAAAACTGAAAAACAATAATCACGCACAATATCAAACACATGGAAAGTTACCATTCCGCTTTCTTAAGAATTTAGCAGTGGGTTAAAATGTTTTAAATATTTAAATACTACCCGTTGTTATTTTAGAAAATGTAAAGAATTAATAATTTGGTTTCGTTTATGAAAACCGTACTACTGCAAATATTTGAAATTTTATTAATCCAGTTTTTAGTTCGAAGTTAGATAATAACCACTTTTATAATATTAAGCATCGTTATTAAACACATTTGACTGTGTAAGGTTTCAATAGTTAACTCACCTTTCTTCTTTAGGTCTGGGAGATGTTTGCGGACCAGACACTAGGCACCAGGTACCAGGCACGAGACAGGCACGTATGCTCGTATGAGTTTTAAGCGTAGAAACTTGAAGAGTGGTAACCAGGCTGCAAAAGAGGCGAGACATAAAATTGAAATTAAGTCATGAGGGAAAAGCTTTTCTTTCAGGGTGAAAACGATGACTGAAAGTAATTTGCATTAATATTATGCATAAAAGTCCGAGGCCGCGAGGGGAGAACAATATAACGGTGTACAATATTATTCTTTATTTAAAATGTTCAAACCCGTAACTCATACATAAAGCTTTCCCGTAAATGTGTGGAGAAGTAAAGCTCATGATTTAGTAGGATATTATAACAGACAATTGAATTGCTTTAGCTTGAAATTACTTTAAGTTGAGATAAAAACAGGGAAATGGAAATATAAATAACACCGTACATTTTCTACATAAAATACATACATGGTTTAATTTAAAATGTTTTTAATTATGTTCTATAAATATATCAGATTACAATTCGAATTGTCTGGATTTAATTAAATTTAACGATATGGTTTATTTTTGTTCATTTTCCGGTTTAAACAACATAATTTAAGTTGATGATTCAATAATAAGTTTAAATAATCAATTTTTTAGGCGCCTAAAAATACATCGTTTATTTTTATACATCCAGTTTCTGCAATCCAGCATATAACATTCATGCTTACGTAAGAATGTGGTTGTATATATCTTGGATTGTGAAAAACAAAATGGTCATGATGTTTGTGGGTACAATGCACATTAATTTTCTTAGTTCAGAATCTAACCTAAAAATAGTCAACGTAAATTTCGTGGATAAGACTTCAACTTTTGTTCTGGAGCAAATGGTTCATAGAGTTTCTGTAAGTAACGTACCCACGTTCCATAATAAAGCATGTATTTATACTCTTCCACGTGTACTACGTAATGCTCACTAATATTAAAACATGTATGATACAAACATCCGTTGTATCTAAAGATGTGTGTTAATATAAATATAAATATATAAATATAAAAAAAATAAAAGTATATATAAAAATATAAATAATACACTTATGGTGTTAAGTCTTTCTCTCAGAAATGTTAAAATGTAAACTGTATATATGCCTTTAAATACAGATAGACATGATCGGCCAAAACATGTTACCATCGCATGCCACGGATGAAGCTTCATACACGAATAAGATATCAAATGCTTATTCACCTTTCTCTCCATATTACCATCAAACTGGTTTTAACTTTTTAACATTTTAATTCTTCAATGTATCTGTGTTGTATAAACTCAGTAGTGTTTTAAGTATGTTGTGAAATACTTCTCATTGTTTATGTTATTGTAACCCACGGTTATTTGGAATTTTGTTCTGTTGTTGGATATTTTATAAATAAATTTCATTATAAATAATACAATATATCACGCTCACAAATACTTATTTTAAATCTGTATATAGTAACACAAAGAAAATGCCACACATGGAACACGTTATAATGTGACCAACGTTCAGCTGATTCTGCCACGTTGTATTGATAGTAAGATAATGCAATCATTAATTACAAGTTGTTGATTAATAACTAGAATGTTTGTGGAAAAATCAAAACGAGTGAAGCTTCATACACAAATACTAATTAACACAACGTGACTTCCCGCCAATTAGAAAATATCCCACTTAAGTTAATTGATGTACATATAGGTCAAAGATAATTAACTCACGATGTAGATCAGCTATTATAAGTCAAATCGTTAGGTACAAAAGTAATTTGCATGCTTTACTGCTCGGGTAAAATACGCTTGTAATTATATAAGTCACCTATAAGTCTCTTACAAAACAACAGCTTTATTATATAAATAGTCTCAACGAATAAAGTGTTGTTAGAAAAGAAATAAGCATGCAGCAAATTATTATTATGTCCTACTTTCATGGATGCTTATTTAATTTGTACCTTAAGTTGAATTGTTTGTAAAATGCGATAAACTTATTTCCAGCTCAACATTTCTTTTATTCCAATTTAGTTCTCTTTGTGTTTGTTTTATTTATTAATGTAACATTAGTTTGCGTTCTTGAAAATTACAACTCCTTTGTGATTAATTATTAATGAGAAGTAATGTTACAATTGCCTTTAAATTATCACTAGAAGAATAAATTTATTTAATCGACGGTATTAAAATAATATTAAGTAATTAATTTTTAAAGAAAGAAATCACAAAATCAACCCCAACTGGCATTACTAACCCTGTCATCAAGGGTAACATTATCGGGGCTGCCCAACAACGCTGAAATCAATCCCTGTTCTAATATTCAAACATGATAGTCCAGGAGCCAGCAACATAAAAGCTCCCCTCATAAGGTACATATGTTTTGACTATTGGAATAGGAGCGGAAAAACTACTATACTAACAAAACGCGCGTCTTACTCATCAACGTGGGGGCTTTTAGGCCCCACAGGGGGCCAAAAAACGTGAAAAAAGGCCCAAGTTCCCCTCATAAGGTACATGATAGGTCTTGACGGCAAATGGACCGGAAATGTTCGTACAAATAGAAAATACTGAGTCAGACGGGCTGAGTGGGGGCTTTACCCAAGTCAGACGCCCTCAAAAGGGGCCCAAAAAGGCCAAGGTTCCCCTCATAAGGTACATGGATGGAGTAAACGCCATTTTGTTGAGATAAGTGTCCCAAATAGGAATTCGAAGAGTAAGACGTGATATTAGGGGGCGTTTACCAATCAGACGCCATTTTACCCAAAAAGGGCCATTTTTTATTTTCACACATGCATGCGCTTTACCACTCAAAACATATCCGGAAATGTCTCAAGACGTAGAAAATCATACATTTCAAAGAAATTTTGGGCTATTGCCCTCGCCAGACGCCCCCAAAATGGCCCCAAAAAGGCCATAGTTCCCCTCATAAGGTACACGGATGGAGTGAACGCCATTTTGTAGAGATAAGTGTCCAAAATAGGAATTCGAAGAGTAAGACGGGATATTAGGGGGCGTTTACCGATCAGACGCCATTTTACCCAAAAAGGGCCATTTTTTATTTTCCCACATGCATGCGCTTTAACACTCAAAACATATCCGGAAATGTCTCGAGACGTAGGAAATCATACATTTTAAAGAAATTTTGGGCTATTGCCCTCGCCAGACGCCCCCAAAATGGCCCCAAAAAGGCCATAGTTTCCCTCATAAGGTACACGGATGGAGTAAATGCCATTTTGTAGAGATATGTGTCCCAAATGGGAATTCGATGAGTAAGACGGAATATTAGGAGGCGTTTACTAATCAGACGCCATTTTACCCAAAAAGGGGAATTTTTTTTATTTTCACACATGCATGCGCTTTAACACCCAAAACATATCCTTAAATGACGCTTGAGGTGAATACCACACATTTCAAAGATAGTTTGGCTTATTGTCTGGGCCAGACGCAGCCGAAATGGTCCCAAAAAAGCCATTCAGTTCATGGATGGAGTAAGCGCCATTTCTAGAGACGTGTGTCCGAAATAGAAATTCGAAGAGTGAGACGGAACATTAAAGGGAGCGATAATCTATTACTATCAGAAGTCCTTTTTTACAAAAAAATATTTGTAATTTCGCATGTGCTTTCCTTTAAGTATATCCATAACATTTCCAAATTTATTTGTTGCATATTCAAAATCTCCAAGTTTATGGTATGTTGTAGCATTGCCTACAACAAAAGCTCAAATATTCTGCACTCTTTTCCACATAATTTACATTTTTTTGTGAACACAATTTTGCCGGGATATGAGCCTTCACATTCGGAGCAGGCCCGGCTTAAGGGTAAAATCTCGTGTACGCGGGAAGTGAAAATGCCGCCTATAATATGTTATATTTCCCCTGACAATAGCATGTTGATAATCACCTATTTTAAAGATGAGATAACAAAAAACTTCAAAAGGCGTTTGTATTATTTTGCTAAGGAAACCCGCTCGGAGATAATTCATGCCCTAATTGTGAGGAATAACTAGATAGAATGGACACGGTAAGTTTGAGCGGACTCATCCCTTAGCATCCACCCTAACGTTGGTAGAAAATATTGGCAAAACTTGATTATGATTCCCAGTGGTGGGTATTGAACCAGCGATCTCCTGAACCAGAGTCTCGCGAGTTACACATTTATGTATGAAAAATTTGGTGCGAAGGAAGCAACAACTATGCATGTGCAACTATTTATGTGTCATCAGCGGTTAATTTATGAACTACTTGAAGGGGTTGGTCTGCTTTTTCAACTGGTTGTGTTATTTTAATATTTTACTTGGCAAGCACAATTAGTATTATGCTTCTTTAGAAAAAGTTATTGAATTCTGTGTAATACATTAAAAAAAACTACCAAATATATACGTAATAATAATATTTAAGACATAATTATGCCAAGCTATAGTTTGGATTGATACACGTTACATAATTTGTATTTGTATATGCCTACAAAACACCTCTAAAACATATACTGTCTAAAATTACCTTATGTGGCTTGTACAACTTTACAATAAAAATGTGATTTTCCGATAAATGTTATGAAAGTTACTGAGGCATGCCCTGCTTTCTAAAAGACGTTGCAAGGCAAAAGGCACCATCCTGACCCGCCCTCCCCGAGTACACCACTGGACAATACCTATATCACGAGTATTCAGGAGGCCGTCATCCCGAATGTCTGCCATCTCCGTCCCGTCATCCTCGCCCTCGAGATCGTGCTCCGCGTCGGCGTCAACGTGAGAATCATGTTTATCGGCGCCCCCTCCCCCCCCCCTCCAACGATCAAAAATGTTGACATTGCGTACTCTTTAAAATAAGAGCTTCTTCTGTCCAAGCTTTCTTTTTTTTTGCCGTCTCCCATCCCGAAGGTTATTTACGTTTTCTATCCATGTATGCACTTCTTAAATTGAAGAAAAACACATCCTACTTGAGCAAAGAAACAACAGAATGCAATAGTAATGACTGAATAGCACAGGTTGCGGGTCTTGGAAACACGTAATGTCGCCTGATATGTATGAACAAATTTGCCGCCTGTTAGTTACCTGCACCTCATGGAACATATCAACCCTTCAATAAAGCTAAGGATGAATGGAGAATGAGGTTGGAATTCATAGTCGGCCCCTACACCTAGGGGCGCCCATTGTTACCAAGGTAACAATTGTTTGCATGTTATTTCCCATAAACAAAACAAATCCATAGCAACAATGGGTGCCCCTAGGTGTAGGGGCCGACTATGAATTCCAACCTGAGTGTTGGGTAAAGCCGTCGTATTTAAAAAAAGTCACGTACTTCGTTAATAGCCTCATTGGACCAAACCACAGTCTCCAAGCCTCCAAGGTGTATATAAGGGATGGTGTACAATAAAACTTGTAATAAGTTATTGGCACGCTCTTTGCTAAAACCCGTCATGCAAAATGTGTTTTTACCTTGTAACTTTAAAATGTTCTATTCAATCCTTGTCTTAAATAATTTTTTAATAAGGCGGCATTTCTCCGAAGTGCCGCCTATGCAATTGTGCCGCCGTACGCGGTCGCGTACGTCGCTTACGCCTAAAGCCGGCCCTGATTCGGAGTGTATGTGGTATTTTCGGAACCAAAAATTTGTTGTTCCTGACCCTAGCACTTCTATAAAGGCAAATGTGCGCATGTAGGTTTTTCTACGTCTCGAGACATTTCTGGATATGTTTTGAGTGTTAAAGCGCATGCATGTGTGAAAATAAAAAAATTTCCCTTTTTGGGTAAAATGGCGTCTGATTAGTAAACGCCCCTTAATATTCCGTCTTACTCGTCGAATTCCCATTTGGGACACATATCTTTACAAAATGGCGTTTACTCCATCCGTGTACCTTATGAGGGGAACTATGGCCTTTTTGGGCCTTTTTGGGGGCGTCTGGCGAGGGCAATAGCCCAAAATTTCTTTGAAATGTATGATTTTCTACGTCTCGAGACATTTCCGGATATGTTTTGAGTGGTAAAGCGCATGCATGTGTGAAAATAAAAAATTGCCCTTTTTGGGTAAAATGGCGTCTGATTGGTAAACGCCCCCTAATATCACGTCTTACTCTTTGAATTCCTATTTGGGACACTTATCTCAACAAAATGGCGTTTACTCCATCCATGTACCTTATGAGGGGAACCTTGGCCTTTTTGGGCCCCTTTTGAGGGCGTCTGACTTGGGTAAAGCCCCCACTCAGCCCGTCTGACTCAGTATTTTCTATTTGTACGAACATTTCCGGTCCATTTGCCGTCAAGACCTATCATGTACCTTATGAGGGGAACTTGGGCCTTTTTTCACGTTTTTTGGCCCCCTGTGGGGCCTAAAAGCCCCCACGTTGATGAGTAAGACGCGCGTTTTGTTAGTATAGTAGTTTTTCCGCTCCTATTCCAATAGTCAAAACATATGTACCTTATGAGGGGAGCTTTTATGTTGCTGGCTCTCCGTCTATGATATTATAATCGTATTTGCTGTAATAATAGTTGGTACCAATTAAGTGGAAATATGAGCGTCAGCCTGAAATAGGAATCTCGAAAATTGGTGCATCCAGTGCATTAGAAAATAGATACTAAAGTGTATTGCAATGAATCTGTGGTCCTGGGATCCCGCCTACCTTCCCCTACCTCACTCCATACCTCGAATCGCCGGCTCGAGCCAGGTACCGCTCACGGCTGGCTCGACCGGCGATTCGAGGTATGGAGTAAGGTAGGGGAAGGTGGGCGGGATCCTAGGACCACAGATTCATTGCAATACACTAAAGATAGTGGTGTACTATGCTATAATGTACGGGTGGTTCAAATTTATATTAAAAATAGTAGAGTTAGTTGTATTTGCACATACCACTAGACTAACGTAGCTTCTACATTGAAAACAGTTACAAGAAAAGTTGCAACTTACGTTTCTTCAGGTACCAAACCAGAGGGACCACTTCTTCCGTTATGCGTGTAGATGCGCCGTTTTAGTCGGCTGCACAATTTCATGTTTTATTATCTTGTATTTTGTTACTCACTCGAATCTTACCTTAACAGACTTGAAGCCGAACGCGTTGTTCGTTACAGAAAATAATCACACCATCATTTTAAATAAATATAACATTTCAAGCTATTCTTCATGATCCTAACAATAAAAGAAAAAAATTTCATTTTTTTTTTTTTAGGCATGAAATTTATTTTCAAACAAAATATCTCCAACCTTTGCCGTAAATCAATTAGTGTATTATTAATTAGCAACGGCTGCGTCGGCTAAGCATCCGAACGCACTCGCCTACTAGAGATGTGACACAAGTGGTAGACGTGAAATTAACAAAGTTTCGAAACTCATCAAGAAGCTGGATGACCTCGTAGTAAACATATCGCCATGACAGTTAAAGCTTAAGAGCGAAGGATACCTCTACGTCAAAAACCGCAGAAAATTTTCATTTTTGTATCTATATCTCAAGATTGAAACACAAAATCGAAGATCTGAGTAATCATAGCGGTTTTGGTTTGGTAAGCCCTACAGACTGAATAATAAATGTATTTAACATTATAATCAGTATGAGTGTGATTTTTATTTCATTAAATTACTAATAAAATAAATATCACAGTCATACTGATTATAACGTTGGATTCATTTATCATTCAGAATGTAGGGCTTATCCACCACAGCGTTATGATTCCTAAGTTGTTCGATTTTTTGTTTCAATCTTGAGGTATAGTTTTAAAAAATGAAAATTGTCTGCAGTTTTTGATGTAGAGGTATCCTTCGCTCTTAATACTGCTGTGTGATGAATATCCTTGACAGAGATGGGGAGTACACAATACACAACAGGAAACTGACTCTTATTCTTTGCAGTAGACATTTACGTCAGTCAAATGCAGATAAACGTAATTAGGGACTGGGGCCTTCAGAAAGAACAGCTAACGAGTTGTCGGGGTAGGAAGTATTAATTCAATTTAGTCTGGTCTAACTATGAACTTTTGGGCAGTGGTGTTGGAGGAAAATTAAAATAACAGTGGAGGAACTCTAAATAAGTTTGCTCACAATTTGTTTTTATATAGACTGTACAATGGCATCATCGCAAGTATATATATACGAATTTGAAAACATTTTGGAAAACCTTGCGTTATGGAGATCTAACTTCTTGATTGATGTGTTAAATACTTCTCTACTAATAAAAATAACGAAACATAATCATTATTTTTTTGCAACTGAATATATCAGTCATGACTAAATAACGTATGCGATTTTAAATCCATATAGAAATAGTCTACCAAGTAAAAACGCTTGAAAACTGATGCAATGGATATGATTATAAAATAAAAGTTACTTATGAATCCAATTTTGATTATTATAATAATAAACGATAGTTATAAAAATCAGTATTTCATTGAAATATAAATGAGTAACATTAGCGCAAAAGAATTCGTTCATGTCGATATATGTTGCAATGAGAAAACTAACTGAAAAATAAAATCGCTCAGATCGCTTTGGGCTGTTTATCGGAAAGTATTCCTTTACTTTGTAAAGAAATACGGACAAAGTTCTATTTTAAAAAAAAAAATTGTTTTACTATACTTTGCAATGCAATGCAGATACAAAATACATCAACCATTGTACTTCTGTGACTGTGTGCAATCCAAAGTGGTTACATTTAAAACACGTGTGGGCTAGTGCGAGCCACAAGCCACAATATCAGCGAAGCAGGTCACATATGGAAGTTACGTTTTGTATTCATTAAATGCCACATGTGTTTATGAGCTTGATTATGCAGAAAATGTGGACACATATTTTATGTTAACGATTTTATAAACATACTACTAAAGATGCTTTCGTACAGCGGAATTTGTTTTGAATTAGCACGTGCGTAGTAGTAAATGAAGTTTTAGTTGGTAATTTTCTAGAACTGATGGGCGAACTCGTGAATATAAATTACTATTATGTTGGTAATCATAAACGCGGCTATCATGTTTAACTCAGTGGACAGGGCTGCCCCTCTCGTTTGTGTTCAAAACTTAATATTGTAACGTAATACCACAATCCTTTGATGTTGCCTAATTTCCTGAACTATTTGGGCAATTATATTACTATACAGTACACACGTGTCGATGTAGAATGAGGACTACGATCAGATTACAGTCTATACTCTGTTATCTGTTAAGAGAGGTAACTGCATCCGATCACCATTTTAAATTAATGAAATAACTGGTGTATAAGGTTAAATGGTTGTCTGTGACTGAATTTTAAGTTTATTATGTCAGTGTTGTAAGTTTTTTAAATTTGTTCAAACGTTTAATTATTATTTAATTTAAAAAAATGATGTGTTTTCTATAATATACCAGAGTTGTTAATTTGTATGTTTTGTTATTACAGACACGAGGTGACAGTATGTTCTACGTAAATATTGAATTTGCGCTCTATAAACGCAGTAAATACATACAAATCGTGTTTTATCTGTTTGAAAAGTTTTCCATGACAATAAAATACATTTTTCGTTTATGACTTTATACCCATTATAATACAGAAAGTAGGTTAATGAAAACATAATACTCAACTTCTACTTATTAAGTGAATATTATTCAGAGTATGTTATTGCAGTGGCTGTTTATTATTATTTTCACACGTCGTCCACGTTTTGATTTTTCAGGATGGTTATAATCGAAGAAAATAATTTATTATGAATAAATTCAAACTGAATTTTTTCTTAGAGTCTTACTACAGTTACCAACGGATTAGGAAATAAGACAATACGTTATCACAAAAATAATTCATCAGCCTCGACAAAATCTCTAAAAAAAAGTATCTCAAAAGACAAAACATATCATTTCTAAACGACATTTTTACACGAAAGAAAATATATTTTTCGTCTTTCCAACGAATGTATCAATCCGACTGACTGACTAACACATCCGACCTCTACTCGGCCAATCGGCTCAATTACAGAATCCGTTCAATAAAGTTTTTCAAAGAGATTAAAGAAACAAAGCAAGTAGATTGATCAATGTCTGCATCTCACGCAAGACTGATTGAGGAAGCTGCCAACGTGGACAGCGTTACGTCAGTTTACCCTCTCAACCCCAACGGCCAAGTGAAACGTTATCGACGGGAAAACCAATTGTTGGCATTTATCCTTTAAGAGGTTCAGTAAACTAAAGACTACCTATTTTCTTTTGCTACGCTTCATCAATTTGGAGCACATCAATTTATTGATGTTATGATTTTATTAATTATTCGGTTTCTCTAAATATCGTACATATATTGAAAAGGGTAATAATATAGGTATAACCTTTAATACCCCATATTGTAATACATTAAAATGGTGTTTCAAGTTACAAATTATAATTTCAATCATTATATTTGGTGATGTTCTAGAGGAACACCGGAAACACGTTAACATGTAGTTTTAATTGTAGTAAAAGTATTAGTAGTAGTAGTTTTATTATTAGCGCAAGTACTAATCTAGATATGTAGCACAGTAAAAAAATCCACTGCGCCAAGGCAATTAAGGTCGGTCTACACAACTCACTAAGATTTAAGATTTTATTTTCCTTACTGTTTTACTTATGTCCAGTCTTACAATGTCCCAATAACTACTTATTCGTCGAATAGCTTGTTGTCTCCATGGCAACGACCAATCAAAACCCTGGAATCCTCCAAATAGCTTAATTGCTACAAATAACTTTCTTATTATAAGATTGTAAGACCGGCCCTTAGGATCGCTACCATTGGCCGGATTTATAAAATAGCGCCTCTCATTGACTGGACTAAGAATTTTGGATATAAGAAATGCTATGCTGCTATGGTTTCCTTAAATCTGAAATCCTAGTAAAAGTGTGTGAACGCTATAATGCTTTTGACTTGATTTTTTTTAACCGTTAAATCTTCAATCTTAAATGTGTAAAACGACCTTTAACCTTTACCAATACCAAAGCTGCTTCCGTGCGACACTAGCGCGGCGCAGCAGCAATGTGGTTAACCTACGTTGTCATTAACCATTTTAATATCCACCTCAAGTCGTAGTAGTGGCACTACTACTTTAACAGCTCTCCTTCTACACTAACAGCCCTTAAGAGCGTTTGGCAGTATAGAAGTTTTACAGATGTATTGGCCGTCAACTAATTAATCTTAAACTCATAGTAGGATTATTATAAATATTTACCTACTTTTAGAGGGATGTCATATCTATGCATATTATTAAGTACATTTGTCATCAACCTATTCAAAAATAATTTATTCATTTTTAAACAAATTCTTCGTATTATTTCGCCAACATTTTCGAGGAAAGTAATTTTTTTGCATAATTCAAACATGAGTATATTATTTTCGAGCAGGCTTGTCACAAATGTACTTATTATTATGCGTAGATATGACATCTCTCTGCAAGTAGGTACATTTTTATAATAATCCTTATATTTGTTTAAAAGAAATTAGTTGACTAAAAACGTCAAAACTACTTACGAACGCTCTTAAAGATAGGACCTGCGCGCGCATGTGTTTGCAGAAAGGAAATTGCTTATATCCACGTCCAGTGCTTCGCCACGGCCGGCGCAGTCACCATGCAGGCAATAAGAGACGAGCTGCATAAATCACGAAATTGTTCAAGTGTCGGCGGACACCACTTTAACCTTATTCTGTCACTCGGTCTCGTGGCTGAATGT
Source organism: Isoperla grammatica (assembly GCA_945910005.1). Taxonomy (NCBI): domain Eukaryota; kingdom Metazoa; phylum Arthropoda; class Insecta; order Plecoptera; family Perlodidae; genus Isoperla; species Isoperla grammatica. The sequence goes on from OX246737.1 coordinate 120,633,787, forward strand.
CTGCTTGAGGCACTCAACGATTAATGGTGACGATTGAGTTCGAGTAATAGATGATTTCCTGAAGGGAAACCGTATCTGCTTTGTCAGAGTCTTCGATTGCTCCGTCTAAGTTCTCAATCATGCGGCCTTAGCATACGTATGTGCTTCTTTAACGACTCAGCATTAGCAGGTGTATATATTTCATTTATTTATTTAATGTTTATCTTATTCACTTAGGAAAGTGATCTATCAGGATCAACACATACTGGAACAAGTTAGACAGTAATAGCTTGTTCACATTACAGCCACTAAACTAATGTGAACGTAGTTGACAGATAACAGAGGTCAAGTAACACTCCCTTTCTTTAACGATCGAATTTCACTTAGCGTAACTGCTGTTACTGGCCGTAGCGTGAATATGGTAAAAAAAAGAGCATGATTTTTATCAAATACTAATATAGTCCATTTATTTTTCTTATTTTCCCCAATGGACTTTCTAGTTTTAAGAAAACTGCTTTATGAGACGGCTGATATGAACCTGTTCAGTGTGCATATTGCGTTTAATATTTATGAATAAAATTGTAATATTACGAAGAAATAGATAGGAATTATTAAAGGTTTATTAAATAATGTTATAGTGTGTAAAAAACAAAAAATTTTCACGCTAGGCCACCGAAATATGATGAATTTGTCTGGGTATATCCCTATCCATGAACATCAACATATTAAAGGAATTTAAAAAAGTGTCAAATATTAAAAAGCAAATTGAATTACAAAAAAACTTCGTTTCACCGAATTTCTTGAAGGAAAGTTATAATGCGATAAGTAAATAAAGTAAGTAAGTAACTAAGTAAGTAAGTACAAGTAAATAACTAAGTAAGTAAGTAAGTAAGTAAGTAAGTAAGTAAGTAAGTAAGTAAGTAAGTAAGTAAGTAAGTAAGTAAGTAAGTAAGTAAGTAAGTAAGTAAGTAAGTAAGTAAGTAAGTAAGTAAGTAAGTAAGTAAGTAAGTAAGTAAGTAAGTAAGTAAGTAAGGGCCAGTTTCACGAAACTTTAATCCCGCAATTTTCTCTTAATCGGAGATAAAAAATGGCAGCCGGTAGAATCCACCATGCATTTTGTATATAATGTTGGTTGAAGCCATGGTAACTGATCCGAGATTAGTAAATCGGCCGATTTAAAAGTTTGTTGATTTCGGACCTAAGTATAACTAAGAAAATAAGTATTGTGCTCGATCTTTTCTTTTGCCTATACAAAACACTAATTTGTACCGTTGACCGTGAAAGATTATGTCTCGTGTTCTTTCAATCAACAATTAGAATAATATGTTGACAGATATCGATCCAACACTTCCATTATCAATACGAACCATGCCATTGTTTTATAAAAACATCTTCCTTAGTATTTATTGATCACCTTGGCACAAATGGAGTAAAGGATGAAATATTGTCATGCAAAGTTCTTTGTTTCAATATAATTGATGTCTGCAATCTAAACATAACTAATTTCGTCCTATATAATACCGAGTCACGTTATCTTTCATTTCAAGTATAAATTATAATGCAGGCATATGATATTAAGTACGCTGATTCTATTTAATAACTTGCTTGAATACGATGTTTAAGTTGACTGGCTTAGATGAATACAGAATACCTAATAAAACAACACCAACGCCGACCGGGCGACAAGTATAGGAATTGCGCTGCAAATAAAATTGTATACTAATTCTAATTGTATAAGACTCAAGAGATTTCCATAATGATCTCAACATACTTGTCTTATATAATGACGTTTAAATTGTTACAAATTATGTTCGAAATCAATTAAGAATGTAGGTTATGTTCTTACTAAGCCGTCGTGCATGACTCAAGCAAGAGACTTTTTTGTCACATATTTTATTCAGTTAGGTTAGGTTGGTGCACGTGGGGGGGGGGGGGGGTTATAAGATATTATAAAGTCAACAGCAATATATCATAAAATCTATCCGTAACTTTTCAGTTTGATTTTCGTCAGCCTGAATCAAAATCCCTATTTTGTTAATTGATACTTATGTTGAGGGCACACAATATTAGTTTTCTCGATTACTAAATGATCAGTTCCTAAAACGAAAAAGAAGAATTCAAATGCGTTTAAAAATAAACTTAATTTTTAAGAAGAAACTCAATTTTATCGTTAACAGTGGAAGGATCGTGGTGTTCAAGTAGACTGTACTAAAACGTAAAATTTAATGTGTATATTTTAATTATAATTCCTATGTTAAGGTTTATTTATTATATCAAGATTGGATGTAAGAAAAGGCGTAACATGCTTTACCACACGTGAAAAAATTTAAAAAAGAAAATGTTTGTCCCCAAAATGCATGCTTTTAGTTTGACTAGGTTTGTACTATACTGGCTGGCGCTGCGGAATGGGCGATAATACTATGAGTGTTGATTATTCTCCCATAGCTAAAATGTGTGGATTGTCACCTGACCACTAAACAAACCTCATGAACAAAGATAACCCCTGTGCGTTGTTTGAAGGTCAACCACGGTATTGCTCCTTTTTCCTACAAGACTTATCGCGTAGCGAAGGCCAACTAATATCGAGCCTACGAGATATTCGAAGCACTTGTCCTCCCTTTGTTCCGTACTTGTCTAGGGGCGGCCAATGGAATGTGCTGGTCCTCTCAAGGAACACTGCGCATATCTTAGCACAAAAGACGAGGACGAATATTCGAATACCTTATGGCCGTTTAATTCAACCCAGTGATGGAGAGACCATGTTAGGTGTACGCCTCCAGTCTCCAGTCGCCGTTCTCCGAACTTCGCTTTCACATTTGTGAAGAAGTGAAAGTGTCTAGAGTGAAAGGGCCGGAAATAAAAACGCAACAGTGGTGAGGGGGTGGGGGGGAGGGGGATGTAGATTGAATGTAATGGGAGGTGGGGGAAGAGAATGAGGTTAGCAGAGAGATGGGACATAAAGTAGAGGAATGTAAGGTTTCTGGGAATCGATATCGTCTGATAGAGGACATCACACCACAATCCCTTCGGGGCAGAGTGGTCGGTTAGTTACGTTATTGATCGTTGTTCGTCTCCTACGGCTCCATACATGTATATGTCAGTGTATGCGTGGAAACTCTTCTATGAGTTCGTTGCTCCAATCTGCTTTTATAAAATACTCGAATAAGTAATCGAGTACTAGTTAGATTTTAAATCTAATTTAAAAAAATAAAAACCGTAGAGTATTTGAAAGAAAGAGAAAAAACGAGCGTGAATCTACATAATCAATTTTGCAGTAAATTATTCCGTTTTGTTCTTCGGGTAATACGATTCCCGTTATCTCGTCCGCGTACAGTATTGAAAGCCGATTTATTTTTTTCGTCTCTACAGTCTTTAATTTCGTTTCGTCTTTTCGATTTTCTGGTTGTCTTCTTCGCGAACTGGCAAGACTTCTCAGAAGGTCTCTGGAAGTGACGTCAGATTTGGTCACGTATCAGTTCTTGTTGCTGACAGCTGACCACAAAAGCTTTACCAACTGATCACGTGACAGAAACCGAAACGGAGAGAACTCAAAACAAACCAATCCGAGCATTTGGCTCTCTGTCTCCATCAGCGACAGTTAACAGTCGCCCAAGAAACAAGTACTTAGTTAATGTTTTGTGTTGGTAATTGGATCAAACTTATGTTTTTGAGTGGTTGGTATTTATAACCGCGCTTGCTGGGGCGTCACAAACAGTGTTAGATAAGTGATGGAGAAGATAACAAGCAATATATGGTAGCACTAATAATTCACTAACACTAACAAACCAAATTATGATGAAAACTGTTCGGGAAAACATTGTTTAGGTGAACATTATAGGCTTTGTGCAATACACGTCACACGTCACACGTCACACGTCACACGTCACACGTCACACGTCACACGTCACACGTCACACGTCACACGTCACACGTCACACGTCACACGTCACACGTCACACGTCACACGTCACACGTCACACATATGACACAGAGGACGTCGTCAAATTTCTCAATTATATTTATAGTGTGCGTGAAAAGTAACGAATATTTTTTTTGTGAGTGGTTTTTATGAAACTCACATTCTTTTCTGGATGTTGGTATGAATGAAATTAAGTGGATTGGAACACATAGCAGATTTTAAACGTAGCTATAGTAGTTTACGGTTCTTATCTTAGTTATAATTCAGGTTAGTTAACCCTTAGACTGGGGTTAAGTTATCCCCATCGATTACGGTTTGCGCTTACAAGTCCAAAATTAATGTTTTAAATTTTTACATGTATTTATATTGCCTAGAGTATAAAGCTTGACAAATTTAACATTTAATTTGATTTATCTCGAACGTCCAGAAATGTTTAAGATTCTATGACTCGGTTAGAAGTTCCAATTAGACAACGACGAGAGTTGTAAGTCTGACCATTATTCATCGCCTCAGCTTCGCAGCCACGAGAACGAGTTCAGAAGTAACTTTCCTTTTGGCGATTCACCATAAAAGCTACAGGAAGGGAAACCGATTAATAGTTGATTCAGAGGAAGCACGTCTGGCAGTTGGAAAAACCATGCTGCCAAATTCTCTAAGATATCTATAAGTTATACACTTGGGAATAAATTCATTTCGGTTCATTCACTCCACTTTCCACCACACAAAAAACATGAATATTTATACGCTTCATTACCGGCTTTTCGTTGAGTTGCACCAACACGCGGATCTTAGCGCGTTTAGTTGAACCAACTTTCTTAATGAAATAATTGCAATAACAATAGTACAAAGTGATTCCGTTTTCATGAGCAGCAAAACTCTGAATACGCAGCCAAGTTTAACTAGCTCCCTCGTCTTGTCACAGTGGGTCCTATACTAACATAACAACCATGTCGAGATCGCGTTGTAGACTTATCCGTTGATGCTTGCTGGGATTAATAGTCAGCTTAGCAAACAATATGACTGTCTGGTTAGTTTCTTTCTATATTCCCCATCCCATAACCTTGAGATTTGAATTTGACGAAACGGAAGCGAAGGGAATTTATGTATAAGTTACGAGTTTGGGGAAGAAAACGCGTGGGATATAATTTAAATGGAGATTAAATAGACTTATCTAGTCCCAAGGCGCTGGAGCGAGGAGGGAGAGAACTTCTGCTTTAGCTTGCAAATTTTCCACTAAGGGGAGGTACGCAAGCCAGCCAGCCAAGAAGCTCCAGCATGAAACTTACCCAACCATTCGCTAGAGTGCATCAAATATCACTAGGATATCATGACCTCTTTGCGATGCGCTACCCTTCTCCAGCGGGCGGATTAGTCACGTGACAACCGGAAGATCATGTTACAAGTAGGTTCGATAAAAGGAGGAATTTACATTTTCACGTCAAAACAAACATGATCCACAACGGTTTAGTTAAAATATTGTTCTAATACAATAACAATTTCAAGTGGAGTGGAGTATATGTCTGAAAATGCATCGCTAGCCATCGTATAATTTATACAATTGTTAAATTTAGTATGATGTTACTACTTACATATTCAACTAAGTAAATTACCTCCCCAAAGGTGTGCATTTTCGATTTTCAAAGTTTCTTCAATCATCATAATATGTTGTGAGTACTTAGTAATATTACTAAGAGAAACGGGTTCAAAAAATGGTAACGAGCACAAGGTAATCAGTTGTACTTAGTGATGCAACGATTCGATTTGTTATAATTAATCAAGCGTATTAATAAATATATGGATATTATTATTATCATTACATTACTGGAATTTGCTTAAGCCTTTTGTAATGCATTGATGGTATCCGTGATGTTCAATCGATAATCGTTACATATGGGTAACAATTAATAGCAACTCAATCCTTATTCTAAAATTTAAATCCACATTATTTAATTATCTACACAATCGTGTGTTACTTACACGTTTGCAATTTAGCACTTGAACTTAATATTGAGTATTGACAGCTATGTTGATGGTAACTAAAGCAGACGTGCTGAATTTATAACAAATGCAATGGTTATCATATTTGAGATATTTTATCTTCACGCTGGGGTAGGAGCGACTTAATCACTATAATCTCAAAACTTACACCGTGACCGTAGATCACGGAAGGTCGTACATGGTAGAGATTTCATACACAACAAAGTTGCCAACGTGGGCGAGTAAACTTTGGGAAGTCTTTTATTTATGTGCGAGGTAAATAAAATAAATACATTTGTGTTTTTAATGTACCCATTCAGTTCTCAGTTACACCGTTTTTTCAGTGAGGAACATATTTTATATACAATGTATATAAAATAGAGTGTGCTTCGTTTGTATGACTTTTAAGTCACCGTGTACATGTTCACCATTATCATAACATAGATCAATGAAGTAATGTTTCAAAGCTAAACATCCCTGGCATTAAACCCTGGACCTTCTCCATTGAAAGCAGGAATAACCTCACCAGACCAACGAGCTTCACACAATACCATACAAAACATAGATGAACTAGAAATAATCGGTGCATTTGCATTTGCATTTCAATTCCACTTGTTGTTTTAGTAAAGTTCAAAGGATGAATTGGAAGCTCAGAGTAGTAGGTTAGTAGTAGTTTGAGAAGTGCAATGCATGTATAAATAATCCCTACTCTGATATCTCTTTAACATCTGTGCAATACCATTAAGCGCTAAGCTGTATTTACAAACCAAAGACGACGGTGCTGATGTACTCAAAACCCACTCACGTTTCGATGTTCTGTACTCTAGCTGTAGTAGTTGGTTATTCAACAGTTTACACTTTGGTACAACTTCAATACTAGCAAGATTAGTGTCAAACGTCAAAGCCAAGTATGGCAGTTTTTTTAACAATATGAATACACTTCATAAGTTAATGAACTTATTTTTATTTTAACTGATATTTGCGAAATCATTCTTATTGTTTAGGTATAAATAAGCTTTAAAATTAAAATAAACTTTCCTGCCGTGTAGGGTTACTTATCATATATTCATTTAACACCAGTGGCGTACGCAGGAATATTTTTCGGGGGGGAGCTGCCCAGAGTAGAACATAACTGTAAAAAGGTAATCAACAATCGATGCAATGGGGGAGGGGGAGGGATATCCCCCAGAATAGCGCCGCTGGTAATTTTGTAGAAATTCGTGTTTTATGGTAGTTTTAAAGTGTTTTAGAAGAAGGTAAGGTGCTTTGCCGAACAGGATACAGGTTTCAACGGCGCCAAATACGATTTCGAAATAGTTTCAACATTCAATATTACGTAACATTTATATATTGTTACAACACATACAATTACACCTGTACGGGAATGTTTCCTGAGTAAGAAAACAGAGAAATTAATATCTATAAATCTATTTAATATTTTAGCGTACATTTAGATGATTTGGAGAGTATAATTAAAGCTTTAAGTTTCGGGGAGGGGGCTCCCGCCCCCCACCCAACCTTTCCCTTTAATACGCCACTGATATAACCTATTAATACCCTACTTATTCATGTGGATACGGTCCAAGACACCCCGTGTTAAGATACTTGGCAACATCTTAGTGGAAGTAATTCTCTTCATCATAGTTTCTGGTAAATGTTAAATGTAAAGTTACAAATGTAATTACAGTGTTGAAATGTCAGAAATAATCGCAATGCACACGAGTTAAATATTCAAGAATAAACTCATATTAATATAATACCAATGTGGTAATTTGAATTAATTTAAGTCAACACTTTTCTGACTTTCCGTTTTAACATTATATTATACCATTACAAAATTTAAAGCGAGACTTATGAAAATACTGACTTCTATGGATGTATACAATAAGCTTTTAGAGTTTTAGTTTGTACAAAACATTTAATTAAAAAAAAAAATGATTTTTCGGGGGAAAATATTTTAGATTTTAAATTTTTCAGTAATTAAGAAAAATATTTAACAAAATTGGTTACGCACAGTAAAATCGCTAAGATTTGCATCATTAACCTCAAAATAAAAATATATTAATAATACGGAAGAAAAATATAGAAAACGGAAAATGTTGCGATTTTTCACAACACCCTCCCTCCCCCCCCCTCCTTTCCACACCCTTCTATCACTCCACTTTCCCTTGTTATCATTTACGTTGAGTCGTCCTACACCTGAATGCTCTCGCGTAATCCTCCTTAGTTACCACATTCATGTGGTTCTTATTGACTAATGCATAAGTCGAATACTCTAATCAGCTGCTGCACCATTACCCACATTACATCCCCACCCACTACTGCATTTCTAGCGCCACTTAGATAGTTGCACAAAATCATTTCTTTTTTTCACATGTGTAATTCTGTAATATAATTATATATTTTTTTCTAGTAGTACGTTATTAATTTTAATTTATATAATAATTGACTTTTTTCTAAAATAATTTTTATTTTTATTGCTTTTGTTTCCTTTTCGTTTCTTTAGTGTTATTTGTTTTGTTCTTGTTATCTTTGCTATTTTATAATTATTTAATTATTAATTTGTATAGTTATTTAAAGTACAATAGTGTTTATATTATATTTGTGTATTTTGAAATTATTATGATATATATCATAATGATTATAATATTGTCATTATTTATTATAGTAAGCACCATACTTCATAATTGGCACTTTGTACATAATATGGGTCTTTTAAGTTACTCTCTGAACTACAGCGTTTAATCGAGAATGATCGGTATAATGTTCAGGAGATATTTAATGTCTATCTTATGGAGTAATAAAACTGATTACTGTTTACATTCATGGTATCAGCGTTTGTTCAACAAAATAACTGTGTGATAACAGTATCCATAAATATTAATCCTAGTTATAATGTAAGCACCAAACAAAGACGTTCGTTTAGAGCAGGTTGGGCTAGGTTAGGAAGTGCATCTAGGTACGTCGTTACACTATAAAAGCCAGTGATTAGGGATAATGTGCTTGGATAGAAATCGCAAAAACTTGAGATAAAGAACGGGATAAAATGTTTTCTGGATACATACTAATTGTGGACTTCATAAAACGAGTAAATACTGCAGTTCCTGCTCTAAGTTAGGGAATACGGTGAATATTTTGAGTTGTACATAAAGAATTTTTGATGAAACGAAGTTTCAGAATAAAAACTTATTAAAACCAAAATATTTCCACTACAGTTTATGATTTAAATGCAAGTTGGAAACAAAATTAAAACCATTGCACCTGATTAACGGGGAAGGTTCGTAGCTCCTAAAACATCTTGGGGATTGGTTAGTCTAATTTTGTTTTACTTTATTCTATAGTAGACATAATCCTGTTTCAATAAATTTCAAGTACCTACCATTAAAAATTAATTTAAAATCAATAATAGACCAAGGTGTTCTTGTACTCGCAACAAAATATCCCCACCTGAGCCACTCATGGTTCCGTTGAAATCCCCAAAGCCTGCGTCGATCCTCGCCTCAACCCCGTCCACAAGCCACGCCCCCTCTGAGTACCAACCTAACGAGCCGTGTTATCGATCAACGCACTGAAGGCCACAAATCCCAACTATTTACACACAAAAAAAACTTTTCCAATCGTTCAAAAATGGATTAACGATCGTCCTGATGGCAATGTCATTTGTTTATAGAACGTGCGAACTGCGTAAAAGACCGGGAGAAGATTGGATACGGATGTGATGTGATGATTAATCTATTTCGATCGCTTTACACGAAAACACTGATGGACTAATACTCGGGCTACAAGCTATAGGATTTACGTGAATAATGAGAGTATTATATTCGGTTGACATCCAGAATCAACATCCAGTCCGCGAGTAAGGTAGCATTATAAATAACGAATCTAGTGTTCGGAAATCTGTTGAAATAAGAATTAGCGTAAAGCAGTGACGGAAGTATTTTACATGCTAACTCAAAGCGCGCGAGAATCTTTTGACATCAGCGGCGTAATCCCTCCTAAACCTCCCAATGTTATTAATAGAAAAATAATCACCTGCCTTCAAAAAGCTAATAAAAACGCCCGGGTAACAAGATTAATGCTTACAGGCCCGGTGGGTGTATACCCGGGCAGCCCTGTGGCGGATGATTAATGGCACTCGCGTGGGCGGCAGGGGGTGGGGGGGCGGAGGGAGGGGGGGTCATACTATCTTATAATAACCAACTTTTGCTCGGGGCTCTTTAGCGGAAACAATATCTGATATGGTATCGCATACATTCTCTCAGGCTCATGGTGTTTTATACGGCCACGTCCCGAGACCCGGTATTAATCATAAAGATGAGTTCTACGTTTACAAATTTGAAAGTAAGTATTAGAACGAGAGGATAATATGATGTGTGGGTATTCGAAGCTGTAGTAAAGCGGTGTAATGTATAGTGTATATGTCTTGAACATTGGTAAATAAGATGATGGAAGCGCGTGGATACGTGTTTAAACTATATTTGATGTCAGAATGTATAAGGTTGTAATGGATAGGAGGGGTTAAACCCAGTAAATAATGTGGACCAACATTTATGGTGCTTTAGATCGATAATACATGTATAGTGAAATAGAAAATGGATTTATATTTTGTATGGAATTAATAAATAATAATTTTATCCTATACATTTTTAAACAAATTTAAAATTGTATTTACATCCACAAAGCATATCAAATGTGATATAATGGCATGTTAGCCGACTACTTACTATGGAAATAATAGTCAAATTAAATAGGAACTGCATTCAATAAAACTGATTTATGAAAGAACAACTGATTTACAAGTATTTTTTTAGAATGTACAGAGTAGTGAGGCTCTTCTCACTCTAAATAATTGTTTAGGCCCGATATTGTGACACCCTGATAAAATTGGCAACAACAACAACCAATGGGATGGCTGGATGCCATGGTGTAAACAAGTAAGGAGCTTACCTAATATTTCATAATTTGGGTGCATTGAATTAAACAAATTAAACATAATGAGTGGCAACAAACATTTTAAACTATATAGCTATACATTAAAAAAATAAACTTGTACCATTCTTTTTAAATTCCTATTCCAATTTAATACGAGTTTTATGTTGGTTATCTGTTACTTTTATTTTTAGAATGTGTACTTCTACTTTGACCTCAATTTTAAATCAGTTTCATTACAGAAGAGTATAAATCATTGTAAGTATATAAATAAATACACAAGAAAATAAATAGCTAATACATAATTGCATTAGTGATTAGATTAAGAAAATATTCCTGGTATCAATTTCTTCTTTTATCCAGTGTTTGAATAGAATAATTTAAGAATATCAATAGCTAATCAGAGTTATCTACTGTTAATAAGCCTAATCGTGTTTCCAAAATATAAATATACACTTAATTTCCACAAATCTTATCAAACTAATTTAAGACACCCCCTCCCTCCCCGTTCTTTCTTTCAAGAATTATTAATAGAATTTCCTGCAAAGCCCAGATTTCATTTGAAACCGACGTGAATAAATCGGTCCCAGTAAACAAAACGTATGACGTCACCTTCTATTTCTTGTTTAAGTAATCAACTTCACCATTCATTTCATTAGCAGGGCGTTTTTGGCTCTCCCATTCTCCATTACCAACAGCTTTTTCGCTGATGGATGGCTAATACGCTCGCTATATGACTACAACACAGCGACGCTAGCGCTCGACGGTAGAAGACGTCAACCTTCTTGCTCCGTTCAGCAGCCGGAGCTTCATTTTGCCTTACGCTTCCTCATAATTAAGTTTACCTTCTAAGACAACAGCAGACTGTTAATAGCTTTTGAGAGTAGAGATCCTCTAAAAAGGGTATCGATTTGAGGAACGGCACAAGAAACAGGAAAGTCTATTCATTCTACACTTAACAACATGAGGCTCTTTATCAATCAATTAATCTTATCTTTTTATTACATCCTATCTTAAATAAACAATTTTAGGAGCTATTGTGGACTGTTAAATGGGAAATTATAAGAGGAGTCAGGTACAGTTGGGGAAGAGAATGGCTTCTAGTAAATTGGTTATGTAAAATAATAGAAAGATAGACACACAATGCAATATTTTGTTATAAGTTTCCTTTCTTCTCATATAAATTATAATCAGCATGAATTTCAGTTTAAAAGCAAACTAAGTAATACGCTATTGAGAAATGCATTATTTTCATGAGAGTAGCTACATTTGTGATACACTTTTAATGTAATCTAATAATATTGCACAACGCAATTGTGCGATAAGTAGGTAAAGTTTATTTCAGCTCTCACGCAGTGGCTTGCATTCACATAGTCGTGATAATACACTTCTCATGTGCTATTTGTGTTGCGATGTTGCCATTCTAACGTTTGCTAGTTTTGGCTTTTAATCCAGTGTGATTGTTCCGTGTAAAAATAAAAATAAAATAAATTCACATTTAGAGTCTACCCACTCAGTAGCTAAACTGATTTGCAGTGGGGGACTTTAATTTAAAGCGACTAAACCAACCCTGTAGGCTTCGAACACCATCGACGAGTGAGCGATAACCAATTAAACTATTATTTAAACAACTCGAGGCGTTGTCTTGTTTAGTTGCATAGATAAAGTGGAAGTACATTACCTGCATGTAATATATACGTTCAAAGATTAAGTAGTAAAATAAATAAAAATACACATTTTCATACTTTGCTTGGTTTTACACTGTATCCATAATGTGCCCTAATTTTCTTGCAATTTTCTCGTTATACCTGTAAAATAATAATTTTTCCGTGTCATGCATGTATGTATCGAACTTATGGTCGCGACTACGTAAGCAGTACACGTTGTGAAGTGTTAGACTGAGTAACGGCTCTCCAGGGAACTGGCAGTATCTTTCGGCGCACCGTTATTTATCTTCATCAGAACACAGATCTTCACTCAAAGTACGCCACAGGGACGCGGGGAATTAGCGCTAATACAGGCCAAGAGCTAAGAGAGACGAAGAAAGAACATTGTAAGCAATCTCTTTACCCGGGTGCATTGCAGGGCAATCGTTATACATTGATGCAGTATGTACTATATAGAGATTATCCTCTACCTACACCTTAGATACAGGCAATAATGTAATTGAACTCGTTACTTCTACTCAAGCAACTTTTTATATATAAAATACTTAGGTAGGTCGTTTCTCTGTTATTTATATTATTGTCTAGACACTCGGCCAATGTACAAGACCGGATAAACATATGTATTGCTAGGCCACGTTGCTTTGAGTGCTCTAAAGCCGATATATGGACACTTATAAACTTAATTCATTTCCAGGGTAAGAACCGTAACTGAACATCTAACTTGATACCGCAATACTAGAAGTAAAGTAAGCATAAACGTCAAACGTGCATATTAAAATAAATATGTCAATCAATCATTTGTATCTATGTATGCGACATAAATAAATCAAGGATAGGACAGAACAGTAAGTATTTACTCTAACAACTCTGCTGTACAATTATATATCCGAAATGGTAACTGATAGTTACATTTTATCATCTACGTAGGTTTGCGATTGATTAGTAAATAAGATTAGTTTGAGCCAACAAAATATACTCCAGTAATGTTGTAAGATTATCAGAAAAGTTTATTGTAAAGACTGAATATTATATTACAACAATATGTAAATAAGCACTGGCAAGGCTATTTACTAATAGTTTGGGGAGGTCAACACAAATAAAATAATTGTAACACATTACCAGATACACAATTGGTAACTGTGTGGTGTATACAGGAGGCTTTAGCCCCCCCCCCCCCCCCCCAAATAAAAAAAATTAACCCAATCAGCTACCAAAATAAACTTCTGGTTACGCCCCTGATTGTTTTAGTCGGTTAGTTATTACAAAACATCGCTCAAGAAAAATTTCGTCCGTTGTTTTGAGAGCATAAATTGTAATATTCCAGCCATATGGTGCTGGGCTCACTGGTCCCAGTTCTCTTCTGGCCGCCGCCTCGCGTGTTGCTACGGTGACAGCTGACGCATCACTCACCTAGCACACTACAAAGCACGGGCCACCAACAAACCGATTAGTAAGGTTTGAATGACGTGGCAATGTTTCCTATCAGATCCCCGGCTGGCTACTCAGGCTTCAAGTTCTATTAATGTGCCTCAGGAATTTAATTAAACCCTTCATGATTCTTCATTAAAATATGCAAACATTACTTTTACAATATTGGTTAATTATAATAGCTTGTAAGAGATAAAGCGGCAATGCAAATTCTGATCCGATAATCTAGCCCGGGATCCAATATGGTACATATGCCGCATGGGCATGCCTGTCTAAGCTGATGTGTCCGCCGCAACACGCCACCCCCCCTTCCCCCTCCCCTCCACCCCCACCCTCGCACCGCTGCATTTGCATACAAATTAATGAGTACCGGACGATGAAGCCACCAAGACTAGGATGATACAGGGCGAGCTCTGGTGGGATATCAAGTAAATGAGATCCACCGCCAACGAAATTTGACGTAGTGTGAGATATAATTATTCGGAACGGTTCCACAACCGCACAGTTGGCCCAAGTAATTACAAGGAAGCACTTTCGGCATTAAGATCCGACCGCAAAGTTCTGTGTGTTATGTGGGAAGCTAGTGGGAAAGATTATCCGTTAATTTATTCAATTTCGAGAATAGTTTAGTGTGTAGGAAGTTTGACGCTAAGGCTATTATGCAGACGTTTTAGTCTTTAAAATGTGTATTTAAAAAATCTACTAAAGGAAACAAAAAAGGTCATGTTGGAAGATAAAGATTCGCGAGCACTCTTGTGTGTAGATTTTCACAAAACATCTCGAGTATGATGAATTTAGAAATATATTTCAACCGTTATCAAACTTTTCAAAAATATTTTTCAGTAATATGTTTGCATTTTGCAACATAAAAATTGGCCCCACCGGGGATCGAACCTTGATCCTCAGGCTCTCCGTAAAGATGCACACCATACCCGTATAATCATATATTTATTATTAATTTACAGGTTGTCTACCCGTCTTGTTATACCCCATCTGTGCTTCACAGGCAGATAATTTTAATTTAATAATAGATTTCTGTAAGAATAATGTACAACCTGAATTTTACACGTGAAGTTATAAAAACAAATAATTTTTGAAACATATACGCGTAACACACATGAATAATACTGTATTGACAACGCAAATACACGAATGAATCGAGATACCATAGTTCTGGGGGAAGTGGGGCGGGGGGAGGAGGTTTTTCGCTTGAGTAGTTTAACTATCGCATCGTTAATTTACAACGTGCGTACGTTTTATTTTAGGTTTAAGTTTTACGTTGATATATCTCATTCATCTTAATTTGTAGTGGTCTGTCTGCTTTAATTACATAGAAATCGAACCACGACCTACTATGCTGTCTGTATGAAGAAACAACCATCTCAAGAAACTAACCAATTACACAGGAAAAGAAAAGACGAACAAGTCTTACAAAAACAAGTGGCAAAACATGTATCCGGCAGCAAACTGCAAGAGCAATTAAAACAAAGACAATCTAATCAAATGAATTAATCCAGAAAAGCAATCAGCGCCACAAAAAAAAACAGAATACCATCTACAAGAATACTATGGGCAAAAATAGCTAGTTTCAGAATTAACACACACAAAAAAGAAAAGAAGCAACCAATAACTAGAAGCAATATACGAATACAAAATGCAAAACTATAACTAGCTACAAACAAAAAACAAGGGCCGTAATTCACAAAGCGGGACTAACTAATAGAAATTAGGCTAATTTCGGGGCCGAGTTCAACCACCATTTCCTACTACACAAATGGGAGTTATGAACTGTCGGGTTTGAAATGTCGTCGAAAAATTAAACGTAACTAGCTTATCAGTGTTAAAAGTTCAAATTCAAAGTCACAACATTTAAAATAGCCGAAATTTGCTTATATAGTTCAAATATAATTGATATGTACTTATTTTAAAATGTAACTGTCGACTTTCTCTAAAAATTAGGACAATGATGTTACAACTATATTCGTTTGATATTTTGGTTAGGTCTACTTGTTTTCTGAACAAAGTGACGTAAGATATACAAGGTGAAGATTGAGTAACTTATGCCGGTTATGAGTTCCCACTAAATGTTTTGGGCGTCACAGATATGATTTTAAACCTGCGGTCGGTGGTTATCATTTACCGGAGAATTATATAATTAGATGTAAAAGTCATAAAACCAAGGCGGGTTTTCACACTACCAACAATTTCATACTTAGAGTTACAGATACAAGATAAAATTACAATCGTAACACAAAACTGTCAATTGTTTGTTTGAATATTATCAATTAACCACATTAAAATTATAAAAAAGTGGCCATATGGATTAAACTGAAAGATCAACAAGTTACACAATAAAGAGGAATAATACCGAGAAGGCACAAACAACAAAAAAGAGAAAAAAAAACAGAATTAAATGTATTTCTTTTTTTTGTGTTTTCATACAAGCTTGTTGTAAAACTTTGTTGTCAATAACAATATAATAACTGATTATGGTAGAAACAGGAAACGAACCAATTTCAAAGTTTGTTTACAGTTTGTTAGCTTTTAATACATTTATGTAATACCATTGAGTTTTCGCCAGTATGCAATCTACTACTAAATCAATAAACCCCAAAGATGTACTTAAAATGCCACGAAAATCTCCACTAGCACGAACAACCCTGATGAAAGATGCCAATTTAAAATCAAATTTGTTTCTTTCGTCTACGCCATTAGTGAATTCAGCTTCCAACAAAACATTTTGCCTTTTGAGTGAAGCCACTCACTCCTCTACACATAACACATGGTTGCTTTCATATGCTAAACCACTCTTGTGTGCACGACGAGGACAACCGAGGAAGTTCGGTTCCTCAGTTTTGCAAGAATATTTGCTCGATCACGTTTCGTTTTCTTTTGGTGCGTGCGTACGTGTCTTTCATTTGCTCTCTAACCTGACTTTGGCCGTATATTTTTATGCAGTGTATTATCAGCGTCGCACGTAGACCGTGCACACTATTGGAAATCTCTCGAATCGAAAGACCTACTTGCATGTGCTCACGGTTAATGGGAAGCTTCTAGGGTTGTTACTGGGAGATAAGCCGACGTAGGCCTAGATTATTGGGAGGCACGAGACACATCAAGGACGAGGTTTTGTTCGTGTTTCTCACCACATTCTCAGAACTAAACCCACATCGCGGAGTGGAATAAAATCTTATTTCATAAGATTGAAATAAAAAAGAGACATTGTTTTTTATGTTTCAATGTATTTTAACTTGAAGACATCATTTTAAGACATATTTAATTTATTGGTGATCTTAATATATTCTTATTCCGAAAGTTTCGTAAGAATGGTAAACCATACAAAGCTGTTTGAAAATAGATTATATATACCCAAATATGTAATTCATTTTTTGAACGTAGAACCTAAATCATAGATCATCGCACATTACATAAAACGTTATTGAGTCGATTTGTAGTCGTCAAGAATCTTCTGAATGATTTTCGCTGTTAGTCTCGGTTGAAGTTCGATTAAGACCTATATATTGCAACCGAACTTCAATAAATATAAATAAACACGTTTTCAAAATAATATTATTCATTTGAAGGTACTTTACCACTTTTTTTAAACCAAATATATCAGTTTATTAACCGTTGGCTTAAAAATATTTTCGAATGAAATTCCATTTTCTTTAGTACCTATAGAGTATTAATTCATTGAAGGAGAATTTAGATTATCTGACTCGTTAAGAAATTTCATCCAAAACAGCACCGTACACGTCTTTATAGATATGCTTTGATATACTTATGTAATGTATTCCTTAAAAGTTCATGATTAAAAAACAAAAACTAGCATCTATGTTAATGTGTGTTGTAAAGTAAATTAACAAAAACAATATTATCTCCGGAAGAGTACAATGCTGGCTGACGCTCTTCTCCTACCGGGTCTTCTGTTAGACCATTCTCGTTACACGGAGGCTCTTAACCACATCTTATCAAGGCAGCCAGAACAATACGCATTCGTTAGTCTCTCATTGTGTAGCTCATAAACAACTAGAAGAGAAATAAAGTAAAATGAGTTCATTTTATTCATGAGTACCCCGAACATAATCCGTGGACGACGGTAAAGTGCGAAGTGAACCCTCCCTCGGCCCAGACGGCTCAGCTGATTATGGTTCAACCCAATGGGGGGAAAATGCGTTAGACCGTTTTACATTTTCTTCCCCATAAGACACAAATCATTGCAAATGTGATGACTCGCTTTAATAGAAAAGCCTCGTCATAAAAGTGCTACCGTTAAGTAATTTCGTTCAAGTGGGGGGTTGTAGGGTTCTAAGATCCCTCAATTGATTCGGGTTAGTGTAGGATGAACTAACCTCTTTGGCCGGAGGATACATTAAACTGGAGCACAAAACTCTTTGGCCTGAGGATAGATAAAACTCAATGCGTTTCATTATGTGCTCCAATTTTCGTTCGTCATGTGTTCATGGGGAGAGGGTAACTAGTTTAATACAATTGAGAGTGTAATAGGATTTTAGATGACAATGCAGTTACAAGGAAATATTTTCTAGTGCATCGTAATGAAGAATACTTAGCTGAAGGGTATCATAGAAATTTTAATTACACCTTCTTTGACATTATTATTAAACATTATTATGACATTGCAGCTACGGTACCTTTATCTCAGTCATTTAATAAACCGTCTAAGATTGGGAACAAAATTATTTTATCTAGTTCATATTGCGAATTGGTCTTGAATGTCTTTGGGTATTTACCAAAATAATGCTAATCTCTGGTATGATCCAAGTTTAGCCTAGATCACTTAGTTAGTTGTTTTTTATGGATTAATGGAATAACAAGTGTTTTAATCAAATGGTTTTGAACATATAATAAGGGGTATATGGATAGGTGCACTCTTTTCAATACAAAAGTTAGAATTTTAGTTAAATGAGTAAAAACACAAAAAACAGGAGTAAATTATTTAATCAATATTAATTCTAAATTATTGCAATACAAAAAATTAAATTTACTAGCATTTTAATGCACGTTATATAATATGACAGTAGATCAAAGTTATCGTTTTTAAAGAGATAGACTACTTCTGCAATGTGTAACATGTTTTTACATCTTCAAATTGTTTCATTCAAATTATAATAAACGTGATTTTGACAAACTAAAATTTGAAAACTTGGTTTGAAAATACCATGTTAATATGAAATCGCTTTGATACACTCTTTCTGTGTGTATGTATGCAGGCTTCTCAAACAACTTCACTCAAAACCACTCCCTGCTTTAGCTAAGGTAGGTAGCAAAGCTTCAAACATTGCGGTCTAGTTTGCAGCTCGAATTTACAACCTTTCACGTCAAAGTAAAACAGGTCAACCTTTGCTGGTAGATTGGATTGTGAACCTCTTGCATATTAAAATATTGGTTCAAAGTCACTTTGTTCTTATGCCGGGGTGTCAAAGGTGGCGCTTTGGCCGGTTAATCGAAGGGTTAAATTGCACCGTTTGGCCGGCTGTGAGAACTTAATTGTTTCAATTAACTTGGTTCGCCGGGTTAGATTCGCGCTAAGGTCAGAAACAGCAATTAACGATAACTTTACCATTAAACACTATATACCTTGTTTGTTTCCATTTAACAGTAGTAAAAAGACAGATAAAACCGCAAAGCACGATTTCTAGTTGCGATATCGGGCAGCGGTAATGCGTCGATTGGAAATCGAATATTCTATGAGAATAGTCCTGGTTGGTCGTGATATCTGAACTAGGAAGAGGTGTAATGTATATAGTTTGAAACACGTGCATTGTGCAGGCAAACAATTCTTTTGTTTATGTACGACATATGTGCAATTAATATTTTTTCTTTGCACTCGCATAACATAGTTAATGATCGTTGTAGATACTGCTAGTTTATTCGTTGTAGATACTGCTAGTTTTTTGTTATACACACTATGTCTTTGTGTTCTCTTATACTGCATTGCAAGAGATTTTTATCACACCATTTTTCCAACATGATTAACAATATTGATATAGGTTACAAATGATATATTGTAAATAATGCCGCGGAAATAAGGTTGTTTAAATCATTTATTTTAAATGAAATAATATATTACTTTTCTATATCTATGTGGTTCTCTTAAACTGCATTGCAATAGATTTTTATCACACCATTTTCCAACATGATAAATAATATTTATTTATGTTACAAACGATGTACTGTAAAAAATACCACGGAAATAAGGTTGTAAAATAATTGATTTTAAATTAAATAATACATATTGAGTTTTAATTCATCGATATCCGAAACATATTCTATAATAAAAATGACAACCAATTTAGTAAGTACAAATTTTATAACGATGCCACAGTCTTAATGATTGTTGTGCCATACTAAGTGATCAATAAACCCAATTACTGTCGCAACGTCTAACAGCTGACCTGCCGTAGCGTACGTGAAGAAACTGGCAACTACTTTCATGTAAGAGATAATGAGGGAACAAATGTACTTGGTTGTTTTTCATCGCGTTTTGCAGTCTGTTGCAAGATACTTTTATCTGTTGCAAGATACTTTTATCTCGTTAGTGGAGAGATAACGAAGACCAATCATTGTACCGCAACTTGTTAACTATTCTTGACATTGCTCGGCATCTAAGTTGGGTATTGACACAATCTTGCTTGGGAGGGTGGTTCTGTGACCTTGATGTTAAATGCTTGATGATTCAGCTTTGAGCTTCGACATCTACTGCATTTCCAAAAATAATTTGATATCTTTATGTAGGAAAACGAAATATTTAATTAATCACTTGACTAATTATTTGATATAACTGTTTTTTTTAAAGATAATAAATAATAATAATTTGAATATTACTACATATTTTGGAATGTTTTGATACACGAAATCCCAAATGAGTTATAGAACCAGTTGTTTTTGCATGGTGAAATAAATTCGGACTCTACAAATAAACCATGTTATTCCACGTTTATGAATAGTTTGGCTAGAATTCTCATAATAATACCCACGAAGAACGAACCAATGCAACCCATCCTGGTTCTTACTTGTAAGGTTCAAAGCGAGATATATGCTCTAGTTTTATCTTTTGTTTGCACTCCACTAAAAATACGGGACACTGAAGCGACGTATTTCTCTCGCTTTGCGCTTGCTCAGAACAGCTGTTTTGTGCGTTGGCCACTTCTTTCAACGTATTTAACATTATCGTTTCTCAGCGGATGTCTTTGTACTTTTAAAATCCACTCTTTAATCATACAGGGCCAAAAAAGCTAAGTATTCATACGTATTTGGTTGAAATGTTAACCTGGAAACAAGGAAACTTTATATTTATACTGTATACATTTTTAGCCTACGTTTTTTGTCTCAATCATTAAAGAACGCCCACTTATTTGCTTGCAACTATCGTGGCCCATTATATAAAACAAAAACAACACTCCACAGTCCACACTCTACTTTTGCTTATTATGCTACAATTATAATTAAATATCTTTTGTTTTTCTTCAGTATCAAACATTTGATTAGTCCTTAACTAATATGGCATACATTTCTTCACCTTTGCTCTTAACCTATTGATACTAAGGTTGGAATTCATAGTCGGCCCCTACACCTAGGGGCGCCCATTGTTACTAAGGTAACTGTTGTTTCCATGTTATTTCCCATAAACAAAACAAATCCATAGCAACAATGGGTGCCCCTAGGTGTAGGGGCCGACTATGAATTCCAACCTAAGTGTAATTAATTAAAATGTGTATGTTTATTGTACTATTCCCGCAAACATATGTTAAGTTAGATACAGTTCGGAATTGGCACATGATAGAAAAATGAAAAGTAGTTCGATGTGAAACTACTCTGACCGATGTGTCAGCGAGAAATTATTCGCCATCACTGATGAATCTCGCCGTAACTTCGGTCTGGGTTTGCCAAGCTGAAACCACGCACCTGCTCAGTTGGATCGTGTTGCAATTCCTAGATAACTGCATACAAATATACACTCTCACAATTTAATATATTGATATAAATCCCTCAGATGATTAAATGATCTATTTCGAGCCGTCAGTGATATTATTTTCTAGTAGGTGGTTTCAAAAATCAAAAGAACTAGACTCGGTTATAAAAGCACAGTTGTTCAAATTTCCCCGTCTTCAATAATATGCTTTAAAGAAAACTATTCATGTGTAATGACGTTATATGTTTTTTAAATGGCATCTTCTTGGCAAGACTTTGTTCAGCGGGTTCGTTAATGAGTGTTTTGCTTAAACCCGGCACCTCCACCAAACCACACAAAAATCGATCGATCGAAAATAAATCGATCTGTTGCAACATTTATTATCATTTATCAGCATTTTGAATATGGCAACACTATTGAAAATATGATAAGAAGTTAATATTTATTTTAATCATAAATAATGTAGAGTGTATAAACATATCCTATTCGATGCTGTATTTAAAATAACAAGTTAATTTGATCACTAATACAAAAGAAAGGGTCGGACAATAAAGAACTGTGTTTCTTTGCATACAAATCGTAAGTTTGTTAAGGTAAAGGTAAATTCTTGAAGTAAATACGTTGACGTGTGGTCCGTAGTGACATTCATGGATATATGGTACCACATCAATATCAATTGGGTCTCCAGTATGTTTTCGATGAGATTATTATTGTTTCCATTTTTATCACCATTCGATCTTATATATTATTTATCCTTAAATGTATTATCAAGCCTTTTGTAT
Organism: Isoperla grammatica; assembly: GCA_945910005.1. Lineage (NCBI taxonomy): Eukaryota > Metazoa > Arthropoda > Insecta > Plecoptera > Perlodidae > Isoperla > Isoperla grammatica. Next base: position 120,656,401 of record OX246737.1, read on the forward strand.
TTTATAATAACGCTATTGTGATCCAACATAAATCAAATTTCACAACTTGAAAATAGTAAATTAATATCTTCTTCTTCATATTGCAAGCGCTAGTTTTGATTATTTACTGACCTCCTTCTACAAATTCATACTCGAATACAAAAGTTATTCTTCGTGGTTTTCTTTGTAACATGGTACCATAAAATAACTTTTTTATTACTTTCGCTTCCTGGTTCATAAACTTAGTTGTCCTATATTTACAATGAAATAACTAAAGCAACTGAATGTACGGATATGTACGTTGCAAACAAATAGGGCGTAAAATGAGCTCTTTGTATATCGATACATATCCCCCATCTAGGTCTTGGGTTGTACTTGCCCCAGGGAATACCTCTGCCGATCGCAAGAGACAAGAATTTGAGGTCTTTAACCCTTCCGTGTCCTCATCTCAACTCCCTCGAATATTATACCTCGTAATTATCACTTTTCTCCAATCACCCTCAGACTTCATGTTATCTAGCTGTCGAACGCTTACGACAAAAATCAAATTGTCTACATGTTAATGTTTTCTTATTATTAGAGAGTAACAGTGCAAACGATACACCACACCAATTAAATGAGTTATAATGTGTTTTTATTAAAACGAATCAGCCAGTCATTGCGTACAAAATATAGGTAGAGACATATAACACTTCCAAACTCTAAATAGTAAAGAGAAATATATATAAACGAGACGAAACTTTAAATGTTTGGCTGAGCTTTGTTGTTCGGAGTGATAAATTGGACACGGGTCATGATTTGAATGATCAATTTACATTTCTCTCTAATATATAATAAACAATAATAATAAATAATAGTAATAATAATAAAAAAATAAAAAAATAAATACATAATAATAATAAGAATAATAAGAATAATAATGATAATAATAATAATAAAAATAATAATCTAATCTAATAAAATAACAATAATCTAATATATCGCTTGTATATATATATATATGTGTGTGTGTGTGTGTGTATCTAATATTAGAGAGAAATAGTACAGAGATCATTCAAATCATGATCCGTGTCCAATTTCTCACTCCCAACAACAAAACTCAGCCACACATTAAAAGTTCCGTTTCGTTTAGCAAACAGAATATGAGAACGCGTTAGCAAAACTCTCGCATGAAACGAAACAATTTACTATCGACTTTCCGTCAGAAAAGTTGTTTGAATGACATTTTCTATGACATCATGTAGATTTTTGGTGAAACTAACTAAAAACTTTGAAGTAAACCGAAACGAGTGTTACGTTTAAACGAAACTGATTAAAAAAACTGTAATGTCAGCAATGTATATAAATAAGCTTGTTCCCCCGAAAGACGTTTAGAATTAAAATAACGTTTTCACGGCCATTCTTTAAACGCACTAACGTATGGATTAGTGAGATATCTGGTCTTAGACTAATGCTTAGTTTCCTCTCCCGTCGATTTCATTTTTAGGTTAGATGAAGTATCATTATCAAGTACCACCTTATGAAGTAGTATTTATCTAGTTTAGTTTGACGGTGTCAATGAAATCTGAAAAATGTTACCATTCACTTACAGTCACCATCTACCGTGAAACTGAATTAGCATTTTTAAGGACTAAATTATTGTGAATTTAAAAAATCTTTGATTTATAACAATCATTGATTAAATATAGGCTAAAAATGTAATTTTATTGCTTGTAACAAATATATAAATGCATTATCAACTCACTTGATCATCTTGGCAACTTAAATAAATGTTTACCTGAGGCATGGTTGTTAAAGTTGAAGGTTCTTGTAATTTCTTTCTGTCAATTTAGCTGTTAAGAACACGACAAACATTGAATGTTGTCTTTAAAAAATGAACCTTAAATTTATTCCAGTTGGAATAAAGAATAAAAAATTATCATACGTATTTGTTTTGTGATTCTCATGTATGTGTATTTGTTGTTTCAAAAAACTAATAAATGGATTTGTATCCCTGGGAACATATCCTCTTGATGTACACACTATGATAGTAAGATGCAAAGCATAGGTCATGTGGATAAACACAAAAGCACAAACAAAAACAAAACTAATTTTCAACACACTATACTGATGTAGATTGTTATTTATTTTAGGAAAATAGTCCCCCCCCCCCTCTGCCCCTTCACTTGTCTCTATACCACACCACGACTACGGTAACAAACAGCTGACAGTAGCTAAACCATCTAATTGAAAACCTACGCATGGTAGAGTTTACAAAAACACATTTAGACACATTTCCATTATTCCGCAATAGACATTAAACACAATTTCGGGACCAACGAATGTTCTTAGAGGTTCTTAGCAATGGCGGTTTAGGCAACATGTCACGTGACATTCACACAAACACGACGCTAGTAAAATATATTTATCAGTGATCTCACAACCACACCTCATTGTAGCTAAATTCGTTTGATTTATGAATAATTAAACCCCTTAATTCTATATGATTTATAAGCGTAATTCAGAATCGTACTAACAACTTTCCAATACTACAGAAATAAAAAACAATAAGTCTAGTTTAGTTTGAGTTTTGCTTTAGTTGAGTACAGTCTAAATGTTAAAGGCCAATATTATAAAAAGATAATCAAGATTAAGTGTTTAAACTCATGTGCTTGCCTTTCTCACTCAACAGTAAAATACAAACAGGAAGGCGTTGAAAACAAGTATCTCGAGGCATATTCACTACCATTGACTGGGACTCTGCCCCAGACACTCATTTCTAATTCAAGTCACCGAGTAACTTTACCCGCCAGGCTAGGTCTCCCCTTCTAGCATAAAATCTTAGTTGTGCCACTTGAATTAAGTATAATTCTTGCTTAAGCTCCGGGCTAGGGGGTTTAAGTCCAAATTGAACCACCGCCGTACACGGAAGCAATAATTGCAAGTCAAGAGAGAGCGGGCGGTATATGGGCGTGCAGATAATGTAGGTGATCTCCGAGGGAATATCCTCAGATCTTAGGATTTGGTATCGTTTCAAGGTCATGTTTTGTAAGCTCTTTGCATTATACTGTAACCTTGTGAAAGTGTTCAACGGTCAATCATGACTTTCAAATTGTTTCCAGTGTTTGTTTGTACACAATCTAAATGATGTTAATCTTTAGGTTCAAATAATTATTTCCCAAGGTTAGTCCAGACATTCGAATGCATTTTTTTTTACACGAATGAATAAATGTATTTGTATTTATTGTCTACCCACAAACTCAGTTAAAAAACTGATTTTTTGAAAGGAAGGTCAAAGTTTTTAAATAAAAATAAATTAATAAATTTACATTTAGAGTCTACCCACTCAGTAACGAAACAGATTTGCAGTGAGGACTTTCATTTAAAGGGACTAAACCAGCCCTGTAGGCTCCAAACACCATCGACGAGTGAGCGATAACCAATCAAAGATCGATATTTCTAATACGAAACATATGAATCAGTGATCGGACAGTGCTTCCTTGCTATTAACAATCATTAACATACCACTCAAATGTAGCCGTTTACGTAAACACCAGTACAATACACACAACTATAACTTAAATCAAAAGTAAACACTGAAAATAACATACTTACTTAAGAATAATAATAAATAAATAATAAAATATACGTACAAACCATGGCGGTATTGTTTTGCAAGACATTGAAGCCAACTTCGGACTTCTAGCAAAGAGTGACAGTAAACACAACATGGTAGACTTGATAAGTAGCCACCATAACTTTCTACGGCCTCTAGGGTAAACATTTACAAAGATATACACCCACACAAATAGTACACAATTACAGCATTACTGCGTCTGTCCCAGTTGGAACTTGGCAAATTTCCACTTCCCTATGCTCTCATTAGACCACGGTTATATTAGGCCTTCCCTAATGGAACTGTTTTTAGGGGCAGCGAAGCAACACGACATGCACTCACACTACACCCGAGCATGTATTGCTGTGCAAGAGCTTATTACAAATTTCGCTGCACTAAGTGTGGTTAATACAATACCATTAGACGTTGTTAACGAGGTCTGTGTCGCGATGCTCCAACTCGCAGCTAGCGGAACACACGGGGGCTGAAGCGGGTGTTACACGGAGAAGTTAGAAAAGTAAAAAGCAGAAAGTAAAGAGTAGAGATAGCGTGTAGCTTACGGGACGTTTTACTTGTTCAACATTGTCCTACTTTTGGGGAGAACTTCTCACTTTTCACTTTTTCCCGTAAGCTACACGCTATCTCTACTCTTTACTTTCTGCTTTTTACTTTTCTAACTTCTCCGTGTAACACCCGCTTGAGGATGAAGCTATTGTATCACATGAGATAAACACAAAGGTATTTTAGCTTCAAAGAGGGTGTTTTTGTTTTTATCTTTTATCTGTGTCACTTCTATACGAGAAGTAAACACCTCTCGCACGACAAGTACAGTTAGGAGACTAAGTAAACATGCATTTTTAGTATCCGTCAAGGGTTCTTTGCCCTATAAAACTACTCACATTGAAAACAAATTAAAGTAAAGGAAGTGTGTTCTTCTTGATATTATGAGACAAAGAATTTCGAATAAAAGGTTTTTAAGGAAGATTTGAAATGAGGATGCAATAATAAATGTTTACTAACTGCATTATAATCTATCTTTTAGTTTATTTCCTGAACGCCCAGTAAAGAAATGTTTTTATTTTTGTGTCCCAAAAAAATTGTTTGAATTATGAAATTATATGCTCTTTTGTGAAGATCGGTTTTAGTATTCCACAATAGAAGCTCATGCAGGTACTAGGGTTATACAATGAACTAAATAACAAAACTTGAATCTTGTTAACGCTATCAATGAACATTTGTTGTTCTAAGAACATGTTCACAACTAAAATATTTTCAAGTAAAAAAACCACTTTGCTTTACTCTTTTTTTATATTTAAATGTTAAGCGTTTATTATTATGTGTAGGCAGGGTTACAAAAATAGGCTATGCGCGAAAAAGCATGAGAGCTTGTACAGAATACCTCGAAAAAGATTGAAGCGACACAACTATAGCTAGATATGGCAAACAAATCTTAAAGATGGACAAAACATTCTATAGTAGTTAACGCGTTTACACGTAACGAAAACCGATTAAGCATAAGATGTATTCATATTAAAAATTGAATTGAAAATATTGAATTAAATTTTAGGACATATTTAATAAATTGTGTCCACTCAACTAATCATAAAGGTCATTAATTGTGCATCTTGTTTAAAATACATTTCTTTGTGTTACTGATTGAAACTAGTCCGGCAGTTGTACTCCCTTTTCTTCTAAATCGTGTATTAGAAAAAAACAGTTCAATCTACTTAACTAATCAATAAATACATTTTTGTTTTTTTATCTTATTTTCCACCAGTAAAACAATTGATCGAACATTTTATCATCTGTTTGTTTCATTTACTTATTTGCAGTGAATATATTTAGTATTTACCCAGGAGTTCATCTTGAAGTTGTGACGTATTGAATGTATTATTTGCACGTTGCCGTTACCATACAGAACTAATTAAAATCATAACTTTCCCGTTATGACTGCAGACATTCTATACAAACTAATTTAGAAGTTTAAAACTAAATTTCTAATTAAACCAAGTAAATTAATGAATACAATAATATAATTACTAAAATTTATCTCAGGAAAATACAGACAAAACATCATAAGGCGTAAATGGGTTAATCCAATGTAGCATCCAAGTTATAACAATGTATTATTAACTATTACAAACAACAACATAATTCATTCTGTAAAACATAATATGTGCATGACCAACGAACAGAAATATTTTCATTTCTGAATGAAAAATTGTACGCATCAATTTGTTAACGTTATAGAACACTACTTGTGTCAGCTTTCGTGTTCTTCTACAGACTTTATAAAATGTTCCACTTTGTGAAAATGGCAACACGTCCAATATTTGTAACCCACATTTACTTAACCTACTTCGCATGCTTTAAAGTTCTCAAGATAACATGAGAGGTTTAAACTTATAAAACTAGCATTGAATTGCACGTTATAAGAACTTTAGGAAAACAAAGTTGAAAGTCTAGGTTTGTCAATAATAGAACAAAACGTACATTCAATATATTTTTTTAAGTTTAAAACTGTATCAAAGAATGGTTTCATCTTTCTGCTGAGTGTATTACTTGTGTTGAGTGAGGTGGTGGGTGTTAGTTCAAACTGACAACTATTTGCAATGGAAACGTTGTTTTAGCGTTTTCTAGAAGTTGTTCATGTCGGAAGTTGGTGTGTTTACAAACATTCTGATTTAAAAGTTGAAGCATACGTTGTTTTATTTTATTGAGACTTGATTGACAATGAGGATAGCTCCAATAATGGTACGTTTAAAGCTACGCGTTGCGAGCGAAGCGAAGGCGCGAGCTCCTATCAGTGGCCGCGTGAAACTCGGCCGCTGATTGGAGCTAGCGCCCTCGCTTCGCTCGCAACGCGTAGCTGTAAACGTACCGTAACACACTAACAAAACCCTACAATAAGCCAAGATTAAATTATTTTGCGCTGTCAGGCTAATTATTATAATTTTTTTTTATTCCAGACCTAAAGGTCCATAAATAAATAGAGTTTAACTTTTAACTCACATGAGACACAAAACACAAAAGGAATAGCCAAGAAAACGCCAAACATTATACGAAACCAATAATTAGACATTTTAAGACAAGATTCATCACCAACGTCTGATACAAAGTCTGTAACCTCTAACCCAGAAGTTGAGCCAAATAATAAAACTGTTGATATTTTTTACGAGTAAGTGAACGTAGAAATACGCCGTTTTGCCACCTTAAAATGTATCTCGCTCTTTTACAGTATTTTCTCTGGAACCAAGTTGGTGAACCAAGCTTGGGTTCGTGTTCCTTGAAGACGGAACCGCCAGGACGATTCAGAGTCGTTAACAACGAGGAAGTAGATTAGACGTAGAGAAAATATACTTAACATTGCAAACATAAAATTCTGAATCATTTTGATGTAAGCAATGTATTAATGAATTCATTTTGTACATACCACATAATTTTGAAAGTCATTCCAATTCATTCCTATCCATGTATTTAATTTTAACGTTTGATGATGATAAAAACTTTCGTTGGAAGTTTCTGCCTTAATATCAAGATTTACAATGTTACAAAATAATAATTTGTTATAATAATATAAAAAAATATGAAAATACACAATAGGAAAAATATATACAAAAAATACATCACTAAATTATGCATTTAAATGATTAATATTTTGTATGTTGGTTCTCAATAGAGTCTGGTTGGCCACAAACAGCATATTGTTTGTGGCGGACCATTATTTGCTACTACAAAGACTGTCTTTGAAGTGGCCAATGTGATAATCTAATGTTGACATCGGTTCATGCAGTGACACACAATTCGGGAACATTTTATGTATCTATATAATATATAATAGCAAAAGCTAAAAAAATAAACACTACTAAAAGTATTATTACCTAATTTCCATGGGGAAATAAGTGCTGGACCTATATGCGTGACGCTTAGACATGACTACTGTCCGTGACTCCTGTCCATGAGTCTCCTCCGTGTCAGTCCGAATATTGCTTAGCAATCATCGACCTTAGTCCGCTCACACTTCCTCAAATCGGTGAGTGAATAACATAGGGTAGAGGTCCACCGCCATCGGCAGTTTGTCTACCGCGTCTTACCGTCCAACATACTTTAGTTGGATAGTAGAGTTCACCAAGATTACACAACGACCAAGCTTTCGGCTGTCTTCGCATATCTTCGGCAAAGTACCCGACCAATCAGACTCGGTCATCACGTCGCTTGAGGGACCTCTACTACCCGAGTGAAATATGTTGGGCAGTAAAAGGCGGTAGACAAACTGCCGATGGGGTTGCGCTTCTAGTCATACTAACCAGCCGAGCTCGAGTGCGGTTGGACATGGCGAATAGAAGGATGGGAATAGCAGCTGTATTGTTCTCTCTGCATTGATTCGGTTTCGAGTTTTGTGAATGAACAGCTGGCGATACGTGAGCCCGCCGGCCCGATAGAATATTGTGGAGAAGGGTATTCACTATTGTTTTCTCGTCGGGACACGGCGCACAATTTTACCTAGGGTGACTCTGTTAGTCGTAAGAGCGAAGAAATGAAGTCAACAACATTTCCCCGTCTGGGCTCGGCGTATAATTTGGTCCAAGGTGACTATGCCTGTCGTACGAGGCGTTGAAATGAAGTCTCCAATATTTCCTCGTCTGGGCCGGGCGTAGAACTTTATCTAGGGTGACTCTGCCTAGCTGTCGAGTACGTCGTTAACACCAAATAATTCAAATTAATCTAAAGGGTTATTCTGTAGGTTTGTGGTACGTGTATATATATCACTTTGGTTTGAAAGATATTGAATTTATACAAAAGATTTTACATATTTGCTTGCAAAAGCAATGTATTTTTTCTTCTTCAGAAGTTATTTATGAGAGATTTTATGATTATTCCGTTATTAATCGTATAGTTCTATTTATTGTCCTTCTTTGTAAATCAGTTTTATAACGAAATAAATAAATACACGAATTCTGTATCTGTAGAATCCAAGCATTTTTATTTAGGATGGAAAGCATTAACATAGTGTGGATCACTAACATATTATAGTGTTGCATAATGTACCGATTTCGCTTTACTTTAAATCAGACGACTTTAAATACTTGTTGTCCACTTCACTGAACTATGACTATCACCCAAAATAGTTCATTTCAAATAATAATTAGTTGCATTTGTGTTCAAAGTTTAGAAAACGTCTGCAACGATGATTTCCTGTTCGTAAATACGTCTTCGATTAAATCCTTAGATTTTCATTCAATTGAATGCTTCAATTTAATTTCAGAACATCACTTTAAGTTTACTCACCTGTAAATTTCTCTTTTCAAACATTCACTACCTGTGTTTCTGTTTAATATTTACTATTTCCATTTCGGGAGCCCAGTTATAGCGTTCGGTATGTACGTATAAAAAAACTCCAAAAATTGCAAGCAAGCTACCATATCCTCATGTATCATATTCAATGTCGTAGCTTTGAACTTTGAACTTTCCTAAGTCTTTCTCCTGAAGTACATAATAATTTAGACTTATGTAAATTCACAACAAAAATATTCAATCTTTGTCAGAGCGTTGACAGTGAAACAATCTTTGGGGACATCTCATATTTTATGTTCTTAAAGTCTTAAGAGTCTCTTATAACTCATCAGAGTACAAAAACTTGTGAAAATATATCATAGTTTTAAGTTGAGCATAACACTGGTTTACAAGAATTAGTGAGGCCCTAGGGGGAGCCCTTACTACCTGGGCGTTGACACTAAAGACGGGCTAAAGTAGGCGTAGCCATCGTAATTCCCACGCGTAAACCGAAGGCAAGGGAATTCTTGAGGTCATGGTTGCAATTTCGCCGCAAAATGGAGGGACACAATGGATACGTTATTTATAGACTGTTTTTCAAAAAATTGAAAAACAGGGGCTATAGATTCCAATTGTTATAGCACATGGAATTATTATTTATGTACAACGAATGACGGATTGTTATTCGCCGCTTATGTATAGCTCAGTGGTCAGAGTGCCCACCCGCCAAGTGGAGACCTGGATTAGATTCCCAACAGGGTCGGTTTTTTACTCTCTGTCTTATACAACAGAATAATCAGAAAGTGTATTCAAATCTTACCAACACCTAGTATGTTGATACTGGTGTAAACTTTCAGATATGTCCGTCTCCTTCGTCAAACGGCGATATTTTTAAATTTATTATATTTGATATTGTGAATAATTTGGTAATGAAACCACTGCTAACGAAAGTGAATCTTCAACTTTCGCTGTATATTTACTTTGATTGCATTCAGGTTTTATTTATTAAATTAATGTGTATTCTATCCAGTTTTAAAACCTGTTTTAAAGGAAGACAGTAACTAGTAATTAAAAATTAATAATTGAATAAAAATAATAAAACAATAATATCAAAACTTACCACGTCCATACTACTTAAGCTATTCTTCACACAATTCCTCGATTACTGTAAAATCTGAACAATTTACATCGCTTTATAAAACAATTTATTCACCCATAAACTATCTATAAGCAACCCATATATTTTGTGCGATGTTTAAATTCGGTGATCAAAATAACATAACATAAATAGATACTATTCTTCCCGTCGCATATTATGAATGGAGTGTTTTTTTTTTCTTACTAACATCTGGTTCAGCTATTTACATTTTTCTGTTATGTATTGCTATGAGAAATATCAATTCCATTATTAAATAAAGTTTGCCGATACACGGACGGAACGGTAACCGATAACTTTTAATATTGTCAACATCGTTTAACTTCTTGCAGCAATCAGCTGAACCATTCAATCAATTGATTGGCATACCGAGTTGAAACAGCCACCAGACGAACGTTCAGTAAAAGCCAATATCATGTATATGGATGGGAGTGGAATAGTCAGAAGTTCCAATCCCCAGGCCGAAACTGCGAATCGAACCATGAAGCTTCTGAGTTGAAAGCTGAGATAAAGGTACTGGATCAACGAGTGCACAAATTGATATCATCTTGGCGTATATGTAAACGGTGAAAATGGAACGTGCCCCCCCCCCCCCCACGCTCTCCCATCGCTTTCAGCACCCACTTCAAAAAGTTCCTGCATGTAGATAGACAATAAAATGTGATGCATGTGCTTATTTTGATACATTATGGGAGAAGTATAATTCCTATGTTCCCTTGTCGGGTATCCAAGGTAGCTCTAATTAAAGTTCAATACCTGCTTAGTCACGTATTTGACATAATGTTGAATATGTGATTTAATATTCACGGTGTGATTTCCAAAGAACAAAATATTTATTTTAAAAGGTCCACATATTTTTAACGATACGGTTGTTATTTTCTGAACTAATGAAATAATTAATTAAAAAATAACACCTGTAACTTAAAACTCTAGTTTTATAGTTCTTACGAAACCATATATTTATAAGAACGGTCCAGTCAACACTCACATTACCTCTCATGACATTTAATTTTAACAATCATTAACAACCAATACACAAAGGCGCATAGCTTAAAACCAATGTTGCATCCATGAACCTGTATGAACATGTTATAGCTAGAATCCCAACGTTTACAATGGTTGGGCTTCGAGATTTAGCTTAGCGTGTTTCTATTGTCTGTAACAGCACATATGACGTACAAGAAGACGTGACGAAAAATCTTCCCGTTTAAACCCTCTTGTGAGCGTAGAAGTAAATGTACGAAATTCCAATACGTGTCTCTGTTTTTATCATAAAACTAACTTTATGACAGACAATAAATAGATTTCAAAAATATATTATTTGAGAAACAATAAAAACCAGAGACGTGTTCGTGAAGATTTCACCACATCCAATCCGCATAACCCAGGATCTATCCCGCTATAAAAACCAAACCAGACCCCAACTTCACTCTTTTGCACTCGTATAAATCATCTTCGTCCTTTATGGTGGTTGTAGCACCCCATCTGCCAGTCTGTGCCTGTATGTGTTCCTGGTACCCCCCTCCTCTCACCCCCAGCCCCCTCACCGTGCACCGCTGGCCGTAACGATCAAGCAATGTCCTTCGCCTACCTAAACGCGCCTCTTAAGGGGGTTCACGCAGAAATATTAGAAACGTTTCATTCTTTGTCGACAAAAATTGAAAAAAAAAATCGCATAAAAATTCTTTCATTATTGTTCGTTTGACAAACGCGGTAGGTAACCGTCTATTGTTTTAGATTTATTGTAGATGGGAGTTCGATGGATTGAATTTTATTTCCCAAACAATAAACCTAAAAAAGATTATACGTTAAAAGATTCAAAACAATATTTTCCATGTGTTGATAGAAGTACTCGTGCAAATGTTGGGGCAAGCGTTATGTTGGTTAAATCGTAAGAAACATACAAAAACTATAAAATTATGTAGAGTACATAAGGTAAATGCAATACAAAATAGCTGAGACATCTTGAAAGTATAAAAAAGTATCTATACATTATAACCAGCAACAATCTGCATGAGTATAATAATGATTACGGAAGCATAGTGTATATAAGCTTCTTGTTTGCTTTAAACAGAAGCACCACCTTAGTTCAGACTGTAAACGAGTTGCATATTTCTTTTTTTTTTGTGTAACTTTGTATACATATTTTTAGAACAACACCATCGCTACTTTATTCTTAAAGATAACTTCCCAGTGAGTCGCTGCTAGAAACTTCTATCCCAAAAGTGTTGTATCAGATTATTAAAGTATCTGGTCTGGTATAGTTAAAGATAACATGGCCCTAATGCATCTTGGTATTTATAAACATACAGCATTGAGAAGTTCCACTCTTCAAACGGACATTCAGGATACACAGAATTAATATCTATACAATAATATCACGGGTGTTCAAATGGGACATTTTATTTAAATAAAAATACAAACAAAAACTTATTTCCAAATAAAATTGTGGTTTACCGTCATACAATATAGCATACTTTGTATTAACTCAATGTTTGGTAAACCTTAGGTATGTATAATTTGTTACAATTTTTGACAAATGGGGAAGGATATGTTTTTCTATTAAATTAGATTACAAAGCCCGCTGTATGCAACATTTCGTAATCTATATCTAACTAGTTTTTTGTCAGTACACCGTCCCTTAAAATGATGTTAATTAAAAAATCTCATTACAACCAAACCTTGTTGCAAGAAACTGCTTTAGAGAGACATTTAAAAGGAAACTCATTACCTATAAATCGGCTACAAAATCACAGTATACGCTTTTTGTTAATAGTGGGAAACTGAAATAGATTGGAAAAGTACCGTGTTGGAAATGTGCCTAACCAATACAGATCCACTATTTTTAAAATGTTCTTATTTTCAACACAATTTATTACACGTGTTTCTGAAGATGCCAACAAAATGAAACAATCGGAAAAAGTATAAACTTATAAAAGTCGATTCAACTATAAAGTCAGTTTTTGTGTCTTGCAATTTCTTTAAAATCGACCACGACTATAACATTAAGAAAGAAGACCAACTGCAGAACAATTCCATACAGCCTGAAATATTTGAACAATTCCTATATGCACAGTCATTTGGCGTAGAATAAAGGTAAGAAATAAACCTTAATTTCCTGCTCTCTAATGAAGGAAGTTGTAAGGCAAAACTTTTCGAGACAAGTCTACGGATTCCGTATAATAATAATAATGACAACGCGAGAAGTTTGAAATGTTCATATCTAGCGCATATTCGCCATCTGCCGCTCACTATATATATATACGGTCCTAGTATATATTCACGCAGGTGAGCTTGAAAGAAATAGCCAATAGAAACTGGCTCAGGTGGAACATGTATTTCAATATAACGGAAGCGAAAAACCGCGCAGCGGCGTTTCATATTAAATATTACAATATCGGTTCCTTTAGAACCATTCACGCGTTCTTCGCACCACCTTTAAATGATAATATGGATCTAGTTGGCGACCGAAGCGTTCTAGAATGCTTGCCCCAGTTTCTAAAGTAGTTGGTTACGACGTGGACGGGCTTAATCTTAACGTATTCAAACCATGTCCAACCGGAGAGAGAAGTGATGTTTAAAACTAGATAGTTTTTAAATGTAGATAATGTGGAAAGTGCCCGGTAGCATCTTGAGACCTGCTTTGCATGTGGTATTCGCGAGTAAGGCAATTCAAGAACCCTCTAAATCCTGGATTTAATTTGATTTTCTTCACTCCGTACTAATCATTAATTACAACTTCTGGATTTCAGTATATTATTATGAAGTATATTATAGTAGGGATGGAATGGGTTACAAAATTCGTACTGCGAACAGTATTTAAAAAAAAACGACTGTTAAATTTGAGATTTTCTATTAAAAATACATGTTTAGCGGAAGTCGACATTTTGTCGATTAATTTTTTTGCTACTCGGATAATTAAATTCAAACATTCATGTAATTATGTTTCGTATGCAATTGGTTGTGAGCGCCCGGATAAGCTAATTTTTAAACGTCATATTATGTAATATTGTAAAAGCAATGCATTTATGACTGCTCCAATTGTCAATTATGGTTGTGCTCATCTAGTTACAGAGGAACAGCGATAACCCAATTTACTAAATTGAACGCTGGTATTTGTTGGAAATGAATTGAAGTGTGAATATAGTTAGTTGGATTGTGCAAGCGAAATGAAACATTTTTGATTCATTTTTCACGAGAACAATACTCTAGAGAAATTAACTTTTCCACAAATATGAAACAAAAAAATGTTGAATTAAAATATATACTAAATAACTTGAAAAGAAACCATCAACATGAAAAAATAGAACTCTGAAGTTATAAAACAAGAATGTAACATCGACATCTACAGTTGTCTCAACGTTGTCTCACACTAACTATCCGAGTTCTCTAGTTCCTACCATCCACTAGAAACAAGTCCATTAGAGACAATTTACTACCTTGGGTTGGATACCTGAGAAGTCCTAACACAGGAGGCGTGACTAACGATACTTTTGTATTCTACTAAGCGCGGAATACTGTCTTTACGAACATGTGAAAGAACGCCAGGAATATGTTGATTTTAGTTGAAACAGCGCGCATGCAAGGAGCGCAGAAGATACGGATACGAGGTAGATATGAGACTTGTTACGTTGGGGCTAGAATAAACAGACTAAAACACGATGCAAGCTAGAAGGGCTACGCATTGTCGTGTCAGTAAAGCGTGTATTTTATGTGTGAGCAACTTGCATAGAGCCTTGCGATGGGAAATTTATTTAAATTTAAAACCAACCTGCATACTGGAAGTACATCTACTCCTTTCATACTCGGTAAGCGGAACGCGTCCTGAAGGAGTTATACATAGATGTTTACAGAAACGAGCTACCAGAACCTATCACCCCAGATATTATTACTTTTGTTTTACTTAATGGAATGAGATGCATAAAAAAGTAAATGTAGGTGTTTGTTTGAAGGTTTGTAGGTTGTGCAATCCTCAATCAGTACCGGTACATTTTTTTTTTTTTTTTTTTAGAAAACTCAGGGCCCGGATTCACAAGAGGTTCTTAGTCTTTTTTTGGTATTATCTTTAAGACAGGCCTAGCTTTGAACCTCTTGTGAATTCAGGAACATATTTGAGAACAGATTTTAAAAAATATTGTTGTGAAGTTCATTTTGTCCTTGTTCTCGCCAGGAATTAGTAATTTCTTCATGTGATCTGAGTCTGGTTTTACAATAGATGCAAATTTAGACCGGTCTTAGAGTTAAGACCAGAAGAAGACTTAGGACCTCTTAAGAATCCGGGCCCAGTTCACTAACTATTTGCACTAATCTCCCAATTGTATAAATATTTAACACATCCTTAATCAGTCTGATCACGTTTAATGATAATAATGATTACTATTATTATTATTTCTCTCTCTCTTTTACTGCAGCTATGCTATTCCAGACAATGAGAAGTAATAATTGAAGATGAAGGACAATTATAAAAACCATGCCTTATAAACGGGATTCGAACCCACGTCCCTAGGTGACATACGATAAGGATATACTCTCCAACCGCGTGAGCTACAGTGGACAGCTATGTTTAACATATTGCCTTTAATAAAACCAGACTCAGATCACATGAAGAAATTACTAATTCCTGATGAGACCAAGGACACAATGAGCTTTCCCATAATATGTTTTAAAATCTGTTCTCAAATACTTTCCTGGATTCACAAGATATTCAAAGTTGGGCCGGTCTTAAAGATAAGTCCAAAAAAAGACAGGACCTCCCGTGAATCCTAGTGCTTCCAGTCATACGAAAAAATCATATTATTTTATTTTCCAGAAATAATAATTTTATATCTAAATAATCGACGATTTAACAACGTGGATTGTATCATCTTGTTAATAAAAAAAATATATGAGTTGAAGGCAATCCTATTCTTCTATGGGATAAATCTTTTAAACCAGATGACGGATTCAACGAAAACCTTCTCAATCGGTTGACGTATCACATCCAAACAAGTCTATCGCACTGGTATCAAGTTAATTGTAGCTCTTCCCCATAGATTGATTAGCTTTCCGATCACACGCGATAGTTAACTAGCGTAGCAACGAGCGATCGCTCCAACCACGAGATCGACACTCAATCAGGCAGCGATGTAGAACGCAGCCAGTAAACAGTAGCTCCATGTCAAAACACGACGAGAATTGTAAAAATCCCTTTTATTCAACTAATCAAATAACATAACCCCGCTGTTTCTCCCGGCGCGCGGTGCATCGAAGAGAAACAGCTAGCGCTGATTCCCGATGCGTCTCGCGTGCGTTTGTCGAACTACGAGGGTGGATCATTGTGTTTATCATCTGTTTGGCGGAACACTGAGTTGAGTTATGCTTCCAAACAAACTGACAGAGAGACAGTAGGAAAGACATGCTTCAACATTTTAAGTAACTTGAATACAACTTTTGAATGCTAAATAATTTTAATATTGTCTTCTGGGATGAATCATAATAATGTGATGAATGAACACTGAGAGAATCCTTTATTTTCTTCTTTGGAAGTTATCTGTTTTGAATGAGATATTCAGAAAAGTTTTGTGTTTTGTACGTACTTTTGTTAAAAGCTATTGTTTTAAGAGTGGCATAATACAATCATGTCGGTATACACTTTGTGAATTTTATGCGGTTATAAAACCCGTGTTCTATTTTTTATATTAAGCAGTAAATCTAGTCCTTCGAAAGTAGTGTATTCCAGTGTGTCAAATTCAGAAATATCACTTGTCTAATTGAAACATAGTGATCTTCAGCACAGATAAGCTGATATAATATTGGTCTTCATAATGAATGTCAACATTATGTGTATTTCTTTTCTGTCATAATATGTTAACTCTGGCCCAAGAAAATTATTTTATAATGTCTTCATAATAAAATGTACTAAAAAAACTCATTCACAAACTCACAAACTCTTTTTAATATGTATAGATAAAAAAAAGTGTGACGTACTGTGTAAAGTGACTAATTTCTACGTGTGGCACTAGCAATAAAAGGTAAGACAAATCCACTCCCATGATCACGAAGAATAGGCCTACTCTATCACCACATCACAGAGTTTCCTCCATTGCAATATTTTTTACTTAAAAATCTCACTTTCACATTCAAAATAGTTACTTTGTAACGGTTGGGTAGAATGCATTGTTATAACCATGAATAGTAAAACATTGAATGCAAACGAAGCCACGTTTCGCAGTTGGTTTTGCGCCTACAAAATATACGCAAACCGTAACGTCAGAGCAATATAATTTCCGTTACAGGCAATGCTAACGAACTTTTAACCCTTCTCTCTCAAATCAGATTAGGAACTCCAGTTTTTTAATAATTCATTTAGTGGAAATTTTCAAAATAGAGAAATGGTAAAATATTACTATCGGAATTTACTTAACCTGCTTAATGAACCTCCCTTGTCCAAAAAATCCGTTAAATATTTATGAAAAAACGACCTTTTAAAACCCCAACGTCAAAAATGTATCCATCAATCATGCGATATTTCAATATGGTTCTTTATAAGTTGAATCAATGTTGCGTTTGAATTATGTGGAGTGTATACACGTTTATTGAAAGCAGAGCATCGATATTGTACACCACGTTTTAATAAAAGGTATTAAGTTTTAACAGTAATGATAGCAATTTGTATTTATGTTATGTGCTTGAATCAACGTTGATCAACGATTCCCGTTTTTCGATATTAAAACACTCGTGGAATAGACGAAGATACATACTTTTTTAAATAACAATGAAACAACGATAACAGTTGAGTATTGCTCTGATTATGAACAAAATTACATTTCCTGGTTTTAAAAAAATATGTGCATTCATTAACGATGCTCGCCTTATCATCAAACTTAAAAAAAAAAATATTTAAAGAAAATACATTGTATTTGTACCGTTAAAAAAATACTGGAATGCGCGTTTCAAATACCAGCGAATGAAACTTTTTCAAGTTTCATAAAAATGTATCTCTGGTTACAAAGTCTTGCAATCAATACAATTTGAAACAAGCGTGAATCGATTGAACCAAATTACTTACACCGTGTATAAGTAATGCGGTATCTAATGGAAATGCATTTGTTCTTTTGGTCAGTAATAATGCAGCTATGATATTCGGGACTGGGAAAGGCTCATCAATGAGCCATTTCCCGTCTAGGCCAGGTGTTAAATTTGGCACAAGGTGACTCTGCCAATCGTAGGAGGCGTCGAAATGAGTTCCTCAAATTTATCTTTTCCACACTTTAAACCATATAAATCGATTTTCCTCTCCTACTTATCCCTTTCCTCCAAACCTCACTCCTACTCACCCCGAACTCATATAACCTATCTGTCGAAATGACCAATACAAAAATCAGTGAGCATGTATGAACAACCACATAAATTGATTCCTAATGCGGGACCAAAACTGAAATCCCATGGAACCATTCGGCCGCTAATGCCACATCGAACAGCTCTCTTATCCGTGCATTAAAAGTTTAAATCTTTATTTGACTGCCCTATAGGTGTAGTAGCAATGTAAAATACAGTAAATGCTGCAAAAACATGGCAGCTGTTATAGTGTTCAAACCGGGCTGAGCATACGTGTTTTAGTAATATTAATTAAAGAACACTGCACTGCACATCATTGAAACTTATAAAACAAATGGTATGCTGTTTCGAAAGACAAAACATGAATTCAAATTACTTTTCATGTGTTGTCTGATAAGTATGTTTTTCATTATTTCTATTACTAATTACGGACTTTGTTTAATAAACACATTGCAAAATATACAAGATACGAATTTCTATGTGGATACATTCTTCGGTTAGAAACTGTGTAAACGAAGGAATATGTGGTTTCAACAGAACTAAAACGTTTATTATTTGCATAACCTAGTTTTATTTAAGGTCCTTCTTTGTAAATCAGTTTTTACCACATAATAGAATAGACATTAAATAAATAAATAAAATAAATTACAAAATATTCCTTCATTGTCTGATAAGAAGCGTTGTCGCTGTTATTTGTATTGGTAACAATGGCTTTATTTTAGTAGACACAATTACAAACATCCAGCATGTGAATGATTATGGCTATACTGTATTTAGTTCTTCACCATTCGTATCGTTCTAATTCTACACTTCTTCAATGTTGAGTTTCATTCTTACGACACGATTAAAACAGTTTACTTGTGCGCAGTTTCAATACTCGAACCACAGTTCATTTGTTATCTGTGCTCGAACTACCCTCCCGTCTGTCTCAAGGCCAGGCACGCGGTGGTTGAATGCCAGAGCTCTCATGTGTTCGAGACTCCCCTCTGTCTCAAGGCCAGGCACGCGGTGGTTGAATGCCAGAGCTCTCATGCATCTCATCCAGTAAATACTTATTATCTCTCTCGTGGCTCTACCGCCCCTCTCTCTGCATCTCTCAGTAAGCCCTCAGCAAACTTGGAGAATCGAGTTAACGAAGCGTATTTTCTTCGATAGAAAAAAGTCGAGTTGGTTTCCTTCTATTGAGCTTTCCCGTGCACCTTACGAGTCAATATGTTGGCATGAGCCACTAGTTCTACACTTGCTACTGGCTTGGAGAAGATAGCTTTCTAATGGAAATCTACAATTTACATTTATTTTACGGTATTAATGAGTTATTGCCAACGGAGGGCGAATTGAGGTTGCAAATTAAATAGCGAGCATGTAATTGTTCATGTTTATGGACATTTTAAAATACTTATACTTCTGACAAATCAAAGGTAATAACTTTTACAATAATTTTTCACTGAAATAATAAATTAAAATCCCCCCCCCCCCCCCCCCCCCCTCCACACACACACCAAAATTTATACTTGCGATTAAAACAAAACAATTTGTATTTATTGTCTTCCCACTACGTTACAAGGATTGATTTTCATTGGAGCCATACTTGTCTGTCTGTAGTCTGTTTGATAGTATGTTTATTTACATTATAATCTACTACTATCTTACATTCTGAGAGAAAATGGAAGCTCAAAAAATAACGGATTAAAACTCTCCGTTTGAGGTCAACTTATATTTCATTTTATAGAATATCTCCTTTATGACATATACCCTATAACTTGAGCAATTCGTTGAAATGTTTGTCAGGCGCTTTGTAAGAAGCAGAATAAATAAAGACAAGTCTTTACGGCAGCATAATTATGTGAGACGGTGGTTGCCATAATGAACGCCATTTAATTTGTACTACAGACGATTCGTATCATAAAACAAGTGAAATAAGATTACGTTATTAAACTAACTACCAACTTTACATTTTTAAATTACCAACTTTTTAATTAAACCGACGAACTATTTGGCACTATTCCATGCAAGAGGCAACAAATTAACAAAAATAGGTCAAGGCAACACCTAGGACAACCTTCTCCCAGCTTGTAGGTCGCATGGACATCTCCGTGCATAGTTATACGAGCCTCTGCTAGGGTCTTTGGAAACAGCATTCAATAAAGTAAGATATTGGTTTTCCTCTTGCTATCTCTTGCCAGTGTGAGAGTCGAAATATTCATTTAAACAAAACATATGAATTTGGCGAAGAACACAGTTTCTCTTATTTAATTAATGTTATTAATATAATGCAAATAACTTTTAGAATCGTTCGTTTAGGGTCAATGAAATACAAGAGATAAGTAAAACTACTTGATACACATTAAAATCCTCTTTATAACATTTTCCAAATAATTCCGAATATAAAAACAGACCCTCATTATGTAAGCCACGCGCATCGTACATTTTTAGAGAAGAATGCATGGACAAACAATATCAAAGCAAACAAAAAAACACACGCACAATCCTCGCATAGAAAGCTGCGTTTTTAGAACGTGTGTATTGCGAGTTGTACGATCTATTCAGTTCAGTTCGCACCTCGGGACACGGTTCATCCTTACTAATCAACACGTCTTGCCACTTCATGAGCAAGTCCCGCATAAACCGTGATTATACCGAGTGTATGAGGCCGTTATCTCTCTTATCACAGCTTTGCAAGTGCTGAGGGGTCGATGGTGGCACCATTAGCCGCCTAGGAGGTGGTAAAACAGCCCATCACTGCCTACATACAAGAAGATGCACGACCTAATTACATTCTAGGTCTTGAAAGTGCATGTTCTAACGCACTCAAGGATGCTGGAACAATTAACTGGCTTCCGGATATTAAACCGTAAATAGACGCTAAGTGTTATGATGGTAAAAGTCATATTTATGCACATGGTGATAGCACAAAATAATGATAGTAATAATTAATTTGCTGTGAATTGGTGTTAAGGTGGAGGGATGCTCTTAGTAGGCCTATTAAAACCAACGGAAAATTAACGGGTTTTTAAATTATATCTCAAGATTGCTACATCAAATCAAAACACTTAAACGCTGCTCTTTTGTGGTTTAGTAAACATACTCAATGTTGAATATTTCTAATATTATAATCCGTATGGTAGTTTTTGTTTATTAAATCCATGATAAGTAAGCAAAATTCAATAGAAACAACCCTGCTGAAGACAATTAGAAATGCTTATCTAACAGGCTGAAATGGTTACAAAATCACTACGCAGAGTGGTATCACTTTTTTGTTTATAAGTAGGTAGCGTTCTTTAGGTATACAAAACTGTAATGCCACGTGGCTTAAATTCGGAGAAAAAACGATTATTTTATTTTGTGTAGTTCTAGGTGTTTAAGTGCACTATCGACAGATTTATTATACGAAAACACGAGTGTGTTAAATAGTAGTATAAATATCAGCTTCTCATTTAGCCAAATAAATTAAATATAATAGGCGAAATTTAGTATCAACAATTTATATTTATGTAGAAAATAATATTTCTTGAGGAAGTTTGCTATTTTTCACATTAAAGCACTGAGAATAGGACATACACAACATTCACGGAATGGGACACGTCAACTAGAAATGTTCACGGGCCACTCTGGAAAGCTTTTATAAGCACTAACCTATTTTACTAGTACTTCCGCGACCACGGCCTGTGATAAGGCACATTACGTTAAAACACATGAGTCTCAGGAATATGATTCTACTGCAGGTAAACGAAAACTGAGAGAATTTAAATCCCAGAATAATTAACATTGGATTTCATTCTAGAGACGTATTTTCGTTATCGTAAACGATCTAACAAACAGTTTTCACAAAATTGAAGTATTACAATAGAGATCGGCAAACTTAAACTTCACTCAATGAATTTAATTTTTAACCATTCCAATGTTTCATATGTATTTTTAATTACTGATGTTATTGATAAACTTACGGTGTGAGAATATTCACAGATGCACCACTCTTCTGATGTAAAAATTATACTCGATATCAAACGAAACTAAATACAAAGAAATTCGAATCATGGCAAAAAGGTGGTAGTTTTTTTTTGCTCTACTTACAAAAATGCAAACAGATCGTTTCAGTTATGAACTTAAATATGGTGGAGAACTTAAATCAGTTACACATTGTATCACTTTGAGGGAACAAAATTAGTAAGGAATTATTTATTGCATGTGAGAAATTCGTGCACATTCAAGAGCATATCTGCCCAAGCGTTTGTTTTAAAGGGAGAGGGGGGAAGGGGGCGGGGGGGTTCATAAAAATATAGTTTGTTTTTCAGTGGTCCGGCTCGAAAATGATCTGTATATGTATGTATATATATATTATAGTATGAAAACATTTTCAAAGGTTAACCAACCCAACGTTTATTTTCAAAAAATAAATGTCAACCTTTACCTTTACCGTTAAAAAAGTTGTCGTACTAAACATTGTACAACCAACAAAATCTAAGAAATCGTATATATAATATATATCCAGTAGCCCTAGAGTCAAAGCGTTTGCCCAACTCTGTATTAATTGGGAAATCGAAGCTAATATTTTCATACAAATTGACTGTATTTTGGTTCAACCGTTCCCAACTAGCCCACTTTACCCGAAAGGTTTATTGATATTAATTGATGTTGAAACTTTAACGGCACAAAACATCCAGGTTTTTAGTGCCTTTTTTTCCCAAAAGGCTGAAGATGATAATATTGGTCCTACGTTATAGCCGTTCCATTGTATGAATGAGTGTGAATTACAATAAAATTAACTTGTAAGTAGAGCATGTATGGTCTCATATAAAGGGATGTTTAAGTTGGATGAAGGGATAATTGAAATCGCTAGTTTATGTCCTCTGAATACAATTTAGATAAATTAATCCTGGTTTTCAAATAAGGTCACACCAGTCGTATTCTAAATGTGTGATTAACTCGTGAATCATGATAAATGATGTAAGGTCAACTGTAATAACATCTAATTAATTTGATGAAGTAATGATAAAGCTCGTCGGTCGTTGCACTTCCCTTGCTGCAGTCTGTACCGAGTTCTGTCCTATTCAACCCTAAAGCTATTTTGTAGATTTCGCTTAGTTACACAGTTTTAATGTTTATTTAAATAATATGAAACGGTTACATTCAAGATTTGATGTCGTGTTGAGGAGTTATTTTTCAATTTTTCGAGATTTTAAACGAGGTCAAGTAAATAGTGTTTTACTTGGTGTTGATATTATTGCGATATCTATAAAAATGAAATCGGAAGTTAGTTTTGTAATATTGAGTATGTATGTACATTATTCCAGAGTTTTATTTTGATGTCTAATTTTAAATTGGTAATTTTATTTGGATGTATGTTATATCTTGGATGAATAAGTGTGTATTTTCATTGGCTAACCAGCTGATTATCAACTTAACATTGTATAAATCTAAGCACGACACCCTGTGTGGGCCCGGGGTAGAATAGGCCTAGGGTGACTCTTCTAGTCGTAAGAGGCGACAAAAGAGAACCTGAGCCTCTCCCCCCACAGTCCCCTTCAGATTCCTACTACTACTTGGGTCGTCCTCCCTTGCTTGACTCTCCTTATGACGACCCCGCGATGTATAATAGATCTGATTCGGAAATCATATGATCTAAGCTGTCAAGTACGTCTTTAAACACCTTAAGTTAAAAATTCAAATAAAGCACAACTGAAGAATTGTATAGCACTACCCTTACGGGGGGCTATACTCTGAAAACCAATATCTATCATATAAAGTATTGTGGCATCCCATGGTCACCCTGCCTCACAGCTGTGCCGCTAGAGAGCGGAGAAGACACCGTCCGTACCTAGTGGGAGTTGAAAGCCCAAGGCCACGGTGGAAGGAGCAGTGAGTGTTGGGCATCCTCCAAGTTCAGTCCTAACTAGTGTGATTGGTACGGTTGAATTACATCCGTGCATATAATATACCAAAAAACAATACTCTGATAACATTTTGTATTATTTCGCATACCTACACACGTATATCCTGATAGGCTTAGGTAGTTACAGTATATCACAATGCAAAATTGTACAGCTTCTAATATCACATCATATGTAAAACCCTCTCGCCAATCAACACATGGAAATATATCCGCTCTATTCTAAGTGGCCACCTGACGTATAAGCGCGCCCTGTTTTCTAGATTGGATCATTCTCGCATTGAATGACCGTCTAACCCGGTATTAATTAGATCCCCGTGTTCCCACGATGGATCCCTGATCGCCTATTGACCTCAAACGTGCGGGTCCGTAGCCGTAACTCGCACGTCTACCCGCGCGGTTACCTCAGACGGCGCTTGGACTCCTGGGGGTAGTATAGCCCACTACACATCGCATCGCCAGAGAGATTGGTACGCCGGAATATCAAATTCCTCCGGATACTTCACATACCTTAACGTGAAAACATGAGTCTACGGGTAAAATAATGTTGTTTCTAGCTTGATGAACCAGAAAGATTGAGAAGTGTGGTACCGTCTTGGGGTATTTAGTGAGATTAGATAAGAATAAGTTCAAGGTCAGTGGTCATATTTTGTATCCTTACAACGTAAGGGATGACAAACGCAAATATTAAAGCTCGGGGAAGTTGCTTTTATTCATTAAGTCATTACTTCAAGAAAGTTTTGAAGGATTACATTACACAAAGAAGTTTTTTATATGTAATTGACATATAAATAAGAATTGTTTACTGTAACGAAGAAAACAAACTTTGTGAAAAGTTGTGAAACCCTAAAATTAAAAAACAACCCCGACTGGGAATTGTACAGCGAATGCATCAAACATATTGTGTGCACGTTGAGTGTAAATGACTTTGGCACTGAAATAAAAACTGTTACTACGATTTGTCTTTATTTAAGTGGGTGTAAAAATAACTTTGATTTGCAATGTAAACCAGGTTTTGTAACGTCTGTTACGTTTGTGTTAAATCAAACGTTTTTCCGCTAAAAATCTTTTTTTAGCTTATTTAATTACAAAATGAAGTACGAAACGGTATTTATTTGACTTGTAACATAATCTGCTAACCTGCAGCAAAGGTAGCTTTAAACAAGATTACATTTTGAATTCATCCTTATCAGTCCCTCAAAGATCTCTGCGCTATTCAAATGTAAACATATAAAGTGCCTGATTAATTCCGATATTGTTTGTGTTTCTTTGAAGCTGAATATCGCTATTTGCGATATTGATTTGATCCTGTGTAGATTTGCACCTCTCAACGCGTTAGTTTCTAACGAAGAGTTTACTGAGTAGACTGTTGCACGCCTGAAGGATGTCCTGAAGGGAAGGAACCTTACAAAGAATCAATTAATTACATTCAAACAGGTTCCTTTGTAGCACAACTGTATCAAGATTGTAGGTGTGGTTTACACGGCTATAGAAATAAGTTCAGTAACTACTTTATAACAAGCCATGAATTATTAATAAAGCTCTTTTGTAGGAATTTATATTTCTAAAGTTTCCACAAAGGGCAAAAAAGTATTGCTTGTTGAATAAGTATAAGAAGGAAACTGCACACTCTGTTGTACTGTAATACTAATAGAGACCGTATGGCAGGAAGAGTGCGCTGTGAGCGGCCTTATCAATTTAGATGTAATAACTAGCTCGACTTAAGTGAAGTGCTCTAAATCTTATCTCCTCAATAAATAATGAAGTTGTTATTATAGACATGTCACTTAAATCTAAATATTAATGTGTTGTTGTGTTGCTATTTAGTTTTATTATGTTAAATGATGTTATTAATTTAGTATATATATTTTATATCATTTTTATTTATTGAATATATTGTGTATTGTGATAAATATTTATAAATACATAGTTGTAATATTTTAAAATACATAGTGTTGGGGGGGGGGGCCCACCCCCCTTTAAATCAATTATAGCTGAATATGATACGCATTTAAAGGCAAATAACTATCTAATAAATATGTGCTGTACAATAGCGTAAACAATCCATAACTTGCTATAATGTTTTATAAATATAGTAGTTTCATTGTTGCCCTTAATTAAGCAATACTATTTTGTAAAATATGAGGTTCTTATTTGTGGTCCGTAGTCCGTCCTTCCTCAACTTTATGCTCAACAATGCCAATGATGTATGTGAATTATTCTCAAAAATTATGCGTTGTTATGACAATCTTGCATTGTGCAGTGTGTATAACGAAAAACATACTCCCCCCCCCTCCAATCCTCTCCGCCCCTGTAAATTAATCAACACACAAAACTATTATGCGCGAAATAACGCAATATTCAAATATGGGGAACATATTATACAAACATTAATTTTATGGTAAGTACATCATAATTGCTCTTTTGCCAATAAATAAAATAAATTCGTATTTATAGTGTCTACCCTCTCAGTAACAACGCTGATTTTCAGTGGGGCACTTTAATTTGAAGCGACTAAAGGCCGATTCACAATTGAAATAAGAGTTGAAATAGTGAAATAGCAATAAGGTTTAAGCGAATTGGAACATACAATAACAATGCTGTGGTTCACAACCGTCACAGTGGATTGAAATAGTCATAAGAAATGAATCAATTCCACTTCTTATTTCAACTTCCCATGATGCACCTTATGACGAACCAATCAGAACGCAGAAGAGCCAGAAGAGAAGGCCTACTACGGAGATCAAAACAAAAACAGTGGTGCCGGATGTGCTGTTGTTGATGTCAATGATAGTAAATACATATTAAAGCACTGGCTTGATTACTGAAATAAGGTACTAGAAGACTGTTGTGAACCAATAGCTTCTTATTTCACTATTTTACGGATTCTTATTGCAACTCTGATTTCAATTGTGGATCGGCCTTAAACCAACCCTGTAGGTTCCGAACATCATCGACGAGTGAGCGATAACCAATCAAAGATCTGTATTTTACTATGAAACTCACTCGCAAGTAAACCGTTGTACGGAGTAGACGTATTCTGCTTCACTCTGTGCGCGTCATTAGTGAGCGATATCAGTGTTATTGTATTGTAGTGAATAGTAACCTCATATCGTGTGTGCATCCTAAGGAACATTCAAATGATTGCTTCTTGGACTATCTGCTTTCTGTTGGTTTTTAATCAATGATGTCTTTCAAAGGTATAAACACAGAACAATACACAAGGGCTTCATCAAGTAAAATTAAAAAACCTTCCGACGATGCTGTCACCCCTGAAGGAAGCAACACAAAAAAGAGGAAGAAGATTACTACTATCACCGAAGAAGGTATGGAACTAGAGTCGAACATACCAACAAAAAACCGTTTTCACGCCCTCTCCGAGTCAGACGGGGATGACGAAGAGGATGATAAGAGCGTCAATGACTCAATTCACCATCAAGGTAAACAAGAGAAAATACCTCCAATTGTTTTATATCATTTTGTCGAACACCACACAAAGGCGTTTAGTTCTCTCAGAACTCAACTGCAAGAAGACTTTGACTTAAAATATAAAGGGGACAGAGTCATCATCAAAGCCAATACCAAAGAAGATTATGATAAAATACTATCAACGCTTAATCAAAACAAGCTACAATATCATACCTACACACCATCACAAGATCGGGAACTAAGACTGGTCTTAAAAAATATGCCTCCCAATCTTACTACCGAAGAAATATTCAATGATATCAAAAGACTAGGTCTTAAACCTATAAAAGTTACTCAAATGTATAAAAAACAGAATGAGAACTCAAACCCTGTCCATCTATACCCCATGTATATTGTGACCTTCGAGAAAGGGACGATTCTTAGGGACGTGTACCAACAAACAAAAGTATGTTACTGCGTAGTCAAGTGGGAAAAATTTAAAAACATGTCAGGGGTAACACAATGTTACAACTGCCAGTCATTCGGGCATATTGCTAAAAATTGCAAAAACCTTCCGAAGTGCGTAAAATGCGCAGGATCTCATTTAACCAAAGACTGTGAAAAAACCTCAGAAGTAAATCCAACGTGTAGTAACTGCCAGGGCCCTCATCCTGCAAGTTATAGACAGTGCGAAGTATACGCTAGACAACTCAACTTGAAAACTCGTCCTCAACAAAGTCAACAAAGAGAACGTGATCATCGCTCAAATGTCAACACACCGACGTTCAAAGATAAGGACTTCCCAACCCTCTCGAGCGACCCGCCGTCATCGTCGAATCAACAACAACCAGAGTGGCCCAGGTCAACGACATCTCAAAATGTAGAGCAGCCAGAAACGGTTAGTTTTATCAGTATACTACAAGAAATTAAGTCAATATTTTCCGACTTAAACTTTAAAAACATAAAAACTGTACTAAGTACAACCATACTCAAAATGAGTAAGGCATCGGATAGTATTTCTAAAGTAGCAATACTTTTAGAGGGAATTATTGATCTATTTCCTTGAGATGGCGGTCCCAAAAGAACTAAACTTCATTTACTGGAACTGTAATTCAGTAGCCGCTAAAGACAAACAAATCGAACTCATGGATGTCATGGTACAACATAACATCGATATTATAGGCCTATCGGAAACAAAACTAACACCACGTCATACATTAAAACTACTAGGGTATACAGTATATAGAAGAGACCGTCCAAGTGCCGGTGGTGGTGTGGCCTTGGCGGTCAGTAATAAAATTCCACATTACGAACAACTTATCCCAGCTATGACTAAGCTAGAGGCAGTCGCAATCACAATAGATCATCCACGACACCCAGTTACGGTGGTTTCAGTCTACAACCCCCCCAAAGGTCAACTTGATACGCGTGATTTAACGAGCCTACTACGGCTGAACAATAAAGTTATCATCATGGGTGACCTAAACGCTAAACACATTGCATGGAATTGTCCAGTAAATAACAGAAGTGGAATAACACTGCTTGAACATTCCTTTTACAAATAATTACGCAATCGCATCTCCGCCTGAGCCCACCTACTATCCTACTAGAGCGCAAGCAAGGCCTAGCGTCCTTGACTTAGCAATATTGAAAAACATAAACACTTCTCCACTACACACAGTGCCAGTACTGCCTTCGGATCATAACCCAGTTCTATTTACTATCAACAATACGACTGTCCCCCAGCCCGCCCGCCTATCGTATCGCTATAACCAGGCAAACTGGAAATTGTTTCGCGAGGAAATTATTAAAGACATCCCTATAAACCCAAAGTTAAAAAATGGGAACGAGGTTGACAGGTTTGCTAATCTTTTAAGTGATTCAATAAAAAACGCTATGGACATGGCAATACCAAAAGTACCGATGACGACAAAGTTCAGTGAGTTGCCAAACATAATACGCGCGAAGATAAAAGTGAGAAATAAATGGCGACGCTTATGGCAGCAACACAGAGACCCCCATACAAAACAAAAACTAAATCAACTACATCAGCACATTAAAAATGATATCTATCAGTGGAGAAACACCCAATGGAATTCGTTCCTAAAAACGCTACAACCCACGGACAACTGTTTGCTCTGGAAAACAACAAAAATGATGACAAGAAAACCTGAAGCAATACCACCACTGGATACACCCCACGGCACCGTCTACAAACACGAAGACAAAGCTAATGCACTAGCTGATCACTTCGAAAGCGTACATATGCAAAATGAAAACATGAGTAACCGATCTCACGAAAAGAAGGTTCAAAAAGTAGTCCGAGAATTCAACGATGATATTTCAGCCAACATTAGCTGCCCACTCGCCTCCCCACGAGAAGTATTGAACATCATTAGAAATCGCCGGAACAGAAAAGCGCCCGGAGAAGACAAAATAACTAACTACGTGTTAAAACATCTACCGAAGCAGTGCATAATCGCAATAACAATTCTTATTAATCACGTATTATTACTCTCTCACTTTCCTACTCCCTGGAAGAGGGCAAAACTTATTTCCTTCCCTAAGCCTGGGAAAAATACTTCTAATGTTCAAAATTACCGTCCCATTAGTTTATTGACTTCGCTCAGTAAGGTAGTGGAGAAAGTGATACTTACAAGATTAAACCAGCACATTTCCCAAAATAACATATTAATTCCCGAACAGTTTGGATTCCGAGCAGGCCATTCTACAACGGCACAGCTTGCGAGACTTGCTGAACACGTCACAGACAATTTTAATTTAAAGAAACACACAGGCATGATTCTACTAGACATCGAGAAAGCCTTTGATACTGTATGGCACCAAGGCCTTATATATAAACTAATTTCCCTAAAATTTCCTAAATATCTAATCGCTATCATTCAATCATATCTTAAGGAAAGAACTTTTTACGTTAATGTTAACCATGCCAAGTCAAGCATCCGAAGCACTACAGCTGGAGTACCACAGGGCTCGTTATTGGGACCAGTCCTATTTTCCCTTTACATCAACGACATACCACGCATAAAAAATATTATACTTAGTGTATTCGCAGACGATACAGCACTCATAACTTCATCATTTCGCCCAGGCGCCATCGCACGAAGACTAGAAGCTGCTTTCAACAAACTCAAACAGCACTTCCACAAATGGAAAATCAAAGTCAATGCTCAAAAAACAACAGCAATCCTGTTCACAAAAAGAAGACCAATGAATAAGCCACAAATTGTAATCCAAAATCAAACAATACCCTGGGCAAACGTCGCAAAGTATCTTGGACTTCATATGGACTCGAAACTCAATTTCACGCATCACCTAAATCTCAAAATTCAACAGGCATTTTCTATAGTGGCTAAATTATACCCCATGTTAAACAATTCAAGCAAACTAAAGACTAAAAATAAACTGTTATTATATACAATGCTCATTAGACCTGTGTTAACATATGCGTGTCCCGTATGGAGCTCGACGTGTGCTACGAACTATAAAAAAATACAAATAGTACAAAACAAAATTTTAAGGATGATAGGTAATTTCCCCAAAAGAACCCCTATTTACAAGTTACATAGTTTTTTTAATTTACGGCCGATAAGTGATTTTGTATATGACATAACCGAACGGTTCTATATCAAGTGTACCAAGCATGTCGAGAATAACCTTATAAGTAAAATAGGTGACTATACCTTATTCACTCTGCCTTATAAGCGATACAAACATAGACGGACTAAGCACATTCTATTATAAATCATTCCTAGAGCTAGAGTTAGTGTATATACTAGCTAAATATCTATTAATATTACTATCTATGATATTATTGTTATTTTATTATTTTTTGTCTGCTATTGTTTCCTCTTATGATCAACTTATCTTAATCTTATTGATAGCAAGTGTACCACGCTTCCATTGCTAATTAATGTAAAATTGACTAGCTGTCAGTTCTATTCTCTCAAACGAGGGTTTTTTAAATAATTTTTTCCCTCATTCTTTTACTCCAAGTTTTCTGCTGTATCACCACAATTACGTCATGAAGTAATGTTAAGTTGAAAGTTAAGAGATATATCTATTCTCAGGAATTTCTGTAAACAAAATCAATTGTACTTTGTGTTTCTTGTATTTCCTAATAAAACTGATTTATTTAAAAAAAAAAAACTATGAAACACATGAATCAATACTTTCAAAGCTCTTTATATATGTTTACCATCTTAACATAACCTTTAATGATATGACCTTAATATTGTAGTGGAATATTAAAATACTTTGCTAAAACATTTTCTTTGATGACTTAGAACAGATTTTTCATCATTAAACTTAGTTGGAAGTTTTACATATCGTTCTGGCTGGAAAAATATGCATGACTTCTTACTCTTTCTACCATCGACCACTAGTGATATAAATTTGATTAAACATATAACATTATCTCATTCATGAAAGTATATGTATGTTTTCCAATTCCAATGCATAAGGTCCAGGGCTTATTCTCGGCTTGCTCTAGAGAATTTACTTTGATCTATTGATCGATACGATAATATAATCCAATTTTGTAAATGGTACCATTGGAGATGTACTTACAACGAATACGCACATACATACTATAATATCCCCCACCGAAGACAATCTGATGTGTCTAAAAGGCTTAACAATAAGTTAACATGAATTTATTTAATCACAACTTAAAATTATTATTTGTACCTATATAAAATTGATTTTTTTCGATTTTAAATTCGTATGCATTTTTAATTATTAACACTGCTTTTACGCAATATACAAATAACACCCTCTTATAATCAAGGTTATTCTCTAATTATGTATGCGACCAATATGGCTCCTATGACGTCACGCGAAGCTATGAGTCAGTGCTACTAAAAGTAAAGTATAATCGTGAAATTAGTCCCTGGTAGATTCTTTCTGGTTGAGTAGATGTAACAGCAGCAAAACACAACAGGTGTGCAGTGCAGCCTGTTTTAATTTAGAAACATAGGCGATCGTAAACATGCTGCACTAAATGTATTTATGAGAGCTTTAAAGTTACTTTGTAATCTGTACGAAAGTGTTTACATCGTTTACATAGACGCTGTATCCATGCAATGTGTGTCAGTAATAAAATAGTCACACAGGTGGCTGTACTTTTGGGTGTTTGTTTTGGATATGTAGCATCCTTTACGAAAAGGGTTAGTTTCACCTGCGCAAAATTAAAGTGTTTTAGTTATATTTTGAGAACGGTACACACTATTGGAAAAGTGGTTACCAACCCACATTTAGTTTCATAACTTTAAGTGCACATATGTACAGTGGGTCCGTGGCTTAGTTGAGAACAAGAAAATCAGTCAATCATTCGTCGAACTTGGCATTTTACAAATGATGTACACACCCACTTCTTGACTAACACAAACATGAGATGAAATCCCCGAATTCATTACCAGAAGCCATAACAGAAGTTCAACCATGCGCACATTTCTTGGAAGCCCAACATCTAGTCAAATAATAGGCGTCCACACAACAAACAAACGATTACATTTGATTACTTTTTGACAGTTCGGACCCAACAATTTCATGGAAACTGCGGTCGCACTCGGGCTGTACAAACAACTTACTTATAAATGCAGTGACCTAAATGTCCTGCGGCGTTCTCAGCTTTGCCACAGTCCACAGACACAGCTTATTAGTTAAAAAGCCGATGGAGTTCATATACAAATACCATTCTCGAGCATGTTTGCATGTCATATGCCTCAAAGCTAAAACGATTCTCGTAATTGCCGAGACGGGAGTAAATAAACATTATGGTATAATATGCTTGTTACTCGTCTTTAACTACGTTGAATACATACATCGAAGTGGCACAATTCTAAGACTTTGGAAATCGTTTTAGTTTTGTTCAGAGACATAATAGAAGCGCTGCCAGCTCATCTTCATTGAGTGAAGTCAAGTAGATGTACAAAAGGATTGGAGGATAATCGCCATAGTCTTGCGACACGCAAACCTCTAGGCTTCACGCGGAGAATCGACAAGCTCCATCTTTTACAACATAAGTCCCTATCAAACTCTATCGTAAGTTCGTCAGCTGTTTTAAATTGTTGAAAAGCAACATTCACTGCTGCTCACATTTCGCTGGCAGAATGCCAGTTGACATTTGTTAGTACTTTGCAAAACGAAATAAAGTATCAATTTTATCCTATGACAATCCCTATAGCAAAAATTTAGATTTGTTGTTTATCAGTAATGTGTTCTTTGTAAGCTGTTCGTTCTTGATACAAAGTATACATATCCGATATAATAGTAACAATGAGGGTATAAGAATTTGAAGATCATTCAAAGGAATCAACGGTCAAACAAACCAAGAACGGAGGGACGAGGAGAACGGGCAGAACGGGATTTGTTGCTTAACGGAGGCTCTCAAGAATAACTTAATTGCGTTAATGTGACATAAACAGTTCCATGACTCAATCCTGTTCTATAACTAGTATAGCAGGGTATAAACATAAGAAGCTTAATTAACAATATAATTAACAACGTTTCTAAAATGAATAATATTCACCTAATGGTCCCATAAACGTTTCTCAGCAGTGACCACAAATAAAATCACACCCTGTTATTAAGATTACGGCGAAATAAAACTTTGTTGACGAGACTTTAACTGCGGAGAAAAACATCCATCTTGTAATCACAAAAATAATAGACCGGTGATCTTTCTGGAACACGCTATATAATATATACGAGCTATTACACCGCTGATCCTTTGATTTATTATTCATTAAAGAACAGTTGATGATCTGTTGGGGCTTCTGCAAACCTGAGCCATAGACGCTCCCAAGACAATGACATCATTAAATGTAAGGTATAAACAGTAACAGCGCGGTTTTGATGGCTGCGATTGTAAAAGACAGCATACAAACTCTTGGGAGGGTTTATCAAGACTTCATAAACTATTTATAAAGTATGAACTTTATTCCCCATCAAAGAATATCTAACGTAGGCTTCAATACCTCAAGTCATTTCTTTTAGAAATGTAACTATGGTTCTGGCGTATCAAATATTCACGCTGTTTTCTTCTCCACGAAAAGTTTGCAAGAGCCTTTTGTTGCTTCATCAACATTATCCTTGCAAAAGTACCGGAGGGAATTAAGAAAATATATGAAACATATTTTATATTCATGGGAAGATTGTGCACCGTAAACACACACTGAAATGCAAAGATCTAAATAGATGAGATTTCAAAACTTATCCTCTGTAGTTTGGAAAATGAGTTTCTTGAGGTTAGTCCCGGAAAATTCCGATGGTTTTCGTAAGGTTCTTATTTTTAAGTGACTTCTTGTATAGAATGAAGGGGAGAGGATGTAAGGACTTCGTAAGGTAATTTCCTTTCATGAATAATTAAACCGAAAAAGAAAATGGTAAATAATATATATGTTTCTGCTTATGAATAATCTTAACTGGTGTGTTCTCATTAAGCTTGAGATATTCAGGTCATTTATTTGTAATTCCCGCTTTGGGCTGAAACCAAGAGTCCCATTTTCCAGATTCCTGCATTTACCAAAAGGTCTACATCACATTTCCCCAAAATAGTGGCATAAGACGGTGCTTGTGCCAGGGTATTCACACGGTTTTCATAAAAAAGTATAACTGATATATTTACATTCAAACGGTGGCTAGGAATCGCGTTTGTATTCACGCTCGGTCTTCTCCTAGTGACGTCACAGCTGACACGCTGGATATTTTCAAACTCAGTTTACTACGGGACCAGATGTCCGATGAAGCTGAATTAAAGACGGATTTACACGAAATTTGATTATTCTTGGGGTGACGTGTGGAGCAAACAAGATGAGATACTCTCTTTAGTGGTTATACCAGAGTGGGAATGCTGGGCTGGCTATCAGGGCTATTACATGAAAGCAAGTACCAGGATTTAAAGCGGAAACAATCTACAATGATTTAGCTAGTATACCACAATAAAACATATTATACGAAGATTACAATGATGATAAGAAAGATGATGATACGAAAGAGTACAATTTCACATATAAGAACACCATATTTATATCATGCAAATATATCAATGAGGATTATCAAGGAACAATATTACGGAAAAAAATAAAGAGAGCATATAAATATTAATAATTGAAAAACGATAAATGAAAACGGAATAGATATTCATATAATCAACCACCAGCATATCATATTATAGTACGTATGAACAAAAATCCACGGTGGTTGAAAAAACAAAACACAGATACAAAGAGGAGAGAATTATGTTGTAAGTGCAGAAGTTTGAAAATACTAATCTGTCAGCTCCGAATTCCCTAAACTTTTTAATCGACCGACTTACTAATCTAGGATTGGTTGCCATGGTTTCAAGTTTCAACAAACATTATATGCCAATTGCACAGTGGCTTCTACCAGGCGCTATTTTTGATCTCCGATTAACAGAAAATCGTAGGATTAAAGTTTGGTGAAACTGGCCCTAAGTATTATACACCATAGATTGTAATGGAAGTAAAATACAATGTTAATATTTTTACGTTTTGGTTGGACATAACACAGCGAGTATCATATATTTCATAAGTTGGTACACGTGTTTCTGACCATTCTATTCATATTTCTCGTCTGTTGTTTTTCATCTCCTGTAAATTTGATTCCTTCAAAATATGGACCACACGCTCTGATCACGGTCAAAGCTCTCTCTCTGTTCTGCTGAATATGTTACATCCAGCTAGGCCGCATATTTACATTCTCTAACTGAATTTTACACCCAGTTCTCAAATTCTGTTGGGAATTGGTTAAACAAATATGTACACACCATTCCATAACTGACTACACAAGTTCGTGTGTTTTAGTTTTTTTTTTTTTGTGGTTACATACTTGCATGACTGTGAATGTGATAAAACTCGTGATTTTCGGGAATGTGAAATTTAACTGATATACCACTGATCTTAAAATCAGTTTGTGTTTTGGTAAGTATTTATTTTATCATCCATTAAAGTTCATATCCGTAATATCGACTTAATTTAAATCGATGGAAATTGTGAGACAAACATTTATTTCTATAGTATTTATTTATTAAATCTTTCTATTCATTTACAATATAGAATCCAAACACAAACAGTGACTGTCAATGTATGCCAAAAATAATTTAAAATCAAATATAGTAATGAATATGACATTTAAAAAAAAAACTAGAAAAGTTAATACTAAGAACAGAACTATGTTAATAAACAAATTATTTCATATGTATCAGATTGTCCTAGTCAAAAAGGAAAATACACACACACACTTAATTTTAACAAAACATATTCAAATATAGTATTTAAATCTCCTGTTATCTCCAATGGTTTATAATAATAATAATACGGCATGTTTTAACAACATCAGCACTCTGTTATTAAATATTTATGGATATATTTCTTAGGACATAACATATTATCGTACATCGCAGATTTATTCAGTTTAATAACTGAACATGATAGACAGACAAATATTAAATTAAATGAATATAGAACCCACCCAAACAATATGGGCTTTGTACTTTCGTGATTCCACTCTTCCAGCAATGGGGCACGGCCGCACGGAAAGACGTTATAACTGTTGGCCGTTCCTTTTGTCGCCAACCGGATCTCAACGTCAGTTCCGAAATGTAAATTTACAGTCCATCAGTTTTCTTCAAGTTATCCATGAAATATCGTCACATCGAGACTTGGACTGTCCGTTCTCGTAGATCTTCTAAATCCAATCTCTTTCGTCACACGGCCCATTTTTTCAATTTCCTGCCGTTATCATTGTAACTCTTGTGTTTCCCTTAGTTTGTGTTCACACGCACATTCAGTTGGAAAACTTCATAACCGTCAGATGTCTTTAAAGGATGAGCAAACGAACTTGTCGGGTATAGGTCTAGAGGATTTTATTCCGTACGATTGAGGTTGACCACGTGTTTATGTGTACGATCTTGTTTACGTCTCTTAATTTACAGTTTTGTATAGAGAGCTTGCAATAACGTCATTTCCGGTGTCGCACGGTGGCCATACTGAGGTACTCTGTAAACATTTGTTCACGTTCTTCCGACACTGCATTGTTGCAATATTGCAGATGTCCTTTGACTGACACATCAACTGTTTTCAAACAAAGGTTTCGTATTATCACTAACAACAAAATAAGAACGCGTTAACTCTGAAGGCAATCATTTGCATGTGCTATCATTTTGTTGAACTTTTACCTGCACACATCAATCCATACGGCTTAAAACTGTGATATTTCCTGGATAACCTATGTGTCTTCTACTGACAGAGCAAATGTAAACCAGCAATATGTACCTCATAATGGCCGCCACGTGACGTCTATTGAAAGCTACCTATATCAATTCTTACATCAATTGAAGTGTTCATTGCAAAACTGTGTTCAAACAAAAATACAGATTTAAGCTTCATTATTGTCCGAAATCATATGAAGCATTTTGTGGTGTATGTATATTAACATATCCAGAAACTCAAACAAAACCTTTTTGTATACAAGTGACATGGGTTTGAATTGCTTAAAAAAATTAAACGTACAATTTATTGACAAATTCAGCTGGTGATTTGCAGTCAAGAATCTTAACCAAGAATTATACCTAATTTTTTGTGATCTATTGGTATTTAAGACATGAATCAAGCGGTATATTGTTTTTCAGTACAGCAACAAATTAATTAATTAATTATTTAAAATTATAAACTAATACAAATTATAGTAGGCTAAATAGAATTCGCCAAACATGTCAATACTATATTGATTGTTGATGTACTGAACGCTTTATTCAGAGGTTTTGAGAAGTGAACATTTAACGAAAACATCCAGGGAACTTGCATGTTTCCAATATGCGTGGAAGTATATAAAGTGTATCTGACTTCGTCATAAAACACCACAACGCAATGTAAATGTTTTAAAATTGAACATTTAGGTTCCAATGTTCCATTTCCCGCTCTTTTATTTTCAAACGACCTCTGGCGTCACCTGTAACAACCATATATGCATGAATTTTCAACTGCAGGCCTATGTTTTATATAACAAAGAAATATGTCACGCAAAGGGTAAAAGTTTATCTGCAAAGAACACTTTTAAACGGTGACATTTTGGCAAGTTTGTCCACCATAAAAATGTGTGAAACTATCAGCTCTAAAAATTAAAATCCGTTTCAATTAAAATCAAAATTAAATACGTTTGTGGTCAGACAGTTGACTGTTATCAAGTAGAATTATAAAATGTCATCGCATAGAAACAACGAACGTGGGTATGAGTCCCGCACTGTATTTATTTAGTGTCTATTTTATTCAGTTATAAGATTGATTAACAAAGTAGGACAATCAATAGAAATATATCTATACAAATGATAATGGAAATTCATTACATAGAAAGAATAGCAAAACAACAAAACAAAGTACTGTACTGTTAAGAAACGAACGATTACAATACAAACTAATAGAGAAAAACATGCTTTATAAATTTAATTAGTAGAAAAAGAAATTGCGTAACAGAAGTGTGAAAAGAAAGTTAGATTACTACTGACAAAGATTAAGTAATGAATTATGAGAAAAAAAAAAGAGGATGAGAAAGGGAAAAGAGAAAAAGAGAAACACGTATTTTCTACTCACAGACACTCACTAGGCAGAAATTGAACCAAGACATAAATCATAATAATAGAAAAATATTTACTTAATGTTGTAAATACAGACATGAAGCAAACATCTCTGACAAACAAATAATCCCAGTGAACTCTCGGCCCGCTCGCCCGTTCAACTCAAGGCTACTCAACACTCTTGTCTCTATATTTAATAGCTGTCTCAGATCCGTGAGATCCAGCCTCTCCATCTTGGCTGTTGTCGACGCTGATATTAAACGTCGGTTCTGAAGACTGACAGAAAGAATGGCAGAAGTCGTAGTTCGGAGACCACCCCTATATATACGCGAGCTCTGTATCAAAAGGCATTCACGATTTCCATTCCCCATTCTCTACATATTTCATGCTACGGCCCAATATTGACAAAACGTCAATCTGTGGCGCAATTTCTAGAATTTCGTTCAATAATAAGTTAGTCAAGTGCAATAGAGCAGTCATTGCAAACTGTTGGCTGTCAATGTCAGTTCGTAGAGTGATCCAACCTCGCGTAATATGCACTTGGAGTTCGTTCAAAATGAGCCAACAGACTATGCAAATATTGCCATCTCAAAGGAGACTATATACAAAAGCGAGTTTTATTAAAATTCTGGCTATTATTGCTGTATTCGGATTCGTCCCCCGTAAAAAACATGGTCGTATTTCGAGATACAATTTTGTTTTGGTTTAATATTCATGGTCTCGTGAAAAGAACACATTTCTGCTTGTGTGGTTTACAATTTACGCCATATGAGTATGAAATATCTCTTTGAAATGTCAACTTTTAGAATAGTTGATTTACCATAATATAGAATTAAATAAAATTAAAACTAAAATTGGTAAATTTGACTAAAGGTTCTGACTGCAGAAAATGGTAAGCGAGTGAAACATAATTGTGCATCCGCGATTCGCCCTATGCATCGGGTTGTTAATGGGGAGGGTGGGGTGAGGGGGGGGGGGAAGGGGTGAAGCACGTGCAAAAGGAAATGAAGTTCTTCCGACACACTGAGCGACAGTGGAAAATTGAAAATTAACGCGCGTTACCGTTCGCTGGATTGTCGAGTGGGAACTGGGAACAACGCACTGTTATGTCTCGCAAAACCAATAACAGGCTAGTCCTCATCCCAGCGGGATTACAAAAAAAGAAAAAAAAAACATGAAAAATTAACTGACAAAACATCATATAAAGTGGATTTGGTTTGTGATGAGAGAGGTGGATCCTTTACAATTGTTCAACGTTACTTTTCAATTTGCATACACGAAAAATACACCGAAAGGAAAAGCAACCCGCGTTTAATATTGAAACAACAAATGGATTCGTATCACATCACATACATTTACAATACGTAACAAATTGATATTTTGTCAAGTTTTGTTGTATGTTCTATACAATCACAATAAAACAAGCATGGTATCAATCTAATTAACTTGAATTGAAAGTAATTACCAATTATACAAATGAGTTGATATTACACAAAATAAACATAATCCAAAAATCAACACGTTTGATTGTTGAACACAAAAAGAAAATTACTTGTGGTGATACAAAACCAAAATAACAAATGGCTTTCTTGATGTGTAATTACAAAGGTTAATTTGAGCTTGTTTTTATGATCTACGCCACAAATAGAAACACATTAATACATACAACAACAACAAAAAACACAAACACGACCAAAACGTGAATACTGAACAGATATATATTATAACTAACTGGAAAATTGAAGGCTTCATTTCAAAATTACCACCGTATATCAATATTAACCCAAGGAATAAAATCAAACAACGCTGAATATTTTCCTAAACTATTTCGTGCTACACAGAATATCGCACCAGTGTCCAATTAAAAACTGAATCGATTGCTATAATGATTCCTTAATCCAATTACGGTGAAAATGATTTTTATTGAAAATTGTATACATCTAGTCAAAGTGCCCCGTGTGAGCGAAGAGAAAATACAACGTGGCAAGTCCTGAATCCAATTGTCACGGTTCGATCGAGCACCGATACGAGCGAGAATTACAGCTGGATTAATTATTCCTTGTTAATTAATCAGTTGCCAGTTCATGTTAACATCAGATCAAAATAGATAATGTTTTACACGATTTTGGTATTTGTTTCAGGAAAATCAAAATAGAGGTACATTTATTTGACTGTATTTGATCCTAAATCGAGAACTGGTTGATTAACTCACCGTTATAATTTTGTAATGCTTTCTACTTTATTAAAAAAAAAATACGCACCGATGAATCGAGGACGTTATTTCATGGTCAGTGATTTTTAGGATGCACATTTTTTCAATCTAGATCGATTAATTATATTTTTCGCCGTGTCAAGTGTTTTTGGTGTTAGAGCATAAATCAATCAAAGAGAATAAACGGCCACGAAACGTGCGAGTGCCTTAAATTGGTATTCAACCATACGTCGTACCGAGCGGCCCAGTTGAACTCTTGTGGACGTTATTAAATGTAATAATATTAAAATAAGAAGAGAACAGATCATGTTTTTTTATGTTGATACTTGTTTGAGAAAAATATAATCAAAAGTATTTGAAATGTCTTGTGAGTTTATAACTACTGCCAAAGAAGGTCTAGGGCTAAATTCTGAGTTCGTGTTCAGGTTGGGGTTAACTTCTAAATTTGAATTTAATTAGTCAATATACTATAAATGGTTGACATGTAATTGGTGAGTTAGGAACAACTGAGAATAAGTTCCTATAACTAGTGGGTATACATAATAATAAATAGATTCATTTACTTGTATGTTGTAATACCATACTTGAAGTACAATTTCATACTCAATACTTCTATATCTAAGTCATACTTATAAAAGAGGTATGACATTGATGATTATTTTATTTGTTCAGGCATTATAGTACACAAAATGTGCTTACTAGCTTTACACATCTGTACAACAGTTATAAGTGAAATAGTAAACGGGCTCGTTCCTAACTTTTAGTTTAACATTTGATCGACTAGGGTAAGTGTACAACTGTAAATGCACAGCCAATCACAGACTAAATATATATTTATCAAATCCTGCTTCAGCCAAAAGCTTTTTAACTTCTAATATGGATTCAATTCCGACACTTCTTGGTTAGGAATAAGTAAACGGTGACTTTGGAGCCGTTCTAGCAACGAAGCACTCAATAAATTCAAAGTTGTTTTAATCGGTCTTGTTGATTCTGGCATCTGTCCGCAGGTGTTCGCCATGTCCAATCACTGATTCAAATGTTTCATATTTGAAATATAGATCTTTGATTGGTTATCGCTCACTCGTCGATGGCATGTTCAGAGCCTACAGGTTGGTTTAAATTAAATTCTCCCACAGAAAATCAGTCTTGTTACTGAGTGGGTAGACTCTATAAATACGAATTTATTTATGTATTTATTTATGAGGCCTAGTTATCACACTGGACGATGCTGTGAAATAGATGTGTCGCTTGTGTGGATCAAGCGCTTGCGGCGGTTCTATGCGAAACTAACGCTCTGTCTGTCGCTTGTGTGAAATTGATTTCAAACGATTAACGTGAAGAGTTTTTGCACGATTGCGCACAACGTCGAACCACTATAAAACGACTATTAAAGCGAAAATGTAAATGCCCGTTGAAAATATTCGTGCACAAAAAGCTGTGGCGCATAGATTGATTCAAAACATGCATGCATGCATGATACATAGTTGGCGATGGAAATATTCGCATAAAAAGGTGTTGTCGATTTGTTCAGAATGTGAATACGTTTTACTTTCCTGTCAAAATGTTTGAATAAAAAAGTATACATTACACTTTGTCGTTTTCAAGCCGTATTCATGAAAGCTTTATTATTCTACGTGTAATCTTTCCTACAACAAATTCATATAAAACATGATAGAACATTATTATGAGTGAAGATCGTGATAGGCGTTAAAACCATGTGTAGATAATGTTTTCAACAGTCTGTTGCATCTTTCACTCAAAATAGTATTTTGAGCATACATAAATATATAAAAAAGCTATTGAACAGTATGTGTGGGTGAGTATTGAAGGCAGAATAGGATTGTCATATTTGCTACAAATATGCATATTCGTTGTAATGGATATGCATAATATGTACTATATATGAACAGAAAGTCAGAAACTAAAAAGAGTTTCAGAACCGTTTCAAACCAATTCCTAAACGGAATCATAACAATATGAAACAAATAGTAACATAAAAGTTTACCTACATTCATTCATTTGAATAATATGTTTTATTAAACCATCCGAATCAACAGACACAATAGCAAAGCATAAAAGCAATCAATAAAAATAGATCACTAAAATCAATAGCAATCAATAGCGTACA
The DNA here is from genome assembly GCA_945910005.1 of Isoperla grammatica. Taxonomy (NCBI): domain Eukaryota; kingdom Metazoa; phylum Arthropoda; class Insecta; order Plecoptera; family Perlodidae; genus Isoperla; species Isoperla grammatica. Next base: position 120,699,973 of record OX246737.1, read on the forward strand.
ACTAAGAAATACTTTTAGAACAAGAGTTCCACTGTAGCCTATACCTACTTTTCTAGCGCTGTGTCAGTCAGTGGACTAACCTAGGTGGTGTCATTGTATTTCGATGGTTGGACAGTGTATATGGTTAGGAAGGATATTAAAATGCTAGTTGAAACGAATTAAAACAACTTTTTGGTTTATGAATAAGAACAACTTGTAATTACCTTCAATTAGGATTGTAAGTTGTGTTTATCAAACCAAAGACATACTAAATTAGAGTATATTGCGGTAGTATCTAATATCTAATATCTAATATCTAATAGATGAATGTAGATGTATAACAGCACATATGAGAATGCTCCCTCTAGTTCATAATTGAAATTAATACTAATAACTCTTTAGGAATCACATTTTTGTACAAAGAATGCTTAAGAGGACGAAGGGATTAGCCGCTCCGCGCGACTCTACCCAGAGATCGCGCCACCGTGGAACGGCACATTGGCGGTTGTAGGTGCGATGCGGAGAGGCGCGGGGTACGGTAAAGCACTCGAGGGGAGGCAAGGCGGCGTAGTGGGAAAGCATGAGTCACGTGTCCGTGCGGTATATCGTTAGGCGGTGCCGCGGCCGCGCAACCATAGTTATTTCCTGATCAAGTTACACGGCGGTAAAATGCAAACTCAAAGAGAGTTGTAGGTATAGGGACAATAATTGTAAATCATGACTATCTATGACGTACTAAGGGCTATGATTATTATTATAATTATTATTATTATTGTTATTATTATTATTATTATTATTATTATTATTATTATTATTATTATTATTATTATTATTATTATTATTATTATTATTATTATTATTATTATTATTATTATTATTATTATTATTATTATTATTATTATTATTATCATATTTTATTTTTTATTATTATTATTGCTATGCTACTATTGTTTTCACTGATTAATCACAGGTTATCGATCCCTGGTCCGATTGTCATTTCATTACACATCACAGTCACAGTCACACAACAGTATCTAGGTAGTCTAAAAGAAACCCGCTCTCCGCGCATCCAGGATCAGGATGCGTGGTCTGGCAGTCATTTCATTTGACATAAATCACACAACAGTATCTAGGCTAGTCTGGGACAAACCCGCTCTCCGCGCATCCAGGAGCAGGATGCGTGGTCTGACAGTCATGACATTACACATCACAGTCACACAACAGTATCTAGGCTAGTCTGGGACAAACCCGCTCTCCGCGCATCCAGGAGCAGGATGCGTGGTCTGACAGTCATGACATTACACATCACAGTCACACAACAGTATCTAGGCTAGTCTGGGACAAACCCGCTCTCCGCGCATCCAGGAGCAGAATGCGTGGTCTGACAGTCATGACATTACACATCACAGTCACACAACAGTATCTAGGCTAGTCTGGGACAAACCCGCTCTCCGCGCATCCAGGAGCAGGATGCGTGGTCTGACAGTCATGACATTACACATCACAGTCACACAACAGTATCTAGGCTAGTCTGGGACAAACCCGCTCTCCGCACATCCAGGAGCAGGATGCGTGGTCTGACAGTCATGACATTACACATCACAGTCACACAACAGTATCTAGGCTAGTCTGGGACAAACCCGCTCTCCGCACATCCAGGAGCAGGATGCGTGGTCTGACAGTCATGACATTACACATCACAGTCACACAACAGTATCTAGGCTAGTCTGGGACAAACCCGCTCTCCGCGCATCCAGGAGCAGGATGCGTGGTCTGACAGTCATTCAATAGGGAATGTGCATGAATTTGCTTTAGCTCTAAAGGTACGTGGAATATATTGTTATTCATCTAAAGACATCACAAACCTAATTTTAAAGTTTTAAAATTAATTCATTATGCTTCTATACATGTTCAAAGATTTTGATTATCTGTTTCCCGCACTATTATTTTTAAACGGTATGTGACGTCACAATCCATGAAAATTGAAAATCACTGCTTATATGAATGACTTTGCATATAACCTCCTTGGAATTCGCCACCGCCTCCTAGACGAAACAATCAAATTTTCAAGGTTATGCTAACCTTGTCAAAATTTTTACTCAAGCCGTTGTCAAGTCTGCTTCAGATGAATAACAACACCCAATATTTACTGATATTCTATGAAAATAGGTTTGGTATAAAGTAATTGGGCTTCAAAATTTATTACTAGGCGTACTAGACATTAATTCGATTTTATATGATTATGGATATGATAATTTACAAATAAGCGTTATTGTATTTATCATTTTATGATTGGTTGATTGCTTATATAGGCCGGACGCCGTAACAAAGAAGGTTGTGTCGTCACAACTAATTACTCTGGCCGGCGTAGTGATATGTGGACGTTTACGCAGTGATCATCCGCGCACTATACCTGTCAGAGAGAAAATACACTGAATGGCAAGGCGGTGTTAGAAAATACTAGCTTTGGTAGGCTGTGACTAAAAAATACTACCATCAAGAAAGCTTTGACGTCTGTGTGTTGCTAGGATACTTGATGTATTTCTTTGTCATTTGATGGTCTGTTGTCTTTATTGCCGTTTCGTGTTTAACAGAAGTTGAGTTCACGTGGGGAAGTAATGGCGGCGTTTTACGCCCGTGTTCGGTTGATTTACCCTGTAATATTATTTATGAAAATTTATTACCGATATCAAGAAACATTGACACTGAAAACATTACTCGGGATCTTTCAGAGTGGTCATATGCGTTCCCTGTGCCTTTAGGGTACGACAATATGCAGACAGACAAAGCAATTGACAAAGGTAGGTCGTCCGTAGCTGTTCCTTCTTCATATCTTCATGCCTAGCATGATGGGACGGAACTACTTTAAATTTTCCCAAACATAATCAAGCAATTGTTAATTTATAAGTGAATATAATAAATTAGATAGTAAGAAACGTAAGTTTATTCCTGCATAATTAAACCGCAAACACATACCAAGAAGGAGAAACATAGCATTTAATCCAGGGCCCATGTCCACCAACCTATGAAATAACAATACATGTTTACTTCTGGTAAGACAATGAGTAGTAGTCTACATTTAAGTTGGTATTACAAGGTGTGAGGTCATTTGCTATTACATCATCCGTGACGACACAACCTTCTTTGTTACGGCGTCCGGCCTATAGGTAGCTTTCAATAGACGTCACGTGGCGGCCATTATGAGGTACACATTGCTTGTTTACATTTTGTTCTGTCAATAATAATAATAATAATTTTTGTAGGAATACCCGTTCTAGGGTGCACACCAGCTTTACCTGATGTGCCCCTTCTTCAGGTGACTAACTAGGTTATTAGGGTGTTTGGATAGTTGGGAAGGATTGTCCGAGGGCTAATAGTATGACTCAATCCCAGCATTCGCTTTTACGACTGAGGAAAACCTCGGAATAAACCTTCAGTCAGGACTGCCGGTGGCCGGAATCGAACCGGCGACCTCCCGAATTAGAGTCTCGCGTCTTACCGCTGAGCCACCTCTATCGGTTTCTGTCAATAGAAGACACATAGGTTATCCAGGAAATATCACAGTTTCAAGCCGTATAGATTGATGTGTGCAGGTAAAAGTTCAAGAAAATGATAACACATGCAAATGATTGTCTTCAAACAGAGTTTACGCGATCTTATTTTGTTTTGTCATAATTCGGAACCTTTGTTTAAAAACAGTTGATGTGTCAGTCAAAGGACATCTGAAATATTGCAACAATGCAGTGTCGGAAGAACGTAATGAAATGTTTACAGAGTACCTCAGAATGGCTACCGTGCGATACCGGAAATGACGTTATTGCAAGCTCCCTATACATGGCAGGTGACGTATGCCCCGTTTTCCCGCCATAAATATGTGTGAAACTTTCAGCTCATTTTTATAAATGAAACTTTATTCTATGTCATCGAAATAAAATATTTTTGTATTCAGGAAGTCAATCCTAATCTAGTAAAATGCTAAAAAAAAATCATGCATATTCCCCATTACACATCACAGTCACACAACAGTATCTAGGCTAGTCTAGAACAAACCCGCTCTCCGCGCATCCAGGAGCAGGATGCGTGGTCTGACAGTCATGACATTACATATCACAGTCACACAACAGTATCTAGGCTAGTCTAGAACAAACCCGCTCTCCGCGCATCCAGGAGCAGGATGCGTGGTCTGACAGTCATGACATTACACATCACAGTCACACAACAGTATCTAGGCTAGTCTAGAACAAACCCGCTCTCCGCGCATCCAGGAGCAGGATGCGTGGTCTGACAGTCATGACATTACACATCACAGTCACACAACAGTATCTAGGCTAGTCTAGAACAAACCCGCTCTCCGCGCATCCAGGAGCAGGATGCGTGGTCTGACAGTCATGACATTACACATCAGAGTCACACAACAGTATCTAGGCTAGTCTAGAACAAACCCGCTCTCCGCGCATCCAGGAGCAGGATGCG